>CM075855.1:58702436-59102436 GCA_037975125.1 Latrodectus hesperus
GTTACTCGACTTCGTGACTAGGTTCACAGGTGCCTACTGAGTAACGATAAATGAAAAGCAGTTTCCGGCCTTGTTGTGACGAAAGGTTAGTCACCTAGTGTGTTCGCCGTTATTTAAAAAATACTCACAGAAGACTCTTTAATAAATTATCATACTCTTCGGTAAAAATCAGCTCATTAAATTTGAAATACCAATTACTTAATGATAGCCAAAAAATTCAATAAATTTCTTTATAAATGAAAACTTTATTTTCGATAGTAGTTGGATGCCCCATAGTTGTGTCTGGAAATTAGATATTTAGTTTCTTTTCAAAAAATTTAATGAAGGTTGTAAGGAAAAGGAATTATATAAAAGGAATTATATTTTATATAACTTTTTTATTTCTGTTTCATTATAAAGATGCGTATGATTTACTACTGAATGAAATTTATTTTAAATATTTAGTTTATTGATGATTTGAGATTAAAATCCTCAAACGTATGAATTCACTTTTTTTAAAAAAAAAAAATAATTGCTTTTTAATACATGCGTACATTTTTATTTTAATAATAAGGAAATCCGATTAGTTGAGAAATCGAACTTCTTGTTTGAGTTGAGAGAATTATTTGATCTTCCTAGATACTGCATCACAGACTACTGAGCTGAGCGGGTGTGTTCACATTAAGTATTCTTAGGATTTATTGTTTCTCCGCTAAACTGACAAAGGTGCCGGTTCAAATGTCGATATCGTGTCACTTGATCGTGTTTCAAAATTGAAAGAATTTTATTGCTCTAAGAACTAACCTATTTAACTAATTTGTATAACCCGGAATCTATCAACTCACTATATATGAATATTAATATAAAAATTGCAATTTATAATATGAAATTCGTTTAAGTGAGCATGAAATTAATGCTTCTGTAACTTCTTTTAATAATTTTATGAAAATTTAAAAAAAATTATATAAATTTTCTATTTGTTGTTCACGCATGTAAATTAAATTCACCATTCAGAGTTTAGCGTAGCATAAGTTAAAATATTTCGAAGGTTTTCTTAAAATGTTTCAGTTTAAAAAAATATTGAAAGAGTAACATTTTCTAAGGATTGATTACTGGCATTGCCTTTGAATGAAAACCACAGCTATAAATACTCACTCCTTCAAAATGATTGTAATATTTCCAAATAACAACTAGTATATCTTATATTTTAATATGCATAATTTTGATGAACATGAAAACTAAATTGAATTCAAAATTAACACTCTTACTTCCAATTATGAAAAAAATGTCTCTGAGAAGTAAACTACTTCAGCTTATTTTATATTTTTATTGTAAGAATTTATTTGATTTAAAGTAACTATCATAGACTGAATTTATAAAATGATGATTACAAGACAGATAAATTTTTAAAATGAAAGCCATTTTGTTTTATACATTTAATCTATATGTCCAGAAATTTAAAATAAAAATCACATTTTCATTAAATTTTAAAACTGCAAAAATGACATTTGAATTTCTTATATATAACTCGCATATAATACACAACAAAATTATATTTATTCTTATATATAATACACAACAAAGAATCTACTTTTTTATTTGGTGCACAAGACTGAATGATTTATTTTTTGTGTGTTTATTTGTAACTAAATACTTAAATAATTTCTTATTATCTTATAAGAGTTTTTCTGACTTTTTATATTGTCAAATATCTTTTTTAGAATAATTATAGAATTAAATTTATTAAATTTCGCAATGAAAATGGAATATCATTTTCGTCTGAAATGTAACGGTCTAAAAATTTTTATAAAACTAAAATATCTTTGGATATTTAGACAAAAATAAAATTGCGGTTCGTGACTACTTCTCCTTAATCGATTTGCTTATCATAATACTTTCAAATGCATTATTTATCCATTTTTTAAATTCGCTTGTAAAAATATTAATGAATTGAATTTAAGGGATACAGTATGTGATCAGGAAATTCATATTGTGGAATAAAATAATAGAAAATTAAAAAAATATTTTAATTAATAAATTAAAAATATTGTATTAATTTAAGCAAAAAATAGCATAGGCACTTGTAATGAATAAGGAAAGATAAACGTAACATATATAAAATATATAAGTATGACATAAAATAAAAATGTTTCAGAATTTTGTCTCTTCTCAATTCCCTTTAAAATTTCCATGTATTGAAAGATCGAAAACATATTTACCAGATGTGTGACACACTTAAGCATTTTTTTTAGTTTGTGAAAAAATAGAATAATGCTCGTCCAGCTTGATGCATTGCTTTATTTCCCTGCCACCAGCTGGTGCGGCGATCGCAGAAACAAGCGAGGAATCTCTCATATAATAGTGATAGCTCCTCTTCTCCAAATATATCCGATACTCGTCCAGTCCGTCCGCGATGGTTCTTGAGCTGATTATCATGCTCCTCTTGTGCCGGCGCGTGCTGACCATTTGTCCTGAATGCGCTGTCAACGATCAGCAGCAGGCCGCTAGGCTCAAGTTAGAAGCCATTAAGCAGCAGATTCTCTCTAAGCTGCATTTACAGGAAAAACCCAATATTACGACCCCTCATGCCAGGGAGGTTGCTCTAGAAGCCTTAAGGAGGACTCAGGGAGGGATACCGGACGAAGCGGGACGTCCTCCGGAGGAGGATGAGATTGGCGGGCGAGATGATTATTTCGCCCGCACGTCGGAAATCATTGCTTTCGCGGAACCCGGTGAGTAGAAAATGCACCTTTCCCCCACGTGGCTTTAAAGTATGATGCAATAATTTATCTCTTAGCGAATTGTAACTCAGATTTTATCGCTGTTTTATAAACTTGTTCAATCAAGAAATCATGAACTCTAAAGTATTTATTCAGGTGAGTAATTTGCTCCTAGTCTATCGATATTGTTTTGGTTAAATTTAATTTTTGAAATTTCTACAGAGTGCGCTCATTTATTGTTTGTTTCTTGAGATAAACTTATTTAGTTTGATATGCTTGTTTAGATTAAAACGTTTCTGAAATCGTGATGCTTTGTATTTTTGAAACACTTTGAACATTTCTTGATACATTGCATGTATGTATAAATATCATTTGATTGATATAATACCTTACAGCAATTATTAATCGGCAGCAAATTAGATTTCACATAAAAACAGGAATAAGAAAATATTTATTATATCAATTATTATTATAAAAAATTAAACAAAAGATTAAGCAATCACATATCCATATCATTATTAAATATATAAGGAATAAAGTCTTGAATGACATATTATGTTTTAAATATTTGAGTATTACATGAATTGATTACTAACAGATCATATTTTTAGTAATATTTAACACGTTTCATTTTGAATACTATTATTTTTATTTTTTAATACATAAAAATAATTTCTTTCATTTATGTTAAGAAAATTTATTAAAGAGACATTTCACCGATTTTATTATCCTATATAATGCATCTAGAAAATTTAATTATAATTGTTTTTCAGCAAACTATAATTAACCTTTCTTGATTATTTATCTCGATGATATTTCATTATTATAATATCATTTAAACTATTGCATCAAAAGTCTTACGCCGCATTACACAATAATTTCATACTTGAGAAATGCATTTCAAGAGAATAAAAATCTTTTTTCTTAAAAAAATATAAAATATTTCTCGCATCATAAAATTATTGTATTTAAAAATTTTTGTAAATAAATTGACTTTTAAATTTCATGTGAAGATATGTGCGAATATTTCGTATGCAAACACACATAAAAGATCAAGTATTTGCTTAAAATAAAATTGCATCCACGGTTATTAATTGTAAGTATAAAGCTAGGATATAATAACAAATGGAGGGCAATTTTATGTTGTTGTTTCCTATCCTTCAAAGATCTAGCGGCAGCTAGATCAGATCCATGACACCGTTTTTTTTAATTATATTATTTTTTTATTTTATTTTAATTATATAAAAAATGGGCAATTTTAATATTATAAGAATGCCCACTTTTTAAATACCAGATATAAAGTAGATAAAAGGAATGTTAAAAGTGAAATTCTAAATTCAAAATTTTATTTATTTTAGGTATAAGAAATATGAGAAATTGAGAAATTTTCTAAAATCTCTCCCACGATGTTGAAATTATTACAACCTATATTTGAGAAATAGTAAAAATAATCATGAAATAATTTTACTTATCACATTGTTTTGTTTATATGCGACATGGTATTATTTAGTGGAATATTTAAATTATATATATTTTAAACTAGAAATTTCTTTTGCTTTTTTATTAATAAAATTGAAAATATGATAAATATTTTTCAAATATATCTGGTTATGTAATTTTGTTAAACTTATTAATGGTCAAATTTTTAATCATGTCTTGAGCTCTGAAATCTTTTACACTAAAAAGTTTTCTATCTATAAATATCTAATGTTACTTTTCTCAAAAATGTATACTATATAGTGTCGCTACTATTTATTTTTAATTTTACAATAACCAAGTATTTTTTCAGTGCAGCATAATAATATATTTCCTATAATATGCAAGGATTTTTTAACTACTTTCAAGTAAATTTTACACTTAAAAAAACAATTTTTAGGTATTTATATACTATGTATGAGAGAATAATTCATGCAAAATTGCTTGGGTTATTCTTTTTGGTGTAAAAGTAAAAAAGTTAAGGAAGTAGAACGTATACTTTTAAAAAATAAATAAAAAAATAAAAACATTTTCTTTTCTAATGATTCACAAAAATAACAAAAACGTAATAAATTCACAAGCACAAAATATTTTCATTGTAAAAAATATTCCATCTTGTGTTACGATTATTCTGAAATTGGCAAACAAGGAATTCTAATAGCTGTAGGCTTTTATAAGCAACAAGTTGATAAAGGTCAGTAGGGAATTCATCTGTTTCACAGTGATAAGTAAATTCTTGGAAACCTTTTACTTGTTCTATAACTATATCTAAGAACTAAGAGTTTCAATCTGACTCCATTTCTTTGAATTATTTCTAGATCACAATATTTTCTTGATAAGATATTTTGTTTGGGATTTGTTTTAGGTTTAATGGATTTTATCTACTGCTTTTTTTCTTCAGAAAATCGACAGTTAGTTCAACGAACTGTCAGACAACGAGAGCTTTTGTTATATAATCTACATAAATTAAATTTTCATGCAAAGAAAAGTAGAAAAATTAGTACAGACAACTGTATATCGCACATTATTATGTAGATATAATAGCTTTCATATCTTACTCTCTTAAAAAATTTCAGAATGATATGTTCGATAGGTTTTTGGTTTTTGAAATAGTATAAGGTATCGATCGGGTCATAAATGTAAGGAAAAGACGTTTTTCTATCTTAATCTAACTGTTTTATTTACGTTTAGTTACGTAAGCTTATAGGTTTTTAAAATTTTTCGTCTATTTTTCTTTATTTATGTGTACAATAACAATGTTTTCACCCAATATTTTTCCAATTATTATATATAGATTAATCTGAGTTAACAAGTAAATTTTAATACATCGGAAATTTTGTAATGTTAATATTTTATGATTGTTAATGAATTAATTATTTCAAAATAAATTTTTATTTATAATAAATAATGAAATATTTTTATTTTTAATGCATAGCATAAAAATATGGTTTAATTTTTTTTTCTTAAGCAAGCAAATGTTAAAAAGGCCAAGAAATTTTTTTTATTTATTTGATCAATACATTTGTCAAATTAAATGTTAGAAAAATATTTCTAGTACTGTATGAAGAAACTAACAGTCAAATGTTTTTATTTCTTGGTATTATACTTAAAGAGGTATTTTACTTAATTTTTTCTGCTTAATTGATAACAAAACTTACTTTGAATTATTGAATATTTTTACAGTTACATCCAATAAAATTTTCGATTTTTTGGAGTTTAAAAACTCTTCTAGTAATAAAAACTTTTTGCAGCATTTTTTTACTTTAAAGATTTGAACCTACACATTTCTGTTAAAATAATTTGATTGCCTATTGGTATAATTTTAATTATTAGCACAAACATAAATTTTGATAGCTTATAAGAACAGCTTTTGTCAATTTGTTTTATCGCATTTTTTCTCAATAAAAGGACTGCAAACTTTTTTTGTCTAAACACGTTAAAAATTAAAAATATTCTATTTTCCCATATAAAATATTGTAAGCATACTATTTGCAGGTGTTACATTTGAAATAATTTTGTATATCTTATAGTTTAAAAATAAATTTTACAGGATGCAAATTTTAATTTTCAATTTTTAAGGGTGTTTTGTTCTCCATTAATATAAATGAGAGTTAATGAACTTTTTATTAGCTTAAAATATGGTAAGAAGCAATTTTGTAAATTATTTTTATTAAAATGCTAACTTTAAATATTAATAATTGTTATGAATTAATAAAATGCGATATTAATGAAAAAGGAATTCACAAATTTATTAATTATTTACTAATTGAAAATAATTTAATATAATTCAATAAAAGCTTTTCAATTCAAATGTATGAAATGCACATTTAAAAATTCATCTTTTTCGTTTAATTATAGAAATTAAAGAAAGTTATATTAAAAGTCAAAATTTTAATGGGCTTGTTCACAATTTATTTATGAAAAATTTCAAAAATGAGCAAATAACATTAAAATTAACACTTATGTAAGTTAATATATATAAATACATATATAGTTATATATATATATATATATATATATATATATATATATATATATATATATATATATATATATATATATATTAAAATTCCATAAAGAATTAAATACATTTATTTATGAAAATTTACGTGTATCAAAAACCTATGTTTTTGGCAACAACTAAACTTAGGTTATAAAATTTTAATAAATTCTTTTCAATAATTAATTTAGGAAATCATCATACTAAAATACAACATAATATATAAAGACATAAAATTGTCAATTCTTATGTTCTGATAATATTTTTAATGGATATTAATTATTATTCATAAATTACTCTGGGAAAGAAATCTGGAAATTTCTTAGGCTAGAAAAAGAGTTAGATAACAAATAAATGTTTCATAATTTTTCCCGTTTTTAATTTGTGATAAAGATTTTGACCCAAATGATACAATATCTAACGGAAGAATAAATTTCTCTTTTGAAAATAGTCTGAACAAACGGCTTTTCATCAACAACTTTACTTTTAACATTACTTTTTATGTTAAAGAGAAATATTTATGAAAATATGCCTACAACGATCACCTTGTGCCACACAACCCAACCAACAACCATGCCTACAAATATCAAAATATTATTTTTCAGATAATTATTTGAAAAAAAAATGTATTCGGAAAAACTAAAAGTATAATTTTTAAACAGAAATTTTCCTATTTGGTGAACTACTTTCTTATTTCATAAGTACATTAATAAGTAGTTTATATTAATGGAACTGTATAGAAAAATTCGGCTCTTTGAATTTCTAATATATAATTTCAAAAATGTACTAATAAATGTGAATCTAATGGTCTTTAATAATAGAATCATATTCAAAGTTATATTTCTGATAGAAATATAATACAATATTCAATTCAATTTCCTGAATAAAGTGCTGCTTTAAATTTCAAATATTAGCTTATTACTCATAATATTTTTTCCTAACATTTTACAGAAAGATTATTAAGTAAATTTTATTAAATAAGCAGCCATAAATGAGACTTAGCATTGAAAATTATGTTTACGTCAGCTAACTTCCCTGTATCTAGTTCACAAGAGCAATACCAGAATAATGGAAGCCTTTGGAGATAAAAACGAAGCCACTGCAGGGGGATCACCATTTTGCTATCCCGAGCTCTCAAAAACAGCCACCGCAATGGACAATTTAATTTAGGCTAACAAAACATTACAAATATGAGGGGAAAATACAAATAAGTACTTACAAAAAATTATAGAGTAATAAAACAATATTATGCTAAATATAATTAGAAAATTATGCATAATACTAAAAAAATTATCTTTAATTATTAATATTTTTAACACGTTATTTATAAGTTATACTCATGAAGTTTGTGTTTAATTTCTAGCGGCAAATACATTTTGTCAATTATTTATTTTTGGTTACAGTGGGGATCATCAGTCTTCTTTTCATGTTCATTTGAAATGATTAATAATTAGGAAATTTAAATATTAATTTAAAAACATATATTTGTACTTAGAAGATGTTTTAAATTACTAAAATGATAAAAATCAATAACAATATAAACACAATCCAAAATAATTTTGTTAAAACCCAGTCAAAGAACAGAAAATATTCTACTGCAGGCTTAATATAACTAGACATTGATTAGATATATTTTTTTAATTTAATCTTTTATTAGATAGAAGTATGAATCAAATATGTCTATAATGGAAAATAACAGTTTCAGTATAGATTTTTAAATTTGTTAATTGTCTATAAAAATTAGAATCATTTACAAACTAACAATTTTATAATCATGTAATACTAATTTAAATAATTAAAAATTAGTAAGTTCATTTTTGAGGATTAATAAATTTTTTGAATGAATCATTTATTTAGCTGATAAGCCAGATCGGCAGCCGAATGATGAGCGCCTTGGCTCTTAGTTCAACACTTCTCGGGTTTAACTCTCTCTCTGAGCATGAATGTTCATAATTGTTTGGAATCCACTTTAAAGTGTAGGTCCATGCCAAAATTTGACTGCCGACAATAAACTAACTAATCATGAGCTGATAATATTAAGTTTTTTATTAGAAAAAGCATGGAGATATCAAATTCATAGTTATAGCATATAATCGAGTGCTTCTGACTTTGATTGCGAGTGAGAACTGAGTGTGTTATCCCTTAATATGAAGATAAACATCATATTTTTATGGCACTGATAAAAAACTTTTCTTAATTATTATTGATTATAACATCCCAGACTTTTTCTTTATAGGCACTTGTAAGTATTTGAAATATTGGTCTTAGGAACAGTCTTTAATAATCTTAACAACGTTGAATAATAAATTAGTTTTGATCATTTTGAACTTTTCATTTCTGATGCGTCAAGCTAATTATTTTGAAATAGAAAGCATATCTAGCATGTCATTATTTCTGTTATTGCCCAAAAAATCATAGACGGGATTTTATTATAGGTCATTTTTAATTTTTCATTTTATTATCATAGCGCATAGTGGACTACAATACCCTATAATAATGGAAAAAATTATTAATGTATGCCTTTAATCCAACTTTTTCTAACTAGTAGTTTGTATACGTATTTAGTTTGATGTGTAAGCAAAGTTTATAAGCAATAAACTTATTGTGGAACTGGAAGAGCATACAAATATGCATTTATTTACAAATAGAATTTAATTCAAATGCTTTTCATATTGGTAATCTAAAATTACTTCTTTATTTTCGGTTTTAGGATAACAATCATTGATTTTGGTCGAATAATCATTTGTGTTAAAATTCAAGTTCTTAAATTTAACAATTTTCCAATAATCACATTGCAAATCCTAGGATTTTTTTTATCCCTTCATAGGCAAAAAATCCGAAATTGAACAAGTCAATACCAAAAAACTTAAATGAAAAATTAAATCACAGCAGAGAAGATTTTCGAATCACTTATAATGCTTGTATATTTTAAATTGTACACTTTGAAAGCGTAACATTAAATATTACAAAGTTCAAGTTTGAAAATGAGCAAATAGGGGGGGGGGATATGATTCAACACCATTGACGTAAAATGTTTCTTAAACGAAATTTTAAACAATTTTTTTATGCGTTTATCTTCTATTATTGTGAATGTGGCGTCTGAAGCATAAAAACAATTTTTAATGTAATCGAAAGAGATTTAGGAGAAAACTCTAAGTATATGTTCCCTCAAGAAATGAATAGTTTGTTTGGAACAATTTTATAATTACAAAATAAAGACTTAATGGTTTAGTAAATGAGTATAAATTAATAGTCACTATCATAGTTATATAATTATGAGTTTTTGTACTTGTGTGCCTGGAAAAACTACGATCAATGCTTCGACTCCATCCTTCGTATGGTACTATCATTTGTTAACTTTCTATTACTTTTAACTATTCATAGTATTTTGAATTTAACTCTCCATTGTATCAGTGATACAATTATAGCCTACTGCCTTCACTTGTGCTGTTTCTCATCTGATAACTCAGGAACCATTTTCAACAAGAAGCGGCTATATCGCATTCAGCAATGTCCTCCCACAAGAGTATCGCATGAATATAAGAGTTGAACTTTTTCATAGAAAAAAAACAAGCTCAATATTTTTATGCTTAACACGTCTCATATTTAGCCCTAATCGAATATGTAAGTGTTTGATGGGTCATTAGATTCTACCCTCCATTTGTTTGGTCTATCTAAAAACCCACTTGCATGATTTACGATGAGAAATATTTTTGGACTTCTATAAGCTCTATAGGTCTCCGTTGCAGCACATTAAATTTTACAATCATATTGCAAGTACCATACATGCAATCAAAATTCAGGAGAGATTTTTTTGAATTTTTGGAAATTCCCTTGAGAATTTTTGAAAATTATGTTTATTCTTTAAAATTTTATACTACTAATATCGAAGTTTAGACTTTTTCATTAGACATAAAATTTAATTCTAAATGTAATTTGTTTTTTAAAAATGAATAAAATTGTTCGTATACATACATTAATAACCAATACTTAAATTAAAAGAAACAATTTGCATGTTGTTTTAAGAAATGTTTCTTGTGTAACCTTTCCAAATGCTTAGTTTAAACTATCCATATTTTGAATAAAAAAGATAAAAACACAGACTTAAAAAATATTGTAGTGTAAGTTTACAGTAGATAGCAGCTGATTATATTTATGACATTTATTATTATGAAAAAAAATTAATATTTTACTGCTAACATATGATGTAGCTTTATGCATCTAAGTCCAGCAATTAAGAATAATAAAAGATAATAATATATATATATATATATATATATATATATATATATATATATATATATATATATATATATATATATATATATATTATGAGAATTAAATAAACGACGCTGATACGAACAATGATGAAATTACCGCATTGTTAATTACAATATTCTTCCATATTGTCAAATCATCTTCCCTAATGTAAAATAATATTTATCAGAATGGAAAAATATTTTGATAAAAACAATTAAGTGATGCCATTATTCAATTAAAAACGTTAATGAATTGTTCATAAATAATTTAATAAAGTTAGGATTAATATGCATGATTATATACTTAAACATAAACTGAATGAAAATAATAAGTCTATTCAAATATAGTGATATAATAATAAATGCTTTTTCTTTTCCTTTCTTGCAGTTATTTAGCATTTTTAAATATTAGTTAAAAATCATATATATTCATAATATGACATTTCTACAAGTAGCTTGCAATGATGTCATACAAAATATTTGACTTTATATTATTCATTTTTTAAATAATTAAGTAAAGAGGTTCTTTTTTAGACATTCTTGACTAAATGAAAAGAAGTTTTAAAATATTATTAGTTACAATGTATTTTCAATTACACATTTGGAGAACTTCAAGAGGATTAAAAAATATGACAGGGAATAATTTCAAAATAATTGCATCTCAATTAATAGCATTAACAAAAGAAATTTGAAATGCAAACCAAGTTTCCGCTTTAAATTTCAAATCAAAGAACAATATTTTCCTAAAATATATAATTGCAAATTACTTACAAAACATGAGTTTATTCGTGTTATTGTTATCTTATAATTGCATAAGAAATCTTGAGTTCTTATGCTATCCATTAGATTTTTCTTCTTGGTAATAGTTTATATTCCTTTATAAATTTATGGAAAAACATCTTACTAGAAGTTAATAGTTCTGCATGATTTAATTTCTCTTTTTGCATATAAAGATAGATAGGAATATTTAATACAGGGCTCTCTTACAACTTTACTTTAAGTAATACCTTAAAAATATTTTTCGCTAAGAGAGTTATTTTAAACTTTATAACAGCAGAGTTAATGTATGAGTTGTTTTTCATAGTAATATTACTATATTACTTTTGCATGAATAAATAATTGATATGCATGATGCCCGAGATGAAACACCCTAACATAAAACATTTATAATGAATATAATGGTAGATACAGAAGTAATTTTGTTTGGGTGTATATATATATACACCCAAACTTTTTCATATATATATATATATATATATATATATATATATATATATATATATATATATATATATATATATATATATATATATATATATATATATATATATATATATATATATATATATATATATATATATATATATATATATATATATATATATATATATATAATATATATATATATATATATATATATATACATATGAGATAGCCCTAATTTTATTTATTATATCCCTTAAGTCCACTTTAACTGTAACGCATTTTTGTACTAAAATTAAAATAATTGAAAAATAACTGGAAAATGGTAATGAATGATAGAGACGCACAAATGTGATAATATAAAGAACTAACTTTGATAGATTAGTGCAATTCAGCCGTGTTACAGTATAAAATACTATTAAAATCCTCCAGATACTAAGGTAAAAAGAAAATGAATCTTGGATCTTAATCATCACTGGGAGAATTTTTGCTAGCGTCACATATTCTCATCATCAGTTTATTTGGTGTTTCATTAGACAACACATTAATAGCAGGATGACCTTTTAGTCGAATGAAACATCTCACTGTCATATGAACACTTTTAACGCATTTTATGACGAATTCTACCAAAGATTCGGGTTGGGAGAAATAATTCTTGGCCTCCTTTGCTCAACTTACATTGCTCTCGAGGATTTCTCGTCGTGGCGGAACATAAATATAGGATGTAATTTACCTAACAGAGTGTTTTATAATACTTTTTATTTGCAATGATTTCGCAGCAAATTAGAGTTCAGAAATCTACGAAATAGATTTTGAAGAATACTTCAAGTGAAATCTAGTATTGATTAGATATCTTCCATGCCCACATTCTACTCAAATAGTGCAATTAAATAAACTTCCTTATTCTAAATTGTATGAAATTTTTTCACACACAAAATGTGTGTTGTATTATAGAAATTTCAAATTAAGGTTTTCTGTGTCACAGCGCGTGTACGTGTAAAGTAATAAATATAAAATCTGCAGAAAAATGTTTAAAGAATACACATATCCAATAAATTAAATGTTTCAGTACATCTTTTCTGTCTTTTAAGATAATTTTAATTAATGTATCCCAAAGTGAAATAAAATTATAAATTTTTTAAATATTTAAATTTTAATATAAAGATAATCAAATTAATCAACATAATTTTTAGAAAAATAAATAAAAATTTGTATTAAAAACATTTATACTGTGGATTTAAATGTGAATGAGTTTTTTCAGATAAAATGTGATTTAATAACTTCCTATTTCATGTTTCATTATTTTCAAGTAAAAGATGTAATAATTTCCGTTATAAGTACATTAACCTATGAATATGCGTTTAATATGTAATAGTTTTCATTTGACGCGTAAAAACGGTGGAAATTTTACTAAAAATATAATTATTTTTCTTTTATTGATGATTTTATATTCCTAAATTTTATAGAAATAACTTAATGTAATCAGTATATTATATGGCAGAAAGTCAACTGAAACTTTGACCATAGAAATACAAGTTATTACTGGTAAATCAAATGTATAGCCTAGAAATTAATGTAAATATTTCTTTTTTTATGTACCAAAATAAATTATTTATCTTATTTTTCTTAAATAATATTATTTAAATAGTTTCCATAATTTGTATAAAAACAATAAAGTAATTTTCTTATATATATATAAATTTTTCTTATCTGTAAACATACTTTTATCTTTCTACCAAGCGGTATCACCAAACGCCCTTTCAATCGTGAAAAATTAAGAAAATAAATGAAAATTACACTCACACCACCTAATAACGGTGGTCTCATTGGTATGCAGACAGTGTCTAAAATGTTCTCCATGACATCAGGGTGTGTATACTCAGTCAAAGGCGGCAAACTTTTAAGCGTCTTGGGTGGCAGGCAATACATACGGAAGTTTCTAAATCTGAATTCTTTGATAAAGCCAACTAATGGGTGTGGTTTTAAAATTTTTAATAGATTAATATTTATTTTATTGTAACGATTATTTATTTTATCACATTTAAATGAAAAATTACAAGTTATTCAATAAGTTTAAATTTAATGCAATCATTTTCGAATTTCTATGTTTAAAGAATGAAACTATTTTCAAATAATATATGTATACGTCTTCAGTTTTTTCTACTGTTAAAAACGTATAATCTTTTATTCAATATTTTCTTAAATCAGTATTTCTTGTACGTTTTAATGGTTTAGGAGTTGATTGAGCATGTTTTTAAAAACAACAATCTTTCAAAACTAACGTTAAAATATTTAAAAATAATATTTGAATAAAATATAGTATAATTAAATAAAGAATATTCTAAGTAATCCATGAAATATGAATTATATGACATGCAAAAATTTCTTAGTTTTTAAGAGGACGTTGAAATGTTCTTGATTCAATCTATTTCGTTACACTTGACTAGTCTTAAAAATGTCAAATCAAATACGGAATTATTATTCCTCATGCTGATTCAACTATAATTTGAATTATCAATATTCCAAATTTAAGTGTCAGGGAATCGCTTAATAGAATTTTAGGAATTTAATTTGTGGCATTTTTGAGAAAGCTATTATTCGCGTGAGAGAATATCAAGAGCTGTAAGATTAATGTTTATGTAACTTTATAATACATTAATATGTGAGAATATGAGATGTGCTGTTAACATAAGGTTGTACTATGAGAATAAAAAATATCCAGTTAAAAACCTTTAAAATGATAGAAACAGCAGTCAAAGGAGCATGATCTAAATTTTTGATTTGTCAAATAATTTCAGAAGAACCAATAAAATTTATCATTTTTTGAAATACAGTAGCTTATACTATAGAACCAAACTGATGAAATGTCTCAGAAAAAATTTAAATCTCTCTCTCTCTCTCTCTACACACACACACACACACACACACGTACACACATTGATTTCATAAAAAATTCTCCTATATAGTAAAGAACCTCAAAATTAAATATATGAATAGAAGTATAATTTTTGGCAAATATTTTTGTGCTTTCGCAGATTGCAAAGAAAATTTTCCATACCCCATACCACAGGTTTTTGTATAAGTAGCTAAATAAATTGGACTAATCAAAAAGCTAATCAAAATCTATGGTAGGAAAATTTTTAAAAAAATGTTTACATATATATATATAAAGTGAAATGTATTTGCTGTTAAAGGACAGTTATTTTATTATTTACATGTAATATATTTTCCAGAATAATTACACATTATTTGAAAATTAAATTGGATATAAATTTATAATTAATTTTGGTAAGGTTGACTCATAATTTTTTAAATTAATTTATGGAATCTAAAATTCATAGAGTGCACAAAAGTATTCCTATAAGAAATTAACTGCCTTTAAATATTATTTATGTGAATTTTGGCATTCATTAAAATCAAGATGGGAAAAATAAGGGATGATTTGAAGTAATTAGAAAGTAAGAGCATTCTTCCTTTCAAAACTATTTAGGTAAAAAAATGTATATTACAAAGATGTTTTTTTTTCAGTATTCTTGAAATCAAAGAATGTTAATGATTTCAACATATTTTTAACACTAGTTATTAATATATTCATTATATACATCATATTTTTTTTCTTCTCTTAATATATGATTGTTTTCAAGCTTTAAAAGGAAAAATTAAGCAAAAATTAAATTAAACTACGTGATGCACGTGTATAAGTCATGTATTCGTCATGAATTTTCCGTGATACAGATTGCACTTCATGATCTTATAGTGTTTCACGGAAAATTCCTTAAATTCAAACTGTGTTGCGTGAATTGAAATGTTAAAAAACATTGTTTTAAAGTTATCATTACGATACAATGAAATTTTCAATTTAAAAATAGGTACATATGAAAAATTTGTAACTAGACCGTAATTTAAAATCTACAACACAATTTTTCAGTTATATTTGTTCGTTAATTTACCCAAGCCCGAAGTTTATTCTTGCCTCAGTTTATGACATGAATGCCTTGGTGACATCATATGTTTTATAAGTCAGAAGTTCAAATCATTTATATATGAAGCCAAACCGATATTTTTTAATTAATTCTTTTAAACTTATTGATTAAATGAAAATATAACTGATATTTCTAATCATAGCATTCGTTAAATATATTATACAAAAATTATAAAGTAAACAAGAAAGTTTTTGCCGTTTTCACGGTGTCATTGAATGAAATGAGAACAAATATGCAAATTAGTGTACAACGTAGTTAAGAGACTGGTCAATCGAGAGTAGGAATATAATTCGTAATAAAAGCAGGTCTACAGCGCACATTTAACAATCATAACTCATACAACAGCAAAGAAATAGAAGAGGTATAGACGTGTCAATGGAGCTCCTTCGGTTATGTTTGCTTTACGAGTTCAAAATTAGCTTATCAGCTGCTGCATCATTTCACCGAATATGTCGAGCGTTTTGGGATAGTGATGTGAATGAAAGTGAGGAAAGGAATTGGTTTCAAAGATTCAGGCCGGTAGATTTGTTCCTCATTGACGAAGCTCGCCATGGAAATCCACGGGCCTTGAATGACGAGGCTCTGCAAAGCAGCCGTTGAGCGGGACAGTGTGGTAAACTCGCCTGGTAATTTAAAATTTCTGGTGAAACAGTAAGACTTCATCTGCACCACTTAGGTAAGATGTTCATTCTTAGCAAATGGGTTCAAAAATGCTCATTGCTTTCTCTCCACCGTAGAGCATCCATATTCTATCGATTGCTGACCAGTGGTGAAAAATGTGTCTTGTATTGACACTTTTAAGCCTTAAACACTGATTGTTTCCCTAGGATACTGTTCCGCACAGCGCAAGACCATCTGTGCCAACATGCAAAATTATGCTTTGTGTTTTGTGGATAGTCATCAAATGATTTACTATGAGCTGGTACCAGTTGGTTAAACGATCACTGCGAACCTGTACTCGAAGCAAATGGAACGTGTGCAACAGGTATTGTAACAGAAGCAGCCAGCAATCGCAAGGTTTAATCGGAAGGGTGTACTGTTCTTAGCCGATAATGGAAGGCCGCATGTCGCGAAGGTGGCCAAAAATACCATACATTGGTTGAGAGACTTTTTGTTGTCCTCTTTACTCACCTTACTTTGCATCATCAGATTATTAGTTTTTCCCTTCTCTAGACAATCATCTTTAGGAAAAAACTTCCCCAATGAAGCAGACTTGAGCCAAGCATTCACGGATATTTTTGCATACAAAACCCTCGAGTTTTACCCCAAGGCACGTTGGCAGAAGGTGCTGGATAACGATTGTGATTATTTGAGGACTAACAATAGACTCCACTTTCCATAGGGCATGTTCTTTGAGTCTATAAAAATACAAGAAATTTCTTGTTTACTCCGATTTCATAACAAATATTTACTATGAAATATATCAGTTTCATTTAATTTTCAATATGTCTTCGAATTTTTGACATAAACTTTGCTAAATTATGTGTGAAATAAAAGTGAAATTGTTTAACATTTCTTGCTCAATGCTTCTAAAAATAATTTTGAGTAATTTATTTTCGCTATTTGAATTTCAATTCCTATTTACACTTTATTATGTATTAAATTTAGTTTTTACTGATTTTTTCTTTGAACTTGAAACCAATAAATAATTAACGAAAAAGAATACAATAAAAGTAATGGAAATGAATTTATGTTCGAAATGTTATGTATAGAAAATCAAACTGGTAAATTACCCTGATAAATTTTAAGATTTTTCACGAGATTAGAGTTATAATCTATGTAAAAACATTAAATCATAATATTGAAACCTACTTTTTAAAAAAAAGACACTCTCATGGCATAGAACATTTTACATAAACCTAACTAAATATAACAGAAGTAAACCTTTATTATTATTTCAAAACAACGCTGTTGTACTAATTGTAACAGTATGGTGATGTTACTCTTTTATTTTTATTAAATTATATATTTGTAAATTGTATTCTGATGCTTAAGTAAACAAAGATATTTAAAATAAAAGCTAAAATATTAAAAATAAATATGCTGAATATATCATTCTAAAGGATTTGGTCAGTTATTAAAAGAAAGTTTATATACACTCATGTCCATAAATTAAGAATAATTCAGAACCACACAGAAATTGAACTCTAAAATAAAAATTTCACATGTAGAATTATCACACACACCTTGAAGAATAATATGCAAATTACAAGAAACTATCAGATGGCGCCAATAGTACATCACAATGACGAGAGTGTAATAGAGGGGTATATAAGGAATGGTTGCAAAAAAGTAAAATTGTTCACAAGCGCTTTAAAAGCCTTTCAGTACAATAACCGCATAATTATGGCACAAAGGAAGCATTTGGATGATGTTTTACCTGGTAGAATTATCGAACGTCTGGAATGTGGACGTACTCAGCTGGAAATATCCGAGGAACTGGAATCACCCAGAATGTCATCTATAGGCTTTGGCAACGGTTCCAAGATGATGGTAATGAGAGTAGACGTTAAAGCACAGGTCAACCCCGAGTTGCAACGCTAAATGAGGACCGGTATTTAGCAGTTACTGCCAAAAGAAACAGATGGAGCGCAGCATCAGACCTGTCTCGTCAGCTGTCTTCAGCTACCAGTACGACAGTTTCAAGGCAGACCGTGTATAGACGCTTAGAGCACATTGGTCTCTATGCTCGTAAGCCTGTCAGATATGTTCCACTTAACGCAACTCACTGTCGCCTGCAGTTAGACTGGAATAGAGAACATGCATTGTGGCCACCGCAACAGTGGTCTTGTATGATTTTTTCCGGCGAATCCAGATTTAGCTTTCAGTCTGATTCTCGACGAACTTTCATTTGGAGTGGTCAGATATCCATTACCACCAAGAGAACACCATTTAACAACATTGTTACGGAGGTGCAGGTTTGCTTGTTTGGGAAGGAATTATTCTGGGTTCCAGAACTAACCTGCATGTACAGAATGTAACAATGACAGGCCACATCTATCGGGATGTCATTCTGGAACAACATGTACGTTTGTTTCGGGGCGCCATGGGTTTAGAATTTCTGTTTATGAAGGACAACGCCCGTCCTCACCGTGCAAACATTGTAGACGAATGCCTTCAATCGGAGGATATTACCCGTATGAACTGGCCAGCATACTCACCGGACTTAAATCCAATAGATCATGTGTAGGACATGCTTGGCCGATGAATTGCAGCCAGTCAACCCCCTCTCTCATATCTACCGGAACTTCGGAGAGCATTACTTGATGAGTGGTGTAATATTCCCTAAGATCAGATCGATAATTTGATACTCAGCCTGCCTAAGTGTTGTACGGCCTGTATTGCATGGTTTGGGTGCTTACTCTGTATTAATCATCATACCAACCATGTTATATTGTTTTTGTGAATAGGTTCTTTTTTGAAATTTGCTCCAGGGAGTAAAAATCGCAATTTTTATTAATGATGTCAAACATATAGCATCTTTTTTGCTCTTTACCTTTTGTTTAATAAACAGACTTTACAAATAAGTCACATTTGTTTTACTTCTGTCTCTTTCTTTGCCTGAACTTGCATTATCCTTAATTTACGGACACTAGTATAGCTAATTTCGAAAGAATCATTATTAGTGTGTTAAAATAATGCCAGGAAATATCCCCGAACCTATGGAAACATTTATAAATGTTGCTAAAATATTTTGTAAAGTAGGGGTGAATGACAAAGTAATACACTCATTGTTATTAATTACGATGTTTAATTCATAAAATGTATTAACAAAAAGTGAAATAACCCAACGTATGCATAATATGCTCATTTATTCTGAAATTAAGTACGCTTAAAATTTCTAATTATTCTTTGTCCTTGACCGTAATTTTAATAAACTAAACACATCATTTTACAGATAGTATAACTCAAATATATTTAAACTTCCCTTCAATCTACTTTTTCAAAAAATGTCTTAATATAAATTTAAGTGTTTATTTTATCTCTTAAATTTTTCAGGTAAGTTTTTGATATTTTAAACTATTTTGCCCAATTTTACAGGGTACATATATGATATTATAAATTAGCAAAATTAACTTAAAAACCTGTTTGTATATAAGTTATGGTACTAATAATATATACACCATACACACATACCATGGAATTTTACTGGTAAGTTTAACTTTTATTTTTTTAAAGTTACTGAAATAAAGTTTTAAAGCTTTAAAAGTCACTGCAATAAAGTTACTAAGGAAAAACTATAATTCAGGATTATTTAACAACAATTTATTATATTATTTAACAACAAACTATAATTCAGGATACAGAACCCATTTTTTTACTTTCATCAAAAAAGAAAAAAGATGAGAACCTAACTATCTTCTTTTATGAAAATTTACTCAACTGATCACAAATCCTGAAGTTAAAATGTTCCAATAATTTAGATTGTAAAACAAAATAATAATATGAATAAAGGTTTATAATACCTATCTTGATTAATGAAGATAGGCATTAAAACAAGAAAACTCTAATTTACAAAATTATTACTTTTTTTTTATTTGCAACGGCGGACTCTTGAGGGTTGAACCCTATGCCACAACAAGCCAGAAACTGCTACTCATTTGTGTTACCCAGCGTGCACCTGTGAACCAAGTCACGGAGGCGAGTAGCGTTACCTGCGTCATAACCACAAACCCGTTTAAGAGTGGGCCACATTCATACATCATCACGGAAGAAAGGATAGAGAAACACAGAGAACAGAGAAAGAAAGTAACATCCATGCCCGAACCGGGATTCGAACCCAGGACCCATAGCTCAGGAATCAGGAAGTCTAACTACTCAGCCATCGGTCGGCATTTACAAAATTATTGTGGTTCTTAAAATATGATCCGAAACATTTCTTTTCTTAAATATAACTAGCTGATTAGTTGTTTTAATCATTGACTCCTGCTAAATTCTACAAATTAGAACAACAAAATAATATATATATATATATATATATATATATATATATATATATATATATATATATATATATATATATATATATATATATATATATATATATATATATATATATATGTATATATATATATATATATTAATATAAGGCTATAAATATATTAAAGTAATGAATACAATACTGAAAATACAATATCATAAAATAACATACCAAAATACATAAATATTACAGGAAATCTAGCCAGCGCAAAAGCAGCTAAAGAAAGATTTGCGTGTATAAATTAAACAAAACATGAAAAACATTAAAACTATAAAGACAAAATTTGAAAATTACTCTCTCTAAAATGTACAATACAAAAAATTCAAAATAAACACTCTTTTCTAAACAGCAATATGCACAAAAATATCATTATATTCCATCAATATATTATAATTTTCGTATCATTTCTTTTTAAGAGTAAATTGTGCAAGATATACTTTATGTTAAACTTTTGCGTATCTTTAAATTTTATATTTAACTAAACATTTCTTTTAATTGAAATTACTATCAATATTGTAATTTTTCATAACCACTGAACCGCGAATTTTCTAAAATAATATTTCTAAAATTTATTTCGATTCTTAAACTTCAACTTTTAGAATATCAACACATTCAAAATGAATTTTCTGATTATGACGATAAATTATATTTGTATTTATTTTATATTTATAAACTTTTATAAAAAGCAAGAGTTAAAGCGTTTTCTCACTAAAAATAGATGATAAAACTTCCTTTTTACATACAAATATGAAAAATAGAGATGCTTTTCTTTTCCACAATTCTTAAATTTAAATGCTCATAAAACGTAAATAGTACGTATTATTTTTCTTGTAGAAAACGAAATTTTTTCTCATTTAAAATCTATAACTTTCATTAAACAAATTTTCAATGACAGATAATTAAAAGACTGCCTACCAAGTAGTTAATTCATACCAAAAACTTTCTTAAATGCCATGCAATTTGATCGAGAAATTGTTTTCAATATAAAAGTTAATGTTTAAGTGTGCTTTCAGATTAAATTAATTTATATAAATGTATGCATTTAAGATTAAACTTGTAATTCTTATAAAAATATATAGTTTAACTTATTAATGAAGTATTAACATAAAGAATCTGATTTCTTGATAAGCATGCATAAATATTGAAATGTGTTTTAAAATGTCTTCTTTATAAGCATTCGTTTTATGAAAATATTTCTGAAGCAGCAAAATTAATATTCTGAAAATATAGTAATGAAATATTTATAATAATGCAAAAAGAATAAAAAACTGAATGCTTTGAAACTAAATTAACCACAATATGGAGTTATGCAGTATAGTAACAACAAAATTTTTATTGTAATCAAATTAAAAATACGAAAATAAAATTAAAAAAACCCGTTAAAATTATGCATGAACTGAAATTTCCGTTATATCAACCACGATTAAAACGACGCGAGATAATCATCAAATAAGAACTTTTTCCCATATAATGCCTTCCCTACCTTGTTCATTGCTTTTAAATATGATGTAAAAAAGATTTTCCGATAGGATTTTTGCATTATGGTTTCCATGAGATAAAACTATACATGATAATCAGCCACCTCGAATACATTTATTTCCATTTTTTTCACGTTATACTTTTATGTACTTCCGTTCACTAATAATTTTATTTCGTATCCTTATAATCCTTAGTTGTGAGGTAATACATCTTTTTCTCAGAAAAATGAAACAACATAATTTTCATTTTTCATTAAATAAAAAATTATCAATATTATCTTATTCTATTTAAATTAAAGAAAGAAAATTACAATTTCATGCGGCAAACTGAATTTGTAAATGAAAGTGATTATATCTGCTCTTCGTTTGTCTACTTTCGATTACGTTTTTTAAACAAAATCTGGTGGTTTATTTCAAGTGTTATGAAATTCAAATGGCACCAAAATTTTATTCAATACAAAGGTTTGGAAACCAATTCAGTTATAAAATTTAAATGCAGAGAACAAAATGAAATTAAGACCATCATTAAATAAAAATTGGTGTTGAAAATTTTCATGAAGAAAATTTAAAAAAAAAATTTATTATATAAAAAAAAGACTTTGTAAAGTAAATGATGTTTATCAATAAATGTGAGATTATATACAGTTAAACTTTTTATAAATACATATTGATTCTCTGAAAGGTGTTCCCTATTAACTAAGTAAGGGAAAAAATCGTGCTGATAACAAATGTTTATTAATTTTAAACTACAGTTAATAAATGCAGTTGACATCAGAATTGACACATTTCTATCCGCAGTTCGTCATTACTACTAGGGATTGAAGTTATCTACTACATCTCTTATTGAAATTTATAATACACATCTTCTCTCTAACTAACCATCTTTGAGTATAGATAAAATAGTTCTAATATAAATGATTTCTCTTCTCTATATTTGAGCCTCTGAAATTTCAGGTCAACCAAAGACTCAAATATTTTTCACGCTCACAATGCTTGATTTTGTTAACTCTAACAAATTTTTCAAGGAATAATTTATAACCACTTTTTAATTTCGAAATAAGAAATTATGTCTCTTATCGGTTTTGATTATAATAAGCAAATATGAAATCACAGCTTCAAGTATTTATTTTTATTATATTTTTCTAGCATGC
Source organism: Latrodectus hesperus (assembly GCA_037975125.1). Classification (NCBI taxonomy): domain Eukaryota; kingdom Metazoa; phylum Arthropoda; class Arachnida; order Araneae; family Theridiidae; genus Latrodectus; species Latrodectus hesperus. The sequence continues at coordinate 58,726,167 of CM075855.1, forward strand.
TATAATCAATAAATTTAAAGTCAAACGTGGAAAAATAGAAAAAAAAAGAACATACATAGCAAAAATATTTCTATTACTATATCTATTATTTTATATTAATATTTTTTCTCTCAAACAAATAAATGCATACATTTCAAACGCTGAAAAAGACACATTTTTCTATTTATTTCACAGATCTCATCAAGTTATTTGAAAAATGTGCTCAAAAGAGAGATTATCTTTCTGAACTTCATTTAAAAGGTTTTTGGAACAAAAGCAAGAGAATTTTTCTCAAATTAAAAAAATTAAGTTTAATGATTTTAAAGATTTTAATGGTACTTTTTCCTTAACTTTTCTTACCGTAATCACATCATCATAAGACTACAGATACCAGTCTGTAATGTTCATGATTAATCCGCATTATATGATAATCATCGTGCAGTTGTAACGAGAACTACCGTCAAACTTACATTTCACTCTCTCAAAATTTTCAGCTTAATAGAAATATATAAGATAAAGATCATTTTAGCACTAGGTTTACTGCTATTTTTTATATACTTAATTCTATGAACAAGCGTGGATTTGATGCATGGACGAAAGCCTATATTTAAAGAAAAAGCAACCACTTATAAACCAGTGTAATTAAAGACTACAAACAAAAAAAGGAAAATTTGAGATAAATAATGTATATGTGTGTTTTAAAAAACTAATTTATCCCTGAGTGTATACATATTAGCTTTAAACCATACTTTCGGAAAATATTTGACACATTATACAATCCTATTAGTTAAAACTTCAGATGTAGTTGTGACAATTCTATTATTATTCTAAATTTTTCAAATGCATACAAACTAAAATAAAAGCTCTTTCACGCCATATTAAAAACTAAAACAAGAAATTTATGAAACGATTACACATCTTTATAAATATATTTTTTTATAACTTTAACATCCGTAAAACTGAAATTTTGAAGAAAATTAATGAAAAATTGGGCATCTTTTTCTAATGCTAAATATAGGATTCTTTATGCATTCATGGTTAGAAAAACTGTTCGTTTTAATTTGTTCGTTTGTGGTAAATAGGGCAGTACTTTTAACTCATTTTACTAGCTGGCGAACATGTGTATGTTATATATATATATATATATATATATATATATATATATATATATATATATATATATATATATATATATATATATATATATATATATATATATATATATATATACTCTAAAAAATTGATTGATTATCAGTACTCGATAAGTGTAAGATTTGTCCAATTCGTTTACGATCTTAGATATATTTTGAATAAATTTTTTTCGATATTTAATTGAAATAGAAAGGTTTAACCCCGTCTAGATTGACTTACAATGATATTTTTAAAAATAATTTCAGTATTTTCAGATTGGTTGAGTTTTTATCAGTTATAAATTCTTGATTGAAATTACAATCGTAATTTTTAAGAGAATATATGTAAGTGTGTGTGTGTAATGTTGAATCTAATGGGATGATAATATTTGGCTACAAAAATGTTATCAAGGACTGATTAACTATTCCTTTTACTTTTAGAAAATTAGGAAATATTTTATTTTAAAAATTATTAAAATAAAATATAAGGAAAACTGAATTACTAGACCAAAAACAATTTTCGAACTTTGAACTATAGCACCACCTATTTTTTTTTTGAAAAAATTCACGCAAATTATAAAGCTGTGGGAAATGCTATGTAATAAATGTGACTTTTCAAAACTTTAATTTTTTGCTTTTAATGATTTTGAGTTATTTACTGTAATTTCCATTGAACTTTACTTAATAAGATTTTTTGGTAAATGTGTGGAATACAGTTTTTTTATATAAATTTCTTTTTAATAAAAAGAGGAAAATATCAATAATTTTGAAATTTGAGTATTTTAAATTTATTTTATTTTATAAGCCATTTAATTTCTAAAATTTTGGTGGAACACATTTCCTTCTCATTTCTTGCGGAAATTACTTCATATTTAAATAAAATATAACAGATGATTTCATACATGATAATAAGATAACAATTTCATACATTAAAATCCTTTTTTAATCACACTCTATAAGCAATATTATATATCTTTCAACTCATTTAAATGTGAATTACTATTCTATGAATGCTCAAATATAACCGAATTCAATATTATCAAAATAAACGAATATAAACATTACAGAAAAATATTAAAAACCAAATTAAAACCCAAACTTATTCAATTTTAAAAGAAACAGCAGAATATACTGAAATGAGAATCTAAATGCAATTTATTAAGTTGGTTTTTTAATAAGTATGTGAAATTTCATTGTAATAAATCAATTGAAATAGCATAAAATTTTACTAAATAAGTAGTGCGATAAAAATTTGTTTGTATGAAAAAAACATGTATATTTTTATTTGCAACATGATCAATAGATACTTAATAACTAACTCGCTTCATTGTAAATAAACTTACTTTTTAGCAGGTTATTGAATTCTACGTAATTAAATTAGCTCTATAATTGATATATATACAGTACACAAGTTTCTTGTTTAATTTCTAAAGTTATAAAATAAAAGATTTACTTAAAATTAATACATTTTAACCTTATTTTTGTCAAACTAACTTGATTTAAAGATTGACTTTTATATTTCAGACATTTATATTGATTTTAATCTCTTTATTATTTAATTTAATTGTTATTACACATTGAGATGATTATCAATAATAATAATAATAATAAGGTTATAAAATTACCTTTTATGTGTAATTATTATTGAATCCTACTCATATCAGATGTATGAAATATATATATATATATATATATATATATATATATATATATATATATATATATATATATATATATATATATATATATATATATATATATATATATATAAAGAAAGAAAGAAGAAGGAAAATCACTATAAATCGTATTAACCATTTTCTTTAATTGTTTTCAAACAGAATTAATAAATAGAAATTTATGATTTAAATTATAATTTTTCTTTATTGAGCTCTTTAAAAGGAAGATTTTTACACTATATCATTACTTATTTATAATATTTCAGATATAATTATTATAAGCTGTAACATTCATTAATTATATTTGCGCAAGACATTTTAAGTAAATTGTAATTATAAATGCTACAATTTTAGAACTATTTAATTAGTTATCAATTGCTTAAAAAAATACTGTTTTCTCACAATTTAAAAATTTTAAAGAGAATTTCAGTTAGTTGGTAGAAAATCAATCTTTCAATTAACTTTAATAAGAGATTTGTACTTTAATAGTTGAAATTTAATTTCGACTTTATTAATCAAACTCAAATAAGGAAAATTAATTTTGAACTAAGGTTTCCTCATTATTTTCTACTACAAAAACAATAATCAATGCAACTATTGTATCAGTAAACTAGCCTCAAACAAATAGAAATTTATCAAAATAAAATAAGTGCTAAATTATAAAAAATTATTATAGAAAAATGTTAAACATTTTTTTTGTATAACATGTTCGAAAACACTTGTCTCTTTGTTTATTTAAATTATAAAATTTACCTCTTGACATTGTAGTTGTTGGGTGAAATTCAAAAAATAATCAGAAGTACTTTATTGACATGACAATTTTTGCAAGCTCTTTAGTACACATTAATTTGAAAACACATGAGCACACACATTAATATTTTTAAAACATATTTTGGGTATGTGAAAACAGTAGATTATGTGGTAGATTTTATCTATTTTATCTTATTCATGATAATATACCTTTACGTAATGATACGATAATACAAAGAAATAATTTTTCTATTAGGTATAAGAATGTGTCACGTTTAAGGTAAGTCGGAATCAGAGAAATGAATTAATTGTATTAAATGCACCGAATGGGTAAATACAGGACATTTTCAATGAAAAGTAAAATTAAAAAGAATATATATATATATATATATATATATATATATATATATATATATATATATATATATATATATATATTATATATATATATATATATATAGTATTAATTTTCAGTTTAAATATATTTTTCTTTTCAATAAAATCTTAGATTACAAATTATATAAATTTAAAAATTTTTAAGGGAAAATGTAGCCAAAAAAAGAAAAATGTCGTAATTACTTTCACAAATATTATAAATTGATGTTCTGCAAATTTTTTAAAGAATAATCTATTATTTCATAACTTGAAAAAACAATGATACAGATTATTTCTATATTTTTCCCAAATTATGATAGGTATATATAACTATATATTTTAATATCCATGTTTCTTATCTCTTCAATTATTATAACCAATTATAAAATCATACTGTATTAATTTTTATCTAATTTGTATTGCATATTGTAGAAAATATATTTAAAAATAAACTAAACAATAAAAAATAGTAATTCATACTTCCGTTAAAAAGATGTTGTACATGGAAAGAAATTATAATAAAGAATATTCCTATATTTATTGCACCAAACTTATTAAGCTACTGACATTCATAAATAGTATAAATTGAAATATTTTATTGAAGAACATAGTGAGAGAGAGAGACACAGTGACTTCCACTGGCCACAATAATTCCATAAAACTGGATATTAATATGATTAAATATAAGCTATAAATAATGTATACCTATAAATTAAATTATAACGAATATCTAATGTTAATAATAAATATTTAAGGTCATAACTTGAAAAACAAAAAGTAGTTTGTTATAAATTATAAATATGTATCCATTAAGACATAAATAAGTTAATATTGAGTTTGCCGAATTTTATTACCATATATAAATTTTAGTGTATAATAAAATAATATTTTATATATATTTAGTATTAACCTTGTATTATTGCTTGTATTGTATATATTCTTATATATATTCAAATTATAACAACTTTATTATCTCTTATTCTCCAATATGTGAATTTTAAATGATTTATATTTACTAGAGATTTTAATATAGCTTTAAAAAACACAGACCTGATCTCATTAATTAAACTGTTAATTGTAATTTGATATTTAAGAAATAGCAAAAAAACCGAATAAAATCCAAATTTATGGATTTTATTTCTATGTAGTGCAAATCGTTTTACAGAAATTTTCATAGTAGTTACAATATCAAAATTATTGACTTATAGTACAATTTTTTTCAATGGTATTTTTCTAAATAATGCATCGTAATGTACTTTTTTTTTACTCAAAGAAGAAGAATCGATATTTTGTTCCTTTGATTCAATCGCTTACCCTGAAGGCACAGACAGATTTATATTAATCATAGAGCTTGTTAAAAGGAAAATGAACTGTTTTCGATTAGCTCGGTCAATCTTTCTTTTATCATTTATAATCCAAGCATCGCGCCGTATATAAGCTATGAAACGTTTCTTAATAGACACATCAACGTGTGCAGGAACACCCCACGTCTGAAGTTTGTTTTTTCTTAAGGGCGCGGTAACTATGATTTTTATTCTATTCCTTTTAATAACGTCTAGCACTCGTTATTATGCTGAGCAACTGCTGAAACTCTAATAACGATAAAAATCTTTGAGAGTACCGAAATCCTTTGATGAGCCGATCAAATTGGAGTTTAATTAGAAAGGGTTGGTTATATTTAATAGAATCTTAAGCGTTGACAGTTTGTAATTTTAAAAGTATTAATGGTGCATTATATATGTCATGTCTGACACATTATCACAATTCTTTAATTCTACAAGATAAAAATAATATATTGACTTGGCTGATATGGCTTTTCTCTTTTGAAAGCATTTTTTTTAGCATTTCATTTTTTACCCTTACATTATATTCTAAGAACAATATTTTTTCCATTTTTAATTTGGTATTGAAACTATCTTTTGTGAAATTGTTAATCTTATAAAAAAATTATTTCAATTAAATTTGCTTTTATAATTATCTTTTTACTTATATTGCATTTAAACAATAAAAAAATGTACTGAACATTTATCTATCCCAAAGTTTGTAAAGTTTGAATTTCTTAAATAATAATTTTATTACTTAAATTACAAAGACACACACACACTCATATATATATATATATATATATATATATATATATATATATATATATATATATATATATATATATATATATATATATATATATATATATATATATATATATATATATATATATATATATATATATATATTATATAATTCTGAAATTGTATTCTCTATTTAATAGATAAAAAGTTAATACATATAATAAAGTACATTTCTGTTTTCTTTCTTTTTTTTTTTTTTTAAGTAATAATCTATTTTGCGTGAAAACAAAATCAAACTGCTTGCGATTATTTTTCACAATAAAATTTATTAGTAAATTTAATTAGGCTTTTTTATAAAAAATTGTAAGTTAGGTTTTTGTAATTATTGGAAACAGTAAATCAAATATAAGGTGAATTTTAGTTGCTTTTCTTAAAGTTTTCTAAATATAGAAAAGTTAAAAATTGTTTCGAAATTTATTTAAAATTAGCTGGTAAAAAGAAAATTATTTTGGTTATGTACAATATTCTATTCATTAATTTCCTTCAATTATTAAAATATGAAATGGAAAAAAATCAAAGGTTTCTTCATATAAATGCTAATGCATCTCTTATAATTTTCAAAGATATTTTATCTAATTATTTGAGTGATTTGCAAAATTATATATCGTATTTACCTGAATCTTTTAGCAGAACTAAGATCCAGACACCATTTTTTTAAATATATATCTACATTCTAAATTATTTTAAAGGAAAATTTTTGTAAAAGTTAATATGAAATACGTAATAAATTATTCAAATTGATGTAAGAAGAAACTAATTTTACTCTTTGTATTTAGCAGAAAAATATTCTTCAGAAATTATGAAGAAATTACAAATGCATCCTTGGTATTTTAAAAACAAAATAAATATAGCACGTTGTATGTGCTTAATTTTTTATTTTTATAAAATATTGTATAAAATTTTTTTATTTTATATAGAATACTATTAAATGAAAAATGGTATTTAAAGAAAAATTTTCCAGTTTTATTATGAAAAATATTTTTATACTTCTAATGAAGTACTTTAACACAAATTTAAAATTTAATAAATTGCTTTTGACTAATGTTTTAAATAAAGCAAAGAATCTAAAACTATAGTCAACATTCAGTGCATGAATATATTTATATCTTTTATTCATAACTATGGATTATACTGTCTTAACTTTACATGGAAACATAAATATTCACTGAAATTCAAATAGTTTTACAGGAATTTTTATTTGAAAAACGCGACGCAGATCTATTCTTTTTCACAGAAATAAAATATGTTTTCTTGCAATAGACGTTTGCGCCTAAATGCTCTTTGTACAGTTGCATAGACACTTACATGGCGTGATTTAACTACCAGACGGACTGTTTATCTGCTATGTCGGAGAGACAACCTTCATTTATAAAGTTTTCCTAACACGCGACCAAAAATAAAAAGGAACAGTTCCAAATTGCTTAAATATCTTATAGGGTATGGCACTTGATAGAAAATGTAAATAGGAAATAACTAAAAAATATAGTATTCCAAAGTACATGTGCTACCGTCGCATTTAAAATGAATTAAAAAGCAACAAAAGTATTATTATACATACATGTATTTTACTTAATTTCAACATGTTTTGGACTAGTTTTTTTAAAAACAATTAAGCTCAACAATATGAAACTATTCTATGTAATATAAATAAATTAAATAAAATAAAATACATCAACATTTGGCATCATTTTTGGCGAAGTTTATTGTTTAATACCATAAAGTAATATTCTTGTAGTCAAATATTAAAAATTAAAAAATAAAAAATAAAAAAAACAGCTTAAGAGATTGGAAAAAATAATTCAATGTTTAAATTTTTAAAACTATTAATTTTTTTAACTATTAATTTTTTTGAAATATTTCAATTGTTATAATCATGAGTGATATATTTAATATATTTAAAATAATATTAGTTATTTTACTAATTTGTTTTATTCCTGTTCAAAAAATATTTATTTCTAGTGAGGAAATTTTTTGTATAGTAAGTGTTACTCTTTTTTGGAATAAAAGTGATTTCTGTATATATATATATATATATATATATATATATATATATATATATATATATATATATATATATATATATATATATATATATATATATATATATATATATATATATATATATATATATATATATATATATATATATATATTCTAAATTTTAAAAACTTGCGTTTATTGAGTAAATGTTTAAATTCGCTAAACCATTACCAAGACAGCTTTGCCAATTACAATATGTATCTCAATTTTCAACCGATTTATGCCATATTAAAGGGGAAGAAAATATTGTTAATGACAAATTATCAAGAATAGCTAATATAAACATTTTAGTAATTGATTATGATGAAATATTGCAGATGAGAAAAAGAAAGATACATGATTTTATTATTGCCAACTAATGACTATAACAAAGTTTCCGTTACATAGGTATTCAAGTGCCATAGCCTTCTGCGTTTGATAATTATTGGAGAATGATATGGGAACAATGGATCTATATTATATTTATAATAACTAATTTATAGAAGAAAGAAGTAGGAAGAAGTGTGACATGTGTTTTAGCCCAAGTAAGGAATATAAATGTATAATATAATTTAAATTATATTAGTAGAAAAACACACACACACACATATTACCACACGTATTATGGAGACAATATCAAATATGATACAAAATATGAAACAAATTTTAAATGCCATTATTTAATAAGACAAAATTATCATTTAACTTTTTACAAATCAATTTTATATATATAATTTCTAACACCGTAAATTTCTTATCAACCTTTTCCTTGTTTGAAACTAAAATTTTAATATTATAATAATAACGCATTTTAATAATTATTAATATTTTAAATTAAAATTAAAAAAATATATTTGAGACAAATTGTGTTGCTAAATTATTCCAAAAACGAAACAAACAAAAAATTTTAATGTTAGCGTAAGCAAGGTATTAGTCTTAAGATTTAAAAGAAATTGGAATATTTTTTCAATGAAAACATTCCTTGAAATGAAATAAATACCGATGGGAAATGCTAATGCAACGGCTGCAGCGAATGCTAACATTTTCAATATAAAATTCGTGACTTCTTAACATACGAATTGCATAATTTGTTAATTTTTTCTATAAAGGAACTTAAAAATGAGAGTCAAAAATTCCATTAAATTTATATACTTTTAAGGGCACAGGTGCCGTATAATCCATGATACCAAATTCTGAATTTTCTTGGCGATGAAGAAATGTTGCCAAGATGACGTATCGTGACGTGCGCGATGACGTAAATATTAGGGTTACCAAAATAGAATTTTCTGCATTATTCTTATTGGTCTCCATATGCATGACGTAATAAAAACGAGGTTGCCAGATGTATAATAAAATCCACCTAAAAATCACCAGTCTTAGAATTTGGCATCATGAATTTTACGGCACTTGTGCCTTTTGAAATTTAATGTCTTATTTTTAAATACATGAAAAATTGTAAAAAACCAACAAAATGCTAAAATACGTATTTGTACAAATACAGAAAAAATATTTGTTTACTGGACTAATAGGTATAACTTAATTTACATCGGTAGAACAAATTATCACTCCCAAAGCCTAGGTCCGATCCTCGGGCTGGGCAAGGTCGACTCAGCCTTTCATCCCTTCAAGTGGATCGATAAATTAAGTACCAACAATGATTAGGAACTAAGCACTTTAGATTTCACGTTAGGCTGACCACCTAATCGAGACATATGCTTCCCCCCCCCCAGAGCTCCTGGGTCAAGAAAACAAAGATTTTTCATACCGCGTAATGAATAACCTAATGGCCGAGGTTCATTATAAAACATTTTAATATCCGCCTCATAAAATGACTTTTAGCAATTTTCACGTACATGTTAGGTATATTCATGAATCTCAAGAGAAGAAAGCCAGAGAATCTCAATCACTCACTCCAACAGACATACGCAAAAACGAAACACTCATCTCCCATTGTTCAACAATAGCTGGGATCGAATCAGATAACCTTGTGCTCCGAAGAGCGCTCCCTATCTCTAGACCAAAATGAACAAACTTTACCTGATAATTTCAGAAGAGATTTCATATTTCATTCATGTGGTTTGGTGTTTTAAAATTTTAAAATAAATTTGATACTTGGTTTAAAAGAATTTATTTTTATAAAATAAATTCACATATTTAATTTACGTTCATTCATCTAATCAATTAAATATTATTTTTCAAATTAACTCATTGCTAATGGTATTACTAATGCGAGAGAAAAATTTCATACATGTAAAAATTACATATGTGGATATTAACGGAACTAAATTATAATTTAATATTATGCACAAATTTTCAATTCTTTTACTTAATCATATTAAATTAAATCATTTATTACGAGTAAATAACTTACTGTCTTACAAAAATATTCTCTGTTTCAAAAAGTATGAAAAATATTTTTTGTAATACTTAGTAATTTTGGAAGGAACAAAGTCTCTTATGGTATTAATTATTTATATTTAGTATTAATTTAGATTTATTTATTAAAAATTGCAAAATGTTTTCTTCTAGCATTTACTGTTCCTATCCCAAATATATTACGCAATATTAACATTATCCCTTTAAAAGGTAGCGACTAACATTTTTGTTGAATGTGAGCTTTAGGAGAATCACGGAAAGTTTGTTCAGTTCTCTGTGAAGCACTTTAAAGTGCGACTAATAAAATGGCTGAAGTCATGGGGTGAAACAAGCTTAAAATTGTGTGTCATTTAGGATGAGGAAAATAGCTTATTGTTGAAGTAAATTGCTTAATCATATATTGTAATGATTCTTTCCAATTTTCATCTCAATAGGAAAGAAAGTTCCTAGTTTTCTCTTAACAGAAATTAAAGTAATAATTTTAATTTAGGTTTTAATAAACATCTTGCGAATCATTACAAATATAAGTGCAAGTTATAATGCTATTAAACATTAAGATCTATATCTGAGAGACACAAGCTGTTGTATCTAGTTATTATTTCTAGTATATACATTATAAATGGTAAGCAAAACACTAAAACAAGGAACTTTTAACTATCAAATGAGGAATGAATTTCTTATTAGGCTTTATTAGTGTGATGAATGAGAACACTTCTGTGTGATATAATCAACTGAATATCAAATCACTTTTTCCTTAAATTTATTTAATAATATGTGATACAATGATTTTTTTAAATTAAAATTTGTTAAATCCACACACACGCGCACGCTATTGGACCGCAAAGTGTTAATCTGTTGGAGATTTAAAATTTCATCGCAATTACAATAAATTAAGTCTGAGTAAGTAATATTCATAAAATTACAATCACTAATGTTCCAAATAAAAGTCTTTCTATTGTTTAAAAATATTTTAAAATGTTTTCTTAATATTAGCTTTAAATTTGAGTCTTACTTAAAAGTCAAAATTACTTTCTAATTCGATTCACATATCAACCAAAATAGGAAGTATCCTATATTACCAAGTTTAGATAAAAAAAATATGAACTTATATGTTTTCATTAAATAGAGGAAAATGTGTGAGAAATATTTGATTGCCATTGTTCTTGAAAGATAACAAATGAAACTGCATATTTGGCATAACTTTTTCATCCAGTCCTAAAAATAGTAAGAAAACTGGAAATATAATTGAATAACAAAATATATAGTTAAATCATTCTCAAATAACTCCTCATCTAAGTCATAATTTTTTAACAAGAAAATGTGTATTAATTTTGTATTAATAATATAGTTATAATAAATTTTTTATTTATTCCTGTATCTTGTAAAAGAATTGTCGTGTCTCTGAGATTTTTGCGAATTATGTTTCTAACATTTCCTTTAGCATAATCGATAGCTTTGTCGATATGCTTGTGATATAATTTAAAATACTTTGCAATATTTCTTTATTCTTAAATTGTGAAAATCTGCGCTATATACTGCATTTTGCACTGGACATGAAGGTACATAATTTTATTTAATAAATCTTCCTTCTACATAACAAAGGATATTTTCTCAATTTTGATAACATTATAATTTTTAAAGTAAATTTTGATAGTAAAATAATATTTTCTCACTATTAATTTGGTGTCAGAACATCAATTTTGACTACATCATTGTAAAACAGTAACAGTAACAATTAAGAAGAGAAAAAAAAATACTGAATGAAGTTCTATTTTATTCTTACTATTGAAAAATTACTAAGACATGTAGTTTTCCTAAATTTTAATAAAGGCCATGTTTGTTGAATAACTTATTTTTGTGTTTGTGTCATTTGAAATCATGAAACCAGTGGTTTATTCTGGAAACCATAGCAGTAAAATATGCTTACTTTAAAAAAAATATTAATGTAAAAAACCCATAGATTTCGAAACTAAAATTATCTTTGATGAAATAAAAATTTAAAGAATGTAGGGTTTTAAATTTTTAAATTTTAAGTTTCATATAATTCTGTTAGACACGAAAGTTAAGTGAGCTATAGAAAAATGAACAGGGAAATATTTTAATCATATTCTCGTCTGTTTCCCTACTAAATATACTTTATAGTTTAATTTATACCCATTAAAGAGCTATTTTTTTAATAAAGTATATCTAAAAAGTATTACGTTCATCAAAAATTACATATAGATATTAACTATGAATAATAAATAGAAGTGATGGAAAACATTTATAATAAGATTTCTTAGAGTAATAAAAAAATAATTTAAAAAAATTTGATGTGATTGTTTAAAATTTTATTTTAAGTAAAAAACTTAAATCATTTAAAAATAAAGTTGCAAGCTAATAGTTTGATGGGATAATTTATACCAATTTTCCATTTGACAAATATTGCATAGCAATTAATGTACTGAGAGAATAAATATAGCAAATATTCTGTCAATGACGTGCTAAAAATGACAAATTATAAATAAAAATAGCAATGGAATGTGTATAAAGTAATTCTTGTTAAGAAAGCACATGCTTAAAACCTATACATGGAAGAAAGTGAATAGGTAAAATATATTTATCATTCTAATATTAGTTATAATACTTTATCTGATTCAATAAATAAAATATCGTGTGAAATTTTTTAGATTAAAATAAGACAGTTTTCAATTAAAAAATACCAATAATACGATAAGATATGGTATCAAAATAAAACTTGATTGCTTAAGCTATGTCAATTTCAGTTTTTTTAATGTATAAATATTTATCTATATATTTAAATAATAGCAAAAAATAACGTTTTTACAATTTTTAATTGATTTTTTTCAGGTAATCTTTTCGATGAACAAGCAGTCGAATTGTAAACATTGTCGACTGATTGTAACGGGGAAGATTGCCTGAAAATAATACTAAAGGTATATTTTTATTAATCATTGTTTTCGGGATTAAACTTAAACTGATCAGGAGTTTTCTAAGCTCTATTTGATCAAGGATACTTTAAGTAAAAGTGTTTTAAATTAATGTTATGCAGAACTGCTTATATTAATATATCATATTTAATTTCATCCCACAAAATTTTAAAATTTATAAATTTTATGTTATTATTTGCGTAAACTTATATTCTTTCTGTCGTCAAATGTATGTTCTCTAATTTTCACTGCAAACAAAAAATTTTAAATCTAATTATTAAAAAAATATTAATTTTCGAGTACTTCATTAATATTTTTAATATATACCATCCTATTATTTTATAGCTTAAAATTTTTTTCTATTATTGTATGGGATTAAGTAAATTAAATATTGCAGGTAAAGTATAAAAACCTAAAGTATAGAAACGTGTAAGTAAAATTATTGCAATGTACTGATAACTTTATAATTTATTATTACTAATCAATTTCTTTAAAAACTATTAGTGAACTAGGAATTTATAGAATTGATATATATTTTATTTCTTTTTTCTAATTCAGTTGTATTAATGACCAGCTGAATGTATCCTCTTCTCTACATTTTGTTTAAATCATTTCCGTTATATGCTGCAGTTTTTATTTTAGATCCAAAAAAAAAAAAAAACTTTGGCAGAACCACAGAATATGAATTTTATTTATGTAGATTAAGCTAATATTTGAGAAAAGTCTTGTATAAACAAATCTTAAAATTAAACTTTCAAAGGCATTCAAATATTTTTTTTATTTTAGCTTATTTTATAAATAAAATTCAATTTGTGAATTATAAATGAAATAAAGCAAACAAAAAAGAGCTTCTATGCTGCACATTGTTCTCAAATACAGGTTTGATGTATGCAATTAAAATTGAAATAAATTACAGCATACAATTGTTAACTGCAATCAGAAAATGTATGAATAGTTTATTACATTGCGTAAATTTAAAAGAATTAGAGAAATGCTTTGCAGTTTGCAAGCGTTTAATTGTAATAATGCTAGCTATTTATCAAAAATGTCAAAAATTGTAAATACTATTTTTAGAAATAAAGGATGATTAAATCAATATTTTTGACGTATTCGTATTTTAAATATCGAACTTTTGATGTTGAATTCACAATGATCACTTGAACAGAGAAATTTTTGTTTAGTTTATAACAGAATAAATTTCCATCGTTTGAGTATATAGGCCAAAGAGAGCACACGATTTCGATTGAATTTCTGTATATATTGTATTATTAATTGTTCATTCATAACTTAAAAATATAATTAAAGGAATATTTTTTAAATTATGGACAGTAAAATGCTTAAATATATTCTGTTAAATTAATAAATATTCTGTTAAAAATAAAGAAATATAAAGTTTTTATGTTAGTCTAAGTATTAAATCTTGCCCTTTAGAACTTTTCTAGAAATTTAAACTTGCAGCTTAAAATAGAAGATAAGTTGTGCAATATGGTATTTTAGCTTTACCTGTAATATTTTGTGAGATTCTAGAAATTTATTCTAAAAACTGATTCACTCAAAACATATAAATTGGAAACTCAAAAAGAAATACAATAAGCTTCGTCCTAAAGAATATCACAACTATAAAAAGGTAAAAATTGTCATCAAAACATCAACTGACAAGTTTCAATTATATATGTAACTTCCTATAAATCTAAATTTAATCTTACATTCACCAATAAAAGTCAATTTTCACACAAGCACAATCTTCTCATTTTCAGCTAATGTGGCAAAAATCGCATATTTAATTTTAATTAAAGAAACTTATAAACTTTTTAATTATATTTATTTAAATTATTTTTAAGACTGTAGGAAGAAATAAAAAAATATTTTTATTTGGAAATTAATAAACGCATTTACAAGTGAACAGAATCAAGGCTAGTAAATATTAACTAATTAGGGTTAATTTGCTTTATAATTTAGTAAAAGGGTCAAAATAGTTTTCTTAACCAATCAAATTATTCCTTTGATGTGATGTTCCACAAAGATATATGTATTTTTGTAAAATCATGGCATTATATGCAATATGGTTACAATATACTACTAAAAATTAATGTTTTAATACAGTTTTCTTAATCAAATGTTTGTGTGTGTGTGAAAATATTCCCTCTACTATAATATTTTCACACTATGTAAAATAATTTTCAATTAATTGTTTTAAAAAGAATTTAATAATTTTTAAAGAATAGTTCCTTAGGATTAACAATGAAAAATTTTAAAACTTTAAAGAAAGTGAAATAGCATAAAAAAATACAGAAATATTTTGGTGAATGCAATATATAATCGTTTTAATTAGAAACTCAACGTAAGCACATACGGTAATCTTAGGCATAAGTACATCGTGAGAGATACTTACTTATTTTATTTAATGTTCTCAGAGGGGATTGAGAAGAAAATAACATCGAGAGATACCTAAGCTCGATGTTCGAGCTAATTAAATTTTTTGAAATATAAGAACTTTAAATTTGACATACATATTACATTAAATTAAAAACAGCGAACGGCAATATTAAATATTGCTGTATCTTCTCATTATGATTTGAAAAGAAATACCCGTCATAAAATGCTAAGTAGCTGAAACTGAGCTTATTCTTTAATGGCTGAAATAAGAAGAGAGAAAGAGAGAGTGACGGAAAAAAACTCTAAAATAACCTAAACATTTTCAACTTAACTCATGATTCTTATACAGTTTATTATCTAAACCAGGCATTATACCAATTTTTATATGGAGAAATTGCAATTTTTAAAAACACTAGAATTGGAGAGACATCATATCAAAACAGAAAATATTAGTAGTAAACGTGAATGTAATATAATACAATATAAACTCAACACACAATGTTTTAAAAACCTAAAATTTAATTGAAAAATTGAAGTAAAGTTGAACTTTACAAAAATTATACTGTGTAACTTGTTTCAATAGATCTCAGAGGTTTCAATTCTCATGCATAAGGAGCTCATTTAATAATTTGATTTGAAATAATTCTTATTGAAATGGATTTTTATAAGCAAACAGTTTGTATTAGCCTATTGTTAAAAAGAATGAAATGGGTGGAGAAAAATACTTTTAGGTCAAGCATAGATTTTTACACCATATGTGGTTCGTTTGAGAATATAACAAGACGTAAAAGTTCTTGAAAATTCGGAAAATTTAAGTCATAAATAGTTTACTAACTAAAATATTATTGGTCTGAGATATCCCATTCTTTTTATCGTAATGCAAATGAACCATATTCAAATACAATCAGAAACAACTAAAATTGGAGCTGAATTTTTATCTTAATGCATAAATAGTGGCCTACGTTAGTACAATATAGCTTCAAGTTCAGCCTTTCAACATCACAAGGAAAATATAATTTCAAAATGATCGTAATAGTCTTTGCTATTAATATGCAGGATGCGAAAGTCTCAATAAATTTTGAGCATAATATATAGTTATAAAAAAACTTGCTAATAATCGAATACAGTTTATACAAATGTAGAATCTACAATATTCATAGTCACAGTTAGAAAAACAATGGTGGTTTTGGCTCAAAATTCAAATATCATTGAAAATAAAAATGAAATGTCAATAAAATGCTCCAAATGATCAGATTATTGTTGAATACATTCAGTTATAATCCAACACATTGATTATTGCAACTTTATGCTCTAAAAAATTACAAAATTTTGAGTATTTTCAATTTCATTTAGGTCACACTAACATGAATACTTAAGCATATTTAAAACAGGTTGAACGTACCCGCTTCGCTGCCTTCTCATTCAATCTTTTTACATCTGATTCAATGAATTCATTCATAATTAACATATGATTTCTTCATGCTTATACTTTATTTCGATTTTACCAGAGTAAAGAAGATTCGTACCTTAATTCTTGGGTTCCACTAGATTATTAACTTAAAGAGCAAATAATAAACTAATACACTGGAAACAGAAATAAAACATGCTTAAATATTTTCTGTATGTAGCATACCGAAATAAGGAAAGATCCAAGGAATTTTAAGTTTCAGCTTAAAGATGAAAAATGAAGTTCTACTGTTTAACATAAAACCGTACTCATTACAAATAACTTAATCAACATATTATCTGAAAACGATATTTTGCATAGGGGCACTCCATGGCTGAGTGGTCAAAGCATCACTCCGCTAATCGCTTGAGAGCGTAGGAGTGTGGGTTCGATTCCCACCGTGGCCCTGGGTGTTTTCTTCGTTATCTTCTGTGGTTGTACATCTTTCATTGTGCTATTTGTCCTATTATCGACGAAGACTTACAAGCGGATCTCAAGAATCAAGCATACAAGTCTGAATATATTTAATGTAATAAATATTTTGCATAGCGCAATGAAATCTCATGTTTGTGTCTTGTGCCAGCTAGGCTGGCAATATGAGTGCGCTGCTTTACTTTCCCAGCTGAACCGTAATTTGTTGTGGAGCCCGACTTCTTCTGTAGACACATGCCATAGTTATCCGTTTATAGGGTAAAAACCACCATTCACAGGCCATTCATACTAGAAAAGAGCACAGATAAGAGAGAGAGAGAGTACACCCATGCTCGAACCGGGATTCCAACCTAGGAACTCCTCATCTGCGGTCAGGCACACTGACCGCTAGAAAGAGTAGGTGCCAAATGATGTCTCTTGTAAAGATTAAGTAAAAACAATTCAAATGAAGTGTATAATGATTGAATACATTTTTAATAGCAAAGTTATTAATATTGAAGTAGGAATTATTTTCATTCGCTTTCCAATGTATTTTCAAACTGTGACTAACTGGGAAATTCGAAAACGCATTCAACTGAGAGGGCAATACAACATTGTTCCAACAATACTTTTTCAAAAATTGATAAAAATATGCTGGCCATCCAAATTGCAACACCAAGAAGACAAGAGATACCACAACAAAATTATTTTGTAGATAACATGTTGACATCAAATGATTAAATTTATAGACTTCTGTGAAATGTGGTTCCTGCTAAAATCAGTAGCCAGAGTAGCCGCCATTTTTGGATATCAACGCTGTCTCAAGCCTCCGCATTAATTCAAAGAGACTTTAGATGTATCCTTGGGATACAACAGACCAAGCAGACCACATTGCCAAAGTTGATCTGGTATGGCAGCTGGGGATGTAATCTGGGTCAATCGTTAAGCAACCATCAACCACATGTTTTCTATCGGCGAAAGATCCGAAGAGCGAGCTGAACAGGGAAATAGTTCAATCTGGCGATTCACGAAAAACCCTTGGACAATGCGTGCCACGTGTGATCGTGCATTATTTTGTTGAAACATGGCTGTGGGAAAGCCCTGAAAATAAGGAAGGACATCTGGCTCCAGCACCTAGGAGATGTAGCTCTGGCTGTTTAAAGTACCTGCAATGCGTACTAGAGGAGTGCGAGAGTAATGTCCAATACCGCTCCGTAATATAATACCCGGTGCGGGACCAGTGTGACGGTGCATAACGCAGCTGTTCTGGATCTTCTCTCCACGGTGTCTCCAGACTCGAATGCCACCATCGTAGTGTTGCAGACAGAAGCGTGACTTGTCAGTAAAGACAATTTCATTCCATTCTGCCGTCTGTGGTTCTGCGTCAAGAGTAGACGAAGCAATGGACGTAATGGACGAAGCAGATCACTCTACTGTAAACGGTGTATAATGGTACGCGCAGACACTGGATGATACGTTACAGGCTGAATATGCTGTGATATGATTCGTGATGTGGCTGAGTGATCTGTCACTGCCATGCGCTCAATTTGCCTGTCATCACGTGAAGTGATGCTCTGAGGTGGATGCGATCGAATACGTCTGACCGTCATACTCTCCTGCATCCAATGATCACATATCCGCATTATAATTGTTTGGTTTCGTCCAACACGACTACCAATTTTCCTGAAAGATAATTCACAATGTCGGTAGGCCACTATCCTTCCTCTGTCGAACTTGAATACTTGATCAAAAATGATCGCTGTTTTCTACGAGGCATAATTGATCATTTTTTGAAAAGAAATAAAATTGAACTTGAAATCGGTGAAATCTCCAAGCCTTAAATTGCACTTTGAAGTGGCACAACAGGTGCGCTTGATGTGCATCTGCGCTGAAATTCTAATCACTTGCATACCTCACCTCCGCTAATGTATGTTGTAAATTTCATGTTATTTGCAAGCTTCCTTCATGGTATTTCATTTACGATTGCAAGCAGTGTAGTGCATATCATTATTATAAAAATAATATGAGAATTTAGGAACAAAGGGAACTCTTTCAGACTGCAAATATTTTTTCTCCACTCCCAGCAGTATGCATAGATTACAATTTCAAAAAAGGAAAAGAATCACACATTTCTTTCTTGAAATGAAAAAATTCTAGTGTTGAAGAAAATTAAGCTTATTTGTGATGTATTTAATTTATTACTTAAATTTTAAAAAAATTTTCTCTGCATAAGCAATTTTACACAGAGATCAAATAAATGATAAATGTCTTAAATTATTTTCAAATATCATTGTTACAATTTCGAAATGAAGCATAGTTTTTATATTTAATTAATCAAAGACCAACACCATGATGCAAGTTTCATTCCATTTTATTTAGATGCTCTAATTCAATTCCGGACGAGAATTCGGTGAGCAAACACAATAAGGATTTTATTTATATAAATTAATATTAAAATTTCTTGGAATACGAACAATGTTTGATACTGCATAGTGGACGTTCTAATGGCTTAAAGCTGATGTATGGCATTTTAGCATCACTATCACAATATTTAAGTTATTATCATAACATGATGATAATGTATATATATATATATATATATATATATATATATATATATATATATATATATATATATATATATATATATATATATATATATATATATATATATATATATATATATATATATATATATATATATATTCTAAAATTATATTATCATCATAATGTCTAAGAGGACTTTTTTTATATAAATAGTGGACTTTATTTATGGGTCTCAAAAAAGGAAACCTGTAAGAATCTCAAGAAATCACCTCGACAGAAGTACATGCAAAAGATATATAAATGTGCAACCTCTATCTCCCATTATTTAATACTAGCTGAGATCGAGCCCAGGTCTTTTTACTCTAAAGAGTACAGTCCTCTATCATTAAGTGATTTTGAAGCTGGGTGAACACACACTCTTGCATTCAATATAATAATAAACAGAAGCTTTTACTAAAATAATTTAAAGGTTTTAAAATAAAACTTCCGCCGTGAAATTTCTAGGTCAATCCAGCTTTTGAAGTCTTGGATTCAATCTACATTTTTGCGTGAAAACAGCACATATCATTTTTTATTTTGTTTTGCTTACATTTCTTACTTTATAATATAACCAGTTTTCATGAACTATATGCAGTAGTATTTTAACGGTGTCATATAAAGAAAATACATATTTATGCAGAATTTAAAACTTCATGTATATTATATTTTTCAATAAGAAAATTCAGATTTATTATATAACACTTAAAGCTTACATAAGAAACTGGTAAGATTTTTATACTTGACCTAGAATCTTATTTTATAACTACAAAATTATATTAAAACAACTAATATAAAATATAAATGTAATAATACCAAAAATATTTCTTTTTTATTATTACATATAACGTACTGGAATACGCCTTGTGTGTCTTCAGAAATATTAATAAACACTTCAAAAAATAATATCCCTCCATTTTAACTGCTAAGATAACATTGCTTAATATTTGAACTTTTGATAAGAATAACAAGCAACAGCTAAGCATTCTATACAATAAAATTACACAATAACAACAACTATACATTTTTATACTGTCAGAAATGTATTGAATATATGGATAAGCAATACTAAGCATTTATTGGCACTTCTTTCCTGAACATTTAGTAAAATGCACTTAATTCGCTGAAATATATAAATTTTATATTTTTCATAAGTTATATATATATTGTTACAAATTTATAAATAATGATTATATTTGTCTTAAAATATCTCAGACAGATCAGAAATTCTCACATTTTGGGCAAAAATTGCGGTATTTAGACGTGTTGTAGTTTAAAAGCGGATTTCCTAATGATTTGGCGACTTGGCGACAGTTGGCGAGATTCTTGGCGACTTGGCGACGGTTGGCAAGATTTTTGGCGACTTGGCGAGAAATCGATACTTTTGGAAACATCCATCACCTAAGCTCTAGGACCAATATTTTTCGAGATAGCCTAGAAGCTTCCAGAACCTTGGCGAAATTGGTAGATTTCTCCGCCAAGTCAGGTATAAATACCGCAGCCCGACATGGAAGAGTCAGTTTTGGTGAAGACAGTCATTGAGTGAAGACGATTAGTTGTGTCTGCTAGTTGTTCTCTGTCTGAGGTATTTGAGACCTTTGACTAGAAGCTGTTTCTTATTTTATCTGACGAATTGTAGCTGTATAATTGTGATTGTTACAGCGGGAATTTCGTTAATCAAGTGAGATTTTTACGAATAAAAGTCTTGTGTTCATTAAGTGGTTGCTTTATTCAACTCTCAATCAACACGAACCCGTGAAGCTCGGTACAACTGGTGTCAGAATCGGGGTTGAAGAGTTGATACAGCGTGTCACAAGAAAAATGGATATGGATTTAATGAAAAGTCTTCTCGAAAAATTAGCGGAGCAGATGGCTGAGATGAAAGCTGGACAAGAAGAGATGAAAGCTGGACAAGAAGAGATTAAAACCGAGATGATGAAAGAGATAAAATCTGGACAGGAGGAGATGAAAGCTGGACAGGAGGAGATTAAAAAGGAACTTAAGAAGGACATTGTAAGTGTTAAAGAAGAATTCTCCAACATCATTCAGGAGAAGATGAATGCAATGGACGATAAGATAACTTCAGTTGAAACTAAAGTTCTGGAGATAGAAGAAAACGTGGAAGAAGCATTAGACAATATCAATAAGGAGATTGAAAGCTTGAAGAAACAAATGTCAAACAGACATGAGGAACCCAACGTGGCATTTGTGCCTTCCCTAGCCAATATTAAACTCTCAACATTTGATGGGAAATCATCCTGGCAAGTATACAAGACCCAGTTTATGATGGTAGCGGAAGCTAATGGATGGAATCCCCGAGCCCAAGCTTTTCACCTGGTGGCTTCTTTAAGAGGAGACGCGGCTGACATCCTCGAGACGCTTCCGGAGGAGCAGAGGCACGATTTCCAAGCCCTATCGAGTGCACTTGAGCTGCGATTTGGAGATAAGTGCACTAAAGAATATAGCAGACTACAGTTAAAGTCCCGCTATCAAAAAGCGGGTGAAAGTCTGCAAGAATTGGCTGCCGATATTCAGCGACTTTCCCATCTAGCATTTTCGGACTGCCCAGCTGAGACACGTCAAGATCTGGCTCTCCATCACTTCATCGATAGTGTGCGGGATCCGGAGATACAGAAAACACTTAGACTCGCCGATGTCAAAGATATTGGATCTGCCCTAGTCTATGCACATAAGATAGAGGCTGCCCAGCAAGCCGCGCGTAAAGACCGGCACTCAATCAGAGCCGTCTCTACTACTGATACGGACTATGATCTCAGAAAGCAAATCGAAGATCTGCGGCGAAAATTCCGTAACTTAGAATTGAGTAAAGGTGGCAGAAACAAGAAAATTTAGTGTTGGACTTGCGGTGCAGTCGGACACGTTCAGAGAGACTGCCCGAAACGAAAAGATGGTGGAAATGATCTTACCACAGCAGGGAAACTAATATGTGGCCATCTCGCGGGGCGGAGATGTCCAGAGAGTCAGAAGTCCCATTTCAAATTGTTTCACATTTCTTCCGTTAGTGGTGGCGACAACGGACTTTTCGTTATGGGACATGTCAACGAAGTTCCCTGCAGAATGATAATCGATACTGGAGCCAACGTAACTATCATTAGGACAGATGTGGCTCGCAAACTTAGTGAGAAACTCATCTGGACGCTGCCCTGCATTACCCTCCAAACTGTGACAGGTGACAAGATTAAAGTGCATGGAAAAGTAAATCTAAACATTGCATTTGGTAATGCCGTGTACCATCATATGGCATATGTCGCTGATATAAATGACGAATTTATTCTCGGATTGGACTTTCTCAAAGAAAACCATTTCAAGTTAGATTTTAAAAATAATGAACTACACTCATGTTCTGAAGACATAGCGATTTTTAAGACGAAATATTCAGATATTAAAAAAGTCCATCATATAACTGCAAAGAGTGAAACAACATTACCACCAAGAACTGAGACAATAGTTTGCGGAGCTCTTTCAGAAGATAATAATTTTCATTATGGATTGACTGAATATCCAGATTCCGACAATAGCGTTAAAGGAGTACTAGTGGCTTCTTCACTCGTCGACCTTTCACGAAATGTAATCCCGGTAAGAGTTGCTAATCTAAGTAATAAGGTAAAACTTATAAAAGAAGGAGAAGTGCTAGCGACTTGCACTCCAGTGACCTGTATTAACCGAAATTGTCAAGCCACACTATCTGAGCCTCCTGACACTCTAATTAATGAACTCCTTCAGAGAGCAGAGTTAGATGATAAACAGAGGAATGCTGCAAGAAATTTATTATTAGAATTCGGAGATCTCTTTTCCAAGAAATCAGATGATGTTGGGCGAACCAAATTGACGCAGCACCGAATCAATACAGGAAATCATCCACCCATTAAACAACACCCGAGAAGATTGCCATTCGCAAAGCAGGAAGAGGTGGACAATCTTCTGATGGAAATGCAGCAGAATGACATTATTGAGCCATCAGAGAGTCCTTGGGCTTCGCCTATTGTTTTAGTTCGGAAGAAGGATGGTTCTACCCGATTCTGCGTTGACTATCGTCGGTTAAACAACATCACAAAAAAAGATAGTTACCCTCTTCCTAGGATTGACGATACACTTGATGCTTTATCCGGAAAACAATGGTTTTCGACTTTGGATCTCAAGAGTGGTTATTGGCAAGTAGAGATACATCCTGAGGATCGAGAAAAGACTGCATTCACCACAGGACAAGGACTTTGGCAGTTCAAGGTTATGCCATTCGGGCTTTGCAATGCACCTGCAACGTTTGAGCGCCTGATGGAGACAGTATTACGAGGACTTTCCTACGAAGCTTGTTTGGTATATTTGGACGATATCATTATTGTAGGGCGCACATTCGAAGACCATTTAAGAAATATCCGAAAGGTGCTGGAAAAATTAAAAATGGCCAACCTGAAGCTGAATCCTTGCAAATGTAATTTATTCCGACGTGAAGTAAGCTATCTGGGACACATTATCTCTGCTGAAGGTGTAAGAACAGATCCTGAAAAGATCTCCGCAGTTAAGGACTGGAGTCGTCCAAAAGATGTCCACCAATTAAGAAGTTTTCTTGGACTATGCACATATTACAGGAAATTTGTTAAGGGTTTTTCAAGTATTGCCAGACCTCTTCACAAGTTGACAGAAGTTAAACAGAGATTTATATGGACAGATGAATGTGAGAAAGCTTTTAAACAACTGAAGGATGCTTTGACATCTTCGCCCGTTCTTGCATATCCCCAGCCCGAAAAATTATTCATTTTAGATACGGATGCCAGCAACGAAAATATCGGAGCTGTTTTGTCGCAGGAAATTGATGATAAAGAATATGTCATTGCTTATTGGAGTAAATGCCTATCAAAACCGGAGCGGAATTATTGTACAACCAGGAAGGAATTGCTTGCAATCGTCAAAGCAATAGAACATTTCCACCATTATCTCTATGGAAGAAAGTTCTTGCTCCGGACCGATCACGCATCCTTAACCTGGCTTTTAAATTTTAAAAATCCAGAAGGACAGGTAGCCAGATGGATTCAACGACTCCAGGAGTTTGACTTTGAAATACGTCATCGCAAAGGAACTCTTCATGGAAATGCTGATGCACTATCAAGGAAACCGTGTAATGAAAGCTGCCGATATTGTTCTAGAGTAGAGAAGAACTATCAGCTGATAAATACTTCGGTACGCCAAGTTACTGTTTCACCTTCATCAAAACCAGACCCATGGAGTGATAAAGAACTTAGGGAAGCCCAAAAAGAAGACCCAGATATAAATCCAATTCTTGAATTGAAAGAATCTTCTAGTATGAGACCAAGTTGGCAGGATATCTCCACCTACAGTCCTGCTACTAAGCAATATTGGGCTCTTTGGGACTCACTCCATATAAGAAATGGTGTCTTATACAGGAAATGGGAGTCCAATGATGGACGTAATTTCAAATGGCAGCTTGTTCTTCCAAAATCAAGAATTTCAGATGTTTTGAAAGAATTGCATAGTAGCTCAACTGGAGGCCACTTTGGAGTAATGAAAACTCTACAGAAGGTTCGAGAACGCTTCTATTGGAGCAAAACGAGACAAGATGTAGAGAAATGGTGCCAATCTTGTGATGACTGTGCGGCACGTAAAGGACCGAAGAAACGTAGCCGAGGAAGGTTGCAGCGGTACAACGTAGGAGCACCTTTTGAGCGGATAGCATTGGACATTTTGGGTCCTTTACCACGATCCTCAAATGGCAACAAATACATACTAGTTGTCATGGACTACTTTACTAAGTGGCCTGAAGCGTTTGCAATCCCCGATCAAGAGGCGACTACAGTAGCCGAGGTTCTAGTGCATCAATGGGTTTCCAGATTCGGCACACCCTTACAAATCCATTCTGATCAAGGGACAAATTTCACCTCTGTTGTGTTTAAAGGAATGTGTCAAATTCTCGGAATAGACAAGACGCAGACCACGCCACTACACCCACAATCGGACGGCATGGTAGAGAGATTTAACAGAACCATCTTGAATAATCTCTCACTTATGGTTTCCAGAAATCAGAAAGATTGGGATATGAAGTTACCGCTGTTTCTGCTTGCATATCGCAGTGCTGTCCATGAGACTACCGGATATACTCCTTCACAGATGCTCTTTGGTCGCGAACTTCGTCTCCCTTGTGATCTTCAGTTTGGTCGTCCACCGGATACATCCTCATCGCCAGAGGAATACCTTCGAGACCTTCAGGCACGTCTTGAAGATGTCCATAACTTCGCTCGAGACCGAATCAACCTGACGACCGAAAGAATGAAGACAAGGTATGACACAAGAGCGACAGGACGTGAATTTCAAGAAGGTGACAAAGTTTGGTTGTGGAACCCGATTCGACGTAAAGGACTTTCTCCAAAGTTGCAAGCCAACTGGGAAGGTCCCTACACAGTCCTAAAAAGACTGAACGACGTCGTGGTTCGTATAAGAAAATCATCTTCTTCAAAACCAAAGGTAGTACATTATGATAGATTAGCTCCTTATCGTAATGTAGAGTAAAAATTAGTAGACCATGGTCTCTTTGTAAATAGTATAGATAATTTTTTTATCTTTTCTATTTTTTTGTATTTTTAGTTGCTTGTGTATGTAATGTATCCTCTTGAAATGTAAATTCTCTTATATTAAATTTGGCCTCCTATCAGGGGATTGTACTGCCCGGGACGTGCAGTCCTTGAGAGGGGGCAATGTTACAAATTTATAAATAATGATTATATTTGTCTTAAAATATCTCAGACAGATCAGAAATTCTCACATTTTGGGCAAAAATTGCGGTATTTAGACGTGTTGTAGTTTAAAAACGGATTTCCTAATGATTTGGCGACTTGGCGACAGTTGGCGAGATTCTTGGCGACGGTTGGCGAGATTTTTGGCGACTTGGCGAGAAATCGATACTTCTGGAAACATCCATCACCTAAGCTCTAGGACCAATATTTTTCGAGATAGCCTAGAAGCTTCCAGAACCTTGGCGAAATTGGTAGATTTCTCCGCCAAGTCAGGTATAAATACCGCAGCCCGACATGGAAGAGTCAGTTTTGGTGAAGACAGTCATTGAGTGAAGACGATTAGTTGTGTCTGCTAGTTGTTCTCTGTCTGAGGTATTTGAGACCTTTGACTAGAAGCTGTTTCTTATTTTATCTGACGAATTGTAGCTGTATAATTGTGATTGTTACAGCGGGAATTTCGTTAATCAAGTGAGATTTTTACGAATAAAAGTCTTGTGTTCATTAAGTGGTTGCTTTATTCAACTCTCAATCAACACGAACCCGTGAAGCTCGGTACAATATATATAAGTATTTTACTTTCGTAATTCTCACTTTTGGTGTACCGAAACGAAGAAACATATTTTTCAAGTTTTGAATGAGATAAATGAAATGCAAATAAACTTTATTAGTATTTAAATGTTTTAAAATATAATTAAAAATATCTAGAAATTATAATCACATGTACATTATTTCTTTTCATAAAATATAATGGTTCAAATTTAACATCCCTATAATAATAGGCTTTTAAGATTTAAAACTCTTATTTACCGGATATATTTTCAGAATTTCATAATGCTAATTTTATTAATGAGAATATAAGTATTACCATAAATAAAACTAAGCGAATAATTTCATAAACAAATATTAAAATTAATTTTCTCTCACTTGAAAAAAAACTGTTACAAGATTTAAACTATTCTAAAACTGTCAAAAATAGTTTTGTTCATACAATTATTTATATTTCATTTCATGAAAAATTTGTCAAAAACAACTAATTTATTTAAAAAAACAACTAACAAATCTTAATTTTTGATCAAAATTTATTTAATTTTTTCTTAAATTATTCTTTATGCACTTAATTTATTTGCTTTAATATACATTTCATTAAAATATTTTAAAAATTAAAAGTTTTCTTTTGCTTGACTAGACAATGCTATTTAATTTTAAATTCAAATTATATAAGAAATAAATTTGAATTTAAAATAAAATAACTATGAATTCATTAAAATGCTTGGACTTCGCTATTTTATATTAAATTTGGAGAACTAATTAAAATTTACTATTGTCCTTTGAATATTTTTTATTTTTATACAAATAGAATCTATATCATTTGGAACTTCAATTTCTCATTCCGCGATTCCTGATCCTGCATTTATATAGTTCAAATAATGATACTGTTACAAATAAAATTATGTTCATTTTTAAATTTAAAAATTTTGTTCAGTACATATGTAATTAAAATAAAATTTTTATTATTTATGAAAACGTATAAAAATGTTAACTTCAAATATTTGTTTATTAATTATCTAAATAAAATTTATTAGAATGTTGATTAACTTAATATCCAATTATAAGGAATATTTTTTTAATTTACTTCTTGGGGCCAGTATATATAAATTTTTTGAATTAACTCTTGGCAAGAACAATAAAATCCTTCATGTGATCATATTGATTTGAATATGATGTAAGCTTTCAAACCCTCACTTGAGAAACAGAATGTTCTGTGAGGTATCAGTTGTAAAAAATCACTTTAAAATGGATTCTGAACCTTTTACAGACAGCAACGTCTGAGGAAGCAATTGAGCTAATTGCTTAACTGAAGATCAGAGGAAAAAAAAAAACATTTAGCTTCTACAGAGGGTATTAACACATTTTTAGAACGATTTTGGGGCCGTTTAATTAATGTTTAAAATGTAAAGACTATTTTTTAAATGTTCGATATGATAGCTTTTTTTCTGGACTATAAGTCTGCATCGTGATTTCCATAATATAAGAGCTTTTCGTAAAATTTCCAGGGGTATTACTTTTCATTCCTCTTCCACTACTTTCCACAGTCCATCCATCGTGGTGGGTTTGCGTTTAGAAAGAGCTCTTTTTAACAGACGAATGGCACAATAGTCCATAAGTGAAACGCCAGATGACTTCACAGGAATATGTTGAAAAGGTATATATGCAATACCTGTATTAGTCTTCATTTTTTCACGGAATGCAGTGGTAGTTATTGAAGTATGACTTGTAGCTTTGTCTTGTTGATGTTTCACTCTTTGAAAGTCTTTGGTATAAAAAAGTAGAATTTCTTCTGTAAATATTGGCTGTAAAACCTTCTCCTGATAGTATGATGAGTTGATTTTAACATTTTTTTCTACTCTTTTTATTTTTAATTTCCCATTGTAGGAGAAACCTGTGACTATCATAAACCCCTTACTGAAACTTTCTTTACATTGACGGAACCAGGTTTGTACATTTTTTCTCCTCGTTTCCTATAGTAAATAGACCTTTTTGTTGCAGTCACTTAGGTAAACCCATGCTTCATCAAGAGTCACAATATATTTCCATTTATCTCCTGCTAAATGGTTTTCATACAGGATTCTACAAAATGTTTTGCGTTGAGCCACATGTCTCGGCAAAAGCTGGTGAACATTTTGTTTTTTAGCTTTTTTAAGTTGTAAATCTTGATTTATTATTTTATTTATTGTTGATACAGATGTACCTAAAAACTTTGCAATTGATTTCTGTGTTGATGGATTTTCTCTTGTTACCAGTGATTTCACTTTAGGAACATTTGAAACAGTACGTACTTTTTTCGAACATACGTTTGGAGTCTTCTTTCCATGTAGAAATAATGATTGACAGTTTTTACCTGTCCGATTAATAATGTTGCTTATTTTGCACTTAGAAATTTTTATACCATGCATTTCACAACGTTTTTGAATCCTGGAATAAGAATATTTCTCTTCGGAAGGCGCAAAAACATATCTCTCAATCCACAACTTGTTTACATGCTACATTTTGAAAGAACAATAAATTTAAAAGTAGCAGACGATATTTCTCATTTCAAATAATAAGCTGTTGCCAAAAATTTTTATTTCAAAACATTTATTTTTTTTTAATTCTTTATCGAAATCATTCTAAAAATGTGTTAATACCCTCTGTAGTTCGGCGTATTATTTTTTGGGGAAAAAGTTGTTTCTACAAACCTTTTTAGCATAGTTTGCTTCAATTATATTGTCTAGTATCATCTTTCCATAAATCTGCGATGCTTAAAAATTCGAATGATTGAAATTTCATTTAAGCATCACTGAGTTTAAACCAGCTTACAGAACAATTCCGAATACTGTGGATTTAACACTGATCTCGAATTGTTTTAATCACTTTAATTTTAATTTCGCTTCTTTCTAATTATCAAAGATATTTGAGGTTGGAAACCATCGAAATTATTATAATTCGTCTCAATGACTCCCAAAACTAAATATTCAACACTAATACCATTTACTATTTGTACGTGAATATAATGATAATTTCGATCTTAAGGACATTTTATTTTTTCTATTTTATGATTATTCACACTGAGAGGGACTAAACTTGATCTTAAATGGCATCAGAAATATCACTAGTAAAAATCATGGCTCCAAAAATTCACGAATTCTATAATAATATGTGTCGCCATTGATTATTTTTTTCCCATTGCTACAAAAGTATTTTTAAATACTTTTGTAGCAATTATTTGTAGCAAATTATTTTTTTCCCATTGCTACAAAAGTATTTTTAAATATAAATAATTCATATTAGCATAATCTTTGGGATATTGTTTCCAAAATTATATGTATACATACTTCTTATAAGAACAAATATTCATCTAAAAATATTTTTAAATTATGAAATCTAACTACAAGATGTTTTATAAATGTAAATGTGTCACTTTTAAGAGTCAAATAATATAAATGTATATCATTACATAAGAGTTCATAGATTCTTAAGAAAGCCATAAATAGCGTATTGTTTAATTTTAAACAATAATGTATTTAATTCTCTCTTTCAAATAATAAAATACTATTAATAATAAATGTGTTTTTTTCCTCTTTTACCAATCTTTCGGATCTGGTTCCAGTGATTGTCAAATACAAGACTTTTATAAGCATACTATACTTTTTCAATCATATTTGAAGTTTACCTTCTAATAATCTTTTTAATTACATTTCAGAACATAATCAAAAGTCCAATTTTGTACCATTTTATCTTAACGTTATATATGTAACTTCAAAATAATTAAATACCAATCAAATCAAAAATAAGAAACAAATCATATATGAAACATATATCATATATACAGGAACGATCATTTGAGATTAAAAATGAGAAATCATTTTATACTGTTTCAAAATTAAAAAAAAATTAAATAAATACATTCAAGTATAAAACATTAAATTTTTTGGAGAAAATATGTTAACTCAATATCTACCTCATTTTTAGATTATAATTTAAACATGCGTGACAATTGTCTATATTTAAAGATTCCAAGTTAGTAGAAATGGAAAACTTAAAATACATAATGCAATAAAAATGAATCTTGGAAACTTTCTTCAGTTTGATTTTTATTATTATATAAATTTTTAAAGTATTTAATTGGTGGCTTCTTTGCTCAGCGATTTCATATGAATATTTGCTCTTATTTTTCTGTGGAATATTTCCCTTAACATAGATGGCAAGAACTTTGAAGAACTTAGGGAAATAATATACCAAATATATTATATTAATTATAAAAAAGGATAAAATCCTAGGAGAGCCCACACCTTTGTCGACAAACTGAAAAAAGTGCCAAGCAAGAACGAAATTCCAGAAATAATTAGGTTTACCATATCTAGTGTATCAAAATAGAGTTATCAGGATAGGCGCAAACCACAATTATCGCCAACCAAAATCATTCGTGCCAAGGGTTTGGATTCTGCTTGGATCCAACCAAAAAAAGAATTAATTAAAATTTAAAATGCGATTTTCTTTTTGTTAATGATTTCTTTATTCGTTATGACATCTGTTCTCACCATTTACATTCAAATACAACTTTAACTTAAGGTATTTATGAGTAATTGTGATGAGTAATTTAATTAATTTTAACATCAAAAGCTTTTAAGATATATTTTTTTAAATTATGCGAATATAATTTTTAAATCCTACAAAAAATACTTTGCAGAGAACTATTTTATCAGCTAAACTAAGGATAAGTGACACTTACTTAAGCTATGTTCTGGTGTTATTTAAATTCTTTCTTCATCTTCATTTGAGAAGGAACAAACTTTAGTATCATTAATTATTTTCCTCTAAAGAATCATTTATGGTAAAAATATCAATTACTTAAATAGATTTCTGTTAATAACATTCCTAAAAAAGTTAAAAAGTGATAGGATTGAGTCTTGAAAAACTGAGAAAGACTTCAGTAAAGAAATCAAAGAATTTTTTAGTTCATGTAGTTTTCGAATTGTATTACATACCCTACATCTTTACTCTTCTCTTACTTTTAAGCTGATATTTCTTATAGAATTGTTAATCTTATAACATTTTAAATAGTTATGTAATGCAATAAATGTTTTAGAATTTATCTGTGAAACGAGATGTGAAACAAATATCTGTGAAACGAGATGTGAGCATTACTTTAAAAGACATTAAAATCAATGAATAAATTTCTTTAAAAGATATGACGAACGAATTTCCATATAGTCTCAATAAGTTATTTTAAAAAAATTCTTTTTATGCTGTTATACAGAATAAAATCCACAGTATCAATATTAATTTATTGTTGTTCAATATAGAAATTTTTACTTTAAAATGGATATTATACTCACATAAAACAATTTTACTAGTTATTTTTGACTAATGAGTAATTTTTATCAGTATGCATTATATTAAAGAATTAAAATTATATGATTGCCAGTAACATTCAGATAAATGTTTAAATTATTACTTCTACTGAAAACAGAATTAAAAACATAAATATAAATTAATATTTGTTGCTCAGTATTTAATATGGTTTCCATTTGATGGTTCGTGTTTTTAGATAAAACTAAAAATTTTTATATCTCTGAATTTACTGTAGTATGATCGTACAATAATGCATATTTTTCATTCTATGTATGTATACCATATGTATATATAGTAGTGTTTAAAATTTATTTATCATTCTAAGCTAGTAGTAGTGTTTTAAAAATAAATAGAATCAGAAAACTTTATAGAGTGACTTTTTTTATAGGAATTCATTCATTTAATTTAGGAGTTTTACTTTAGGGGAATACTTCATCTCGTTTAAAACATGTGTATCACATAACATACTTCTATGATGATTGAGGAAATAGTCGTAATTAAACTCATAAATAATAGATGTTATTATGGTTATACATTATATTATATAGTATATAAATCGCATGTATCCAATAAAAATATTTAATTACAGTTTAAAAATACAGTTTAAATGTGTTTTTTCAATATCAAATGTTCGATGAATAGCCCTTCCTTCGAAATTGTTTACTACTATCAAAAGTTTTCTGTAATATAATAAGCATCTTATAGTAATACACACTTTCAAGGGATTCTTCAATATTACACTATAGACGAATTTTAATTGCATACTTATGTATTCCTTAAATTTCTTTTTTTCCTCTCTCTTTTGTGATTAGCAAACAAAATCTAGGAACTAATCGCCATAGAAGAAAGTCAAGTGAAGAAAAATAAGTTCTTAATATTTTTTTGAAAATCGGTATTGTCATATGAATATAAGTAAATCATCATCATTGTTCATATGTCCATTTAAATGATATGAAAGCTTCTCTATTAAATAACAATAAACACCAAAATTAACCCAGAGATTTTAGATTTATGTCAAGCGATACTTTTTTCTGAAATTAAACCGAAAATTTTATGAATTATTGTTTGTTTCTATTTCAAACAATTTCAGAAACAAATCTATTCAAAATTGATCAGATACAATAGTCGACAGTCTTACGCAATAGATTTTTGTTACAAAAAGTTTCATGTTCCTAACATTTGCAAATCGTAAGAAAAAAATAAAAATACTTTTTCTTTATCTCTATGAATCGCTATTTAGAACGACAGATTTGCAAACTAAAATTTTTAAGACCTGATCAACTTAGTAACTTTCAAAAAGTTACTTAAGTTTTATGTAAATAAAATGTAACAACTAAAAATGGATACTTCTAACAACATCCAAGTATTTGTACAAGATACAAATTTTAAAATCTTTAATGTATTTTCAAATAATATTAATTTCTGAATATTTACTAATAAACAAACAAAACCTATATGGGATGCAATAATATATTGCAGAAAGGGTAAATTTTCTATTTTAATAACCATATTAAAAAATAACATTTACAGGAAACTACACAAATATTTTACAACCTAAATATTTTATTCATAATTTCAACTAAAAATTTCAGTAGTTAAAAATAGTGATATAATTATTAAATTATTTATAAGGTTCGTTTTAAATATGTGAATGCTTCTTTTTATTTTTTTCGTTGTTATTTTTTTCTTTTATAAATGATATGGGCAATATTGATTGTCTGATAATTTTTTTTAAATCTAAGATGTTTCCTATAGCATAAAATAAATCGTTGTATTCAAAAGTCTCATATTTAAATGAGTATATCCTGCAGTATTTAAAATAAAAATTTCACTTTTTTTCATTTTGCTTTATATGTTTTGAATTTCTCATTTCCATGAATTCCAAATCAATAAACATATCAATATATTTTGCAATGATTAAATAAAGAGGTACATGCCTGAGAATATCATGTGCTATTTTTAAAGAGGCATAAAGTTTTTTTATTAAATAAATTCTGTGAAATAAGCCCATTTTTAAGCATATTCTAATAATTCTATGATGATATAATAATTACCTATACCCTAACGATTTACGTAATTTAATCACATAATTTAATCCCTTTATATCCCTTATAATCCCTTATCCCTCTAAAGTCGTACTTTCACCTTCGTGGTGCTCTGATCCAAACGAAAGACGCTCCCTATTGACTTAATTCGCACTGCCAAAGGCAAAAGCGAGCTTGGCTTGTCCAAGTGTCATAGGAAAACAACAACAACAATCCCTTTATATTTACAAAAAATCAACCAATTTAACATGATATGTACAATAAAATACCTAGTTTATAATTCTTTGATGCTAATGAAGGATTAAATTACGATTAACAACTCCAATTAAGCATTTGGCAAGTAGCAAACATTTTACATAAATTAGACATTTTCTTTTCAGCAAGCAATACTTTTTTTTTAAACTTTTGCTCAGTCATTTTATAATTTCATTTTTCAAAACATCATTTAAATTTAAATTTTTACAAATAAGATATTTAGTATTATAACCGGCATTCTTATAATAATTATTACTGTACTGTTAGTGAGAAAATCTACTTTCATTTTCATTTATCTTACACAAAATCTTACACAAATATTTCCTAAAACTTTTGATGCTTAAGAAATAGTTTTAATTTCTAATATTTCATGTTTCATATGAACAATTCCAAATTCAAAATTTTACATAACTTTATATTTTATTATTCTTTTATAGGCCAAAGCTTGAATGGTCACTTCTTGCTTGATTTCTACCCGCATGAGCATCTGAACAGCATTCTTAAAGTCACTGCGGCTACTTTGTGGATCCAACTAAGATATTCTTCTTCTTTACCAGTAGAAGCTCGTGCCCAGTTAAGGAATAAGCATGTCACACTGTACGCTTTTCGAGTTGGCAACAGCACAGAACAGCTCTCTCACGTTACATCGTACCATCAAGGCACAGCTCATGCTGGATGGCGGAGACTAGATGTGGGAGAAGTTGTCCAACAATGGCTTTCTGGTAATGCAAGTCGTGATAAATTAACTTTACTAGTGGATTGCACAGGCTGCAACTCGAAACTAGAAATGGTGCTTTTTAATGAAGAGGATATATCAAATTTCACCAATCGTGCTACAGCTACTTCTACTGCTCGAAGAATACGCCATGGTGGCCATGAACAGCAATTAATGAGTTTAAGGCCTTTCTTAGCAATTGCTACTGAAGCAACAGAGCAACGGCGAATTCGGAGACATTCAAGAACTTGTGGAGATACTCCCAGTCATTGCTGTCGAAAGAATCTTTATGTTAACTTTAAAGAATTAGGTTGGGGTGACTGGATAATCGCTCCTAAGGGATATTATGCCAATTTTTGTATGGGAAATTGTATTGGCAGAAGAACTTATTCTTCACATCAGAACTTCCACTCCCATATCATTGAGGAATATCGTAACCGTAATCCTTATGCTTCCATACAGCCATGCTGTGCTCCCACGAAATTGTCCCCAATGTCCCTAATATATTTCGATGCGGACATGAATATAATCAAAACGGATTTACCAAAAATGATTGTGGATGAATGTGGTTGCATATAAACCATGCTAAAATTTTGATGTTAGATTAAAAATTTGAGCTTTTGTTGAAAAAGGCTTTGGAATCAAATCTGATTTAGATTGATGCAGAGTGAATAACAACATTATCAATTTTTCGTCACCTAAATATTTGGTGTTTATAAAGTTTCTTCTTTTATGGAGTTGATAGCAGATGAACGTGATCCATGGCAGTTGCCGAGTTTAAGATTTCAAATCATTTTCTTTTAAAAACATTTTTCACCAATGTGTTCACTTGTGCATGGCATTCTATTATTTTTATATTTTATTCATACTGTTTTATTACTATCACATTTCATGAACTCAGTTAGATATCCACTAACATGGGCTAAGAATCCATTTAAATTATCACTCCTTGATTTGCTTACAGGTATCGTGTTTTTTACGTAACAAAATCTCGATTTGTTAAGTTGTTTGATTAACCCCATAATTTCTTAGAAATAATTTAGTGCAATAATGTTTAACGGTAAAATACTTAAAATCCTTAAAAAATTTTGAGTTTATTTATATATCATTTATAATCCATCAATCATAAGTGCCAAAAATAGTATATAAAATTGTTTGAACAATTAGTGTAAATAAAATTTTAGTCCTTTAAAAGAATAAATAAAAATCTATGAAAACTGTTAAAATTGTAAAATAATTCTAAACTGAGAAAAGACCGAAGAACATTGATGGGATCTAAAAATATGAAAGAAATTTATGTACAGATTATTTATTTAGAAGATCTTAGTAAAAAAAATTGCCCAATAACTTTTTTTGCTTAAAATAACTTGAAAAAAATTAAAAATCTCAAATCATATTCTCAAAACTTTAAAATAAACCTAGCTAAAGAATAAATTATGCAGTCGGGAATTAAAAAAAATTACTATTAAAATATAGACATAGTGATTAAAATATAGGCATCATAGTGTGAATAAAATCACCACTTCGAATTAAGCAAAATTTGCACACGAAAATATGTGTCAAGCTTAAAATTACAGGTTAATATTTAAGAAAAATTAATTTTGGCAGATACATTATGCTTTTCTTATAATTAAAATATATTGATATGTCTTACCTTTCTTAGCTGAATTCAATTATCTTCATTTTTAAAAGCCCCGCTCCATGAAGTCATATGCATATTAGGCATGAAAAATAGCAGCTACAATGAAATGATGTTCCTGTAAGCACCATCAAGCTGTGAAATGATTTGGCTCGTTTCTTCATTTGCATATGAATTTTGATGTATTATATGACTCCGTCCTTTGCTGGAAAAAGAAAGCAAACCAATTATTGTGATAAAAACGCATCACTTTTAGAGATGTTTTCTGGTCTACTTTTTTTCTTGTATTGAGACTAGCTGTTTTTTTGGCCTTAACGCAACTGCCTCACATAGGAAAGTTATAGGCTAATTGTGATACAAAAACCGTATTCAGACGTGAGATATCAGCTTTGATTAGCATAGAAGAGAAGAGCTTAAGAGAATAGCATTCATTCTCCGTACCTAAGTGGTATTAAATGACTGTGATGATAATTATGTTTTTTTTATTGTCTTTTCATTAAATGTAATGGTAAAAGATTTCATGTTTGTATTCGAATTTGATGATCTAATTCAGAAATAAAATATGTAAAACATTTTTATGATGAAAATTATTTTATCTTCTTCACAAACACTAAAATAAAATTTATATACTATTTTCATTTGAGAAACTTTAATACAAATTTTGTATAAAAATTTTCTTTAATAGAGGCAAGAAGCAAAATTTGGCCTAAATAGAATGTAAATTTTACTTATTTTCTAATATTGCCTTCAAAAGCTTATAAAATTATTTAAAATAAAGATACTATTTCCATTTAAGAGCGTAAGACAAGTTTTGTAAAAATAATTACCAAATTTTTACAAGTATTTCATTTGATAGAAAAAAGAAATAATTAATAAGGATGGCATGAAAAATCAAACTATTGTCTATATTAGATTACCCGTACAGACTTAGAATTATTTTAATTTTAATATTTCTTTGAAAATATGACAGAAAAGATACATGTTAGATAGTTTAAAAAAGTAGGGTGCATTATTTCAACAAATATCTACGCACTGAAAATACGTGTAATTGTATATCACCATTTCAGTTTTAATTCCTTATTTTTTTAAATGTTAAAATTTTTTCTCGCTCTATGTATCAACAATTCTGTAAAATACCTAACTTAATCAATATAACCTAAATTCATGGATTTGATGAACTATATTAATAAGACTACATTTTATGCTTCTATTATTGTTCCATTAAGACAACTATAAATCCTTATTTGTCGAGTCATTATAATTCTGAACCATTCTGAATTTGTGTATATAATTTGAAAATTTTTCAACCCTAAATAACAACAAATTAAAAGGAATTATAAGTATTAAAAATGTGTTGCCGATTTTGAGACTTTCAATGTATATGTGTATATACATTAGATTAACCTACAAATTTGCATCATGATGTTATATCATGCTATAAAAATAATTAAAGGGAGTTTTCAGATACTCTAAATCTAATGATAAAGAAATTAATATTATTAAGTTACCATATAAAAGAAGTATAAAACATTTATTAATAGTAGATCATAAATTTACTTGAGTAAGGGTTCCTGCACACGTTTTAGAAATATTATTCAAATAAAAGTACGTATTTTTCTTAAACTACTATTTTTTTACTTATTTTCCATAAAAACATTTTTTCCATTCGAGTATACTATTCGTACCTATTTTTACATTCATTTATTTACGAAATGAAATACGTTTCTAAAATCGTATATCAAATAAATTATTTTAATCTTTTCATCGATCGTAACTCAAATTTACGGAAAATACAAAAAAAAAATTCCATTTAAAACAAATCTTTATGAACATTAAAACCTAAATGTATAAAAATGCAAAAAATTAAACATCAATATATATAAAAATAAAATTTTCATTCCCCTCTTACTTTATAAAACTAAATATACCTGCACATAAAGATAACTAATAAAAATGCACTCTAACGATGATCCTTTGTGAAAAAGTCTTTAGTCCTTGCACTCTTTTGCTTATTGAAAAATCTTGCATTTATAAAGTACAATAACTTATACAGCTATCTCACTAGAAAATTAATTTGAACTTTTTTCTCCCAGTTCATATTACCTTAAATATTGAATAAAACCAATGTATGAAACAAAAACTTGTGGTCACTAAAATTATTATTTTTATTAATTTTTAAATTATTATATTAAATTTTAAATTAAATTAAATATTATTAATTTAAAAATAGAGAATTATTATTTAAGCTGTAATTATAGATATATCACTGCATTAAGAATGTAGCATTTATTTTATATTTTCTTAAAAACAAAATTTTTTATTGATTATTTTTCAAACAAATTAAAGCTTTTTCACAATATTCGGAAATCTTAAGAAAAATAATAATGAATTATAATAAGAAAATAATAAATGAAATCAATTAATTACTTAGTTATTTTATAACTTATCAATTATAGAATACAATTTTAACCAAGTAAAGGAATTAAATACACAGTACATTGACATATCGATTAATGTACGCAGATATTATAAGAAAAAATCTAGATAATTATTTCTTAAATGATAATTACAATATATTTAATAAGCTGTTGCTCTTCAATTTTTTGGAAGAAATTGTATTATTCTGTATAGCTTAAATTTTACGAATATTTTTGTTCACATTGTGAATACATCATGAGGCCACAATACGTTTAAGTCTCGCATGAATAGGCATTAATATATTTTGAGGTTTGTTGAAGTCAAATCTGTTTCTCATTCATATAATCTTTTCACGCAAATAATCCAGTACCTTTTCATTTATATTTAATATATGAGAATTTGATAGCATATAAAAACATTTATTTGTCTTATATCAAATTATTCTTTTAAAAATTTTGAAAGGAAATGATAAGAATTTCATCTTTCCTGACCATTTCTGGCAATAAAACTTCCTGTGTTAATCTCTTTAAATATGATATTTATTTCTTTTTAAAAATATCCGTATATATTATAAGAACTATTATTTTAT
Source organism: Latrodectus hesperus (assembly GCA_037975125.1). Classification (NCBI taxonomy): domain Eukaryota; kingdom Metazoa; phylum Arthropoda; class Arachnida; order Araneae; family Theridiidae; genus Latrodectus; species Latrodectus hesperus. Next base: position 58,766,665 of record CM075855.1, read on the forward strand.
CACTACGTAAACTTAGTAATACACGTTTAATAAAATTGCTTTCCCGCTTTTGAGAAATCCATTACAACAGGATAGAATTTCCATGGAAAAGGCGATTAAAACTAATATCTTATTCTGCACACATTTAAATCATACTGAACATTATCAGATACATTTAATAAAGTGTAATCTACCAAAAACATCATTTTATATTACATTGCTTGCATTCAATAAAAAATAATTAATATTTTAATAATTAGTGATTTAACATTATCAAGTCTACTAAATCAATATATGTCTGTCACTCAAAATTTCATTACACGCGTTTCCATTTTATAATCTTTCACTATTTCCGCATAACCATCTTTTAATCTAGTAATTTATCACACATAATTAGAAGTGACTTTCAGCTGCTTTTTAAAAGTTTAAACATATCACAGTTATTAAAATATTTTAAATTTTGATTTAAAAAATTTTTAAAAAAATATCCATAAAAATAACGGAACTTAAATGTACAGTTACTTTTATAGGTTTGTAAATTTTATTTTCTGTACTGAAATTATGAATATATAGGCGTTGTGACTCCTGGAGCTAATTTAATTTTAATTCTTCATTTTCTTACATTTATTCACTTTTATATTTGCATAGTCCTTACCAACTTTCATTTTTACATATATTTTTAATGTAACTTTCGTAATAATATCTATTATTATTTCCTTATTAATCTGTATAAATCTATTCACTTTGCCGTCTATACGCTTTTCTGAAAACTGTAGATATTTATTACGAACCTTTATAAAGACTTGACGGTTTTTAATTGTGACCAATCGACATCGCTACAAAGGGATTATATTGTAGCTATTCCGAAGCGAATTTTACTAACATCTCCCAAGATTTCTACTTCCTGTTTATCATCTATTGTTAAAAATGCAAAAAATAAAGATTATACTTTAAAAGCTTTTTTAAAATGAAATGGAGTTCCTTTTATAGTAATTGTATTGTCGTAGCGAATTTGTTAATGCATATTTATTATGACATATATATTAAATTTAATTACGTTAATAGCAATTTGGGCTTTATTGAAAAGGTACTTGTACACAATTCTAAAATGTAAGAGGATTGGTTGAAATAATTGTTTGAAAACAGTTACTGTTATTTATCAAAACATAAATTTTTGAGCAATTTACTTCCCACCTGTTATTATTATTTTATATTTTAATACAGTATAATACTATTCCCATTATTTTATATTAGTTTATGTAAATATCGTAATGAGAACACTTAAAGTGACAAACTCAAAATCGCTTATTTAAGCCAAAAGTGACATAAAATACTCAGTGGTAGCCAGTCAGATTTATACGAGGGTCACTCTGAAATTGTTGAGATACAACTAGGTTTTTAAAGTTATACTTACAAAATTTTAGGTGTGTTCAAAGTAGTCTCCTCCAGCATCAATGCACTTTTGTAGACGAATTTTCCACAGATTAAATGCCTCAAGCCATTCATTTCTTCGAATAGATGAAAAAATGCATTTATAGCCACATCAATCTCTTCTTCTGAATGAAAACGACGTCCACGTAAGTTCTGTTTTAGATTAAAGAATAACCAAAAGTCACACATAGCTAGATCAGGTGAATACGGCGGATGTTCGATCACTTTAATTTGTTTTTGTTTAAGAAACTCATCTGTTAAACCGGCTGTATGTGAAGATGCATTGTCATGGTGAAGCATTAGTCCACTAACATTCAGTTCTTGTAGAATTTCTGGAAGACATTTAGTGGTATACCAGTTTGCTGTTACTGTCTTCTGTCCTTCCAACTTGATGGCTTTGAACAATCCCGTACTTCTGAAGAAAACGGCATGCATCACTTTTTTCAGTACGCGTTGTTTTTTCACCATTGTCGGCGTGGGATCATCTTCAAAGACCCATACTTTGCTTTCTTGACGTGTTGGAACGTCAATAAACGGTATGTACGTTTCATCACCAGTTACAATTTTAGAAATGATGCGGTGGCCACCATCATTAAGCATATTAAGAGTTTCTTTACTGATTCTGACACGCTCCTCTTTTTGATGCTCAGTTAGATTATGGGGAACCCAACGGCAAACTACTTTTTTCATATGTAATTCTTCATGAATGATTTTGTGTATGGCTGCGGATCCAATGTTAAGTTCCTTCTGTATCATTTGATAGGTACAGCGATTATCAACCATTAACATTTTTCGTATGGCAGACACATTATCCGGGATTACTGCCGACGGCGGCCTTCCTGTGTTCTTCATCCTGAAGAAAATTGCGACCTCTTCTAAATTCTCTAAACCATCTGAATACAGTAGCACGAGCTGGAGATTCATCACCAAATGCTAATTGCAACCGTTGAATGCATTCTTCTTGATTTAATCCTGCTTTGAAATCGTAGAAAATCATAGTGCGAAAATGTTCTCGCGTCAACTCCATTTTCTCTTCTCTTTAAAATTTATTCCACGCTAAACAAGTTGAAGTAAGTGAGTAAAAAATCGTCTTCTGTGTTAAAATACTTTGTACTTTAAAATTAAACTGTTATTTTTATTTTGTAAATTCTCCTCTGCGCGTATCTCAAAAATTTCAGAGTAACCCTCGTATTATGTTTTTATAAATAAAACAATTTTATAAAAGCTAAGATAATTTTTAAACTTAAATCATTACACTAAAAATTGCAGTATAATCAAGAACTAATAAACCCTTCGTACTACTAATTAGATTTATTATAAAAATAAGATTATTATTATAAACAGAAAAATTTATTTTATAAAAAATCTAACTAATGAATTGGCACAACAATTAATTACCAAATATCGATTGGAATGGAAAAGGATATTTTGTTATGATGAACTATAATTTTTAATTAATGATGTTTATAATTCAAATTTGATCCCTTTGTATTTTTACGTGTACATTTGATGCATGTATTTTCTGTGGTATTCAATGTCATCATAGTACATGGCGTTTGATACAAAGTGTATTTTATGATATTCAGTATCTTTGAGATTTGATACGTATTTCACTTAGGGTAAAGCTGAAAAATAAAAATGAAAGTAGTATCCTTTTCTCTGAAGTTATAAATGTATTTAAATGTTTAACTATTTCTCTCTATTGTTAGATAGAATATCGAATATTATAGACTGTTATTTAGTTAGAAGGTTTAAGTTGGATAATCTCCTCAACACTTATAATTCTATTCTAACAACTTTTAATTCTATTATTGAATGTATTAAATGAATGTGTTTTATTTTTTAAATGGAATTCTTAATTTTTTATATCAGAACTCTTATCTTAATTTTATTAGTAAAAACATCAAATATCCTTAAATTTTTTCGAATTTTTTTTTGTTTTGTTACAACATTATTAGATGAAATCTGAAACATGTGTTTTTTTGTATTTTAACAACTTGTGTAATTCTGTTTAAAAATATCCAATTTTTTTAAAACAATTGTTTAAAAAACAGAATTCTAATTAAAATAATCTATTTAGTAAACCTAAAGTTCGAAAATTTATAATTATAACTTCGTTTCTAAATACTATTGTTAAATAGAATTTTAATTAAGAGAATTTATTGGGAGATCACCTAAATTCGTTTTATTATTATAACATTTTAAATAGTTCATTTCATATATATATATATATATATATATATATATATATATATATATATATATATATATATATATATATATATATATATATATATATATATATTTATTTATTTAATTTTAAAGAATTGTAATCAATTCTTAACTTGTTTTTGGTTGACGATTTAAAGTTATTTTAAAAAATACCTTTTTTTTGCCCTGTCTTACATGGTTGCTTTCATTAAAAAGATATAATTTATACGCAGTAAAATTGCTGACCTAAAATTCGATAGCTAGGATACATTCAATTTGGTAAGGAAAAGATCGGCTAAATGCCATCCCTATGATCAACCATTTTTACCGAAATAATGTCAAAGATACCAGACAAAATAAAAAATAAAACAATTTATCTCAAGAACAAATTAAGGGGAAGTATACTTTAGGGTGCCTTTTGATTAAAATTGGCGAATTTTTTTGACCAAGCTTGTTTTGTGCATATTTGAAGAAACAAGATGGCGACGAAAACACGATAGACCAACCAGAAATAAATCAACATCGTTAACAATATGGCGCCAAACTGGTGAGTGAGGGGCACTCTAAAACATAGCCCACCACAAATCGGATAACATTAAAATTTTTTAACTTTTAAAATGAATTATTTTAACAACTATATATTTAAAAATATATAGTTATTAAAATAATAAATTTTTTATTACGTATATTTGATGATTCCATATAAATTATTTTTGAACTATTATTTTTGTATATTTTTTTCTGTTCGAAAGGAAAAGCAAAGTACAATATTATCAAATTCGATTGTAAAAATTTACTAATTTTCTCTGTTACTTAGGCATTTTTAAAATTTTAAATAGTGAAGAAAGAAAACAGCCCGCCGCTAAAGTGAAGAGATCCGTACAGAGGGTAAAATGCGCCAAGCAGGCGATAAAGTGGTGCGATAAGTTCGTCAAACTGGTTTAACGGTTCAGATTACGTATGTATGACGTGCTTTTCGTTTATTAGGTAACGTGATCACGTGACATGCGCGTTTTGTATGTAACCATTGAAACTATTATAGAATAATATTTAATTATTGAGTTTCGATATTCGAATTTTGGAGTTAGTGTTTTGCTAGCGAAAATTAACTATGGATAAGAATGTATTGAACTTACGTTTTTTTTTTTTTTTTTTTTTTTTTTTTTTAAATTTAGAGCGTGATGGTAGTAAGAAAGTAAGTATATGAATGTTTAAGTTGTGTGTATTGCATGTTAGTGTTAGAATATGCCGCGAACTGAAATTTCTTTAATGTGGGTGCCATTGCTCGGTATATTAAAATTCGAGTTTAAACAAAAAGTGAAATTTGTTAACGTTCGAAATTTAGTTTATTGCCCGGTTGGCACTGCAGTAGGTAGCGCTACACTGATGTTTTTTTAAGGTGGGCGCCATTGCTCGGTATATTAAAATTCAAATTTAAACAAAAAGAGAAATTTGTTAACGTTCGAAATTTAGTTTTATTGCCTGGTTGGCACTGCAGTAGGTATCGCTACACTGATATTTTTTTAAGGTGGGTGCCATTGCTCGGTATATTAAAATTCGAGTTTAAACAAAAAGAGAAATTTGTTAACGTTCGAAATTTAATTTTATTGCCTGGTTGGCACTGCAGTAGGTAGCGCTACACTGATGTTTTTTTAAGGTGGGCGCCATTGCTCGGTGTATTAAAATTCGAGTTTAATTTATTTATTACATACATATATATTCAGACTTGTATGTTTGATTCTTGAGATCCGCTTGTAAGTCTTCGTCGATAATAGGACAAATAACACAATGACAGATGTACAACCACAGAAGAATAACGAAGAAAACACCCTGGGCCACGGTGGGAATCGAACCCACACTCCTACGCTCTCAAGCGATTAGAGGAGTGATACTTTGACCACTCAGCCACGGAGCGCCCAATTCGATTTTAAACAAAAAGTGAAATTTGTTAACATTCGAAATTTAGTTTTATTGCCCGGTTGGCACTGCAGTAGGTTGCGCTACACTGATGTTTTTTTAAGGTAGGCGCCATTGCTCGGTATATTAAAATTCGAGTTTAAACAAAAAGAGAAATTTGTTAACGTTCGAAATTTAGTTTTATTGCCTGGTTGGCATTGCAGTAGGTATCGCTACACTGATGTTTTTTTAAGGTGGGCGCATTTGCTCGGTATATTTAAAATCAACTTTTAAAAATTTCTTTTCTATTTATTAAAATTTTAAAACTTCTACAGTATTTAATTATAATGTAATATTCAACTTTTTAATATTTGGAATTCGAAAAAACGCGCGATTTCAAAGCTGAAGCTCGAACGCGATCGTTATTGGTTGACATCTATCGCGCGTAGTGACGTAATTTAGGTTGGCGACAGAGCTGTAGAGCGCTTGGTGCCAAAATTTGAAATCGCGCCAATCACGTACGGGTCTGGTAACTTTTACCCAGCCCGCAACTATATTTGTTCAAGTTTGATTATTTAACGTAAAACAACTCTTTCTAATTTAAATGCCGGCATCTCTTACCTATTGTATCAATTAAAATCAGATTTGACCATATTTATTTTTATCTCAAACAGAATAAAATGTCACTGTGCAACTATAATATTCTTTCTTACATTTATTTGTTCTTGATGAGGTTAAATCTTATTTCGGTCCATCGATCGCTTAGTGAGAGCCGGAGTAATAGCGGCAAACATTTTCTCGCCAATCAAAATGACGCAATATCACGTGATTGCGGGATTTGAAAATTGTGTTTTTAAATATTTCTTTTTATAAAGATATCTTTACGATTTTATAAATTCGAATATCACGATTTCGAACTATTGTATATTTCTTTTTATTTGGATTTTTTGTGTGATTTCAATTAATTTTGGATTTTGAATATCGTAACTTCAAATATTTCTTATTATTTACATAATTATATGATTTTATATAATTTCGAATATCGCGATTTCTTTGGCTCAGTTTTACTGTACGGTCACCCTTGGCGCGTTTTTTTAAGCCAAATTTGGCGAACTGAGCCTTATTTTTGTCTGATGCGATTCTCGCGAGATGCTCGTCATACAGATGAAGACCAATAAGAATTAAAGCTCTTCCAGACCTACGTGGGAACTCTCGTTGTCTTGTCGCCCCATCTGGTGTTAGTTCTCAAAGCTTGTCGAGGGGAGTATCCAAAACAATATTATTGGTTGAAATTGCTTGTCAATCAATCCTTCGAAGTTAGCGAGTCTGCCAGATTTGGCGCGTTATATCGTGAAAAATTAACGCACTAACGCCATAAAAACAGCCGAAAAGAGAGTTTTAAATTTGCTCCTAACAGATGTTAAACCTCAAATTACCCTCAGGGTTCTTAGAATAGGGGTGAGGGAAAATGGGCCAGTACAAATGCTGAACGAACTGACACCGGAAATACGTGTTTCTGTCTTATAGAAAATTAGCTGCCAGTGATTCTAAAGAAAATATTATTTATTTATATTTTAGAGTTCGGCTTTTAATATTCGCACTAAAAAATATGAAGACAAATTGCGGATGTTGAGTGATTTTACAGTTACTAATTAAATGGTCAAAAATGATTATCAGAATTCAAATCAAACCTAAAATACTATATGAATGATTAAAAATATTTTTTAAGTGCCTAGGTTGAATTTGATTTTATGAGACTTGATCCATTGAATGCAACAAATAATTAAAAACTATTATTTTCAAAACTAACTCAATATAAAAATATTTAATTTTTTCAAGTTTTTTTAAAACTAACACACACACATATACATATTCTAATTATATAAAAATAGATGAAATGATAAATTATATAAATAATTTTAGTTACAATATATATTTTTATGAAAATAACGTTACGATTATCTATCTATCTATCTATATATATATCATATATATATATATATATATATATATATATATATATATATATATATATATATAATCGTATCGTAATTTTCATAAAAATATTGTAACTGTAATTATTTATATAATAATCATTACATCTATTTTTATATAATTAGAATTACTTAGAACTTGAAAGAGAGATTCATCTCTTATCTTTCATCTCACAAGCACCTAACTTTATTCCTCTATATAAATAAAATTAACTGAGTTATAATTAGAAATACACGTTTTTTAAAAAGTTAATATTCTGGTGTAAAATGTGTTGTGAAATATATTTTAATTCTGAAGATTTTAAAACTCTTCAATTATTTTATTAGATATTTTCCCCTGGCTTGATAAAAACAAAATTAGATTAGGACTAAATATGCCATATAAAAACACACAGGTAAATTAGATTAAAATAAGTTTAGTAAAAAATTGTTAGAAATGTAAATTACGTTTATATTTGTCAACAAATAATCAAATGCAAGTACAACATATAGCATACGAGAAAAATTATAATATCATAGTAATACGAGTAAAATAAAATACAATTTCATAAATTAGGTTTATTGGTCAACAAATAATCAAATGGAAATACAACTTATAGCATACGAGAAAAATTATAATTTCATAATAATACGAGTAAAATATAATAAAATTTCATGAGCACATGGGAAATTTAGTTAGTACTTTGAAATATATATGATGTAAAATAGTAATTAAAATAAATCTGTTAATAAAATAAAGAAATGCTTGAGCAATTCACATTTCATGAAGAAAAAACAGAAACTAAATATATATATATAAACACTCACATAAACTAAATACAAACACAAACATACAAATTTGTATAGTTAAACTTTTATTTTTTTGGATTTTAATTTTTCATCTTTTTTTGTCTTTTTTTTGTTTGCTCCTCAATTATATAAGTGGGATTTCGTATGTCCATTGATCTAGGATAACGTGGATCGATTAGATCTGGCAAAAGACAGTCAAAATAAGAATCATTTAATTTAGTTTTCATTTGTGTCTCCCGAAATACATTATCTCTAAAAATATGTTCAATTTTAATTCCTTTTGGGGACCAAATGGCAAACCAACAAAAGTTTCTTTCACTAATGTGTAATTATCCTTGGATTTGTTAGTAAAATTTATGATTTTTATTTATGCCATTAATTCCCACGCGTTAACTTGGCAACAATTGAATTAATTTGTTCTACAACGTTAGTATTAGCGTTATACAATAGACTTTTTGCATGCAGGGCTAAAATTATGAAATTTAATGACTCTAAAATTTCTAATATTTTATATAAAATACCATCGTTTTTAAGGGGCTGAAGATCACTTTTTTTACCATTTTCTTTACAAAAATACTTTTTGTATGTTTCATGATTTCCAAACACATGATTTGGGATATTTATTATATAGGTTTTTAAATTAACTATTTTTTGATCAAAGGTTAGCAGTTCTTTGCGCCAATGACTTGCACTGGCTACCACATCTTTCCCTTTAGTGGAAAGATGAAGTTTTCTTTTCGTACTGTAATCACTTTTTTTCATGTTTAAAATAGACTAATTTTACAGAGTTTAATTAAGGAGAAAAAGATCCAATTACATTTAAAATGGTTGAAGTGTTGAAATGAATTTACGAGAAATTTGAATTTTCCGAAAACAGCATTCAACATCAATTGAGAAATGCGTCAAGGTGAATTATATGTTCAACAGAATCTTGCGGTTGAATAGTTTGGAATGGCTGTATTAGAAAGCTATTTGGAGACGGTATTGTACTGTGTATCCCATCTTAGTGACAACAAGCTGATTAGCCATACAGAGAAAGAAAGTTGTTCAATCACACAATTTCTAGACTAGTCACGTTGAGCATATCTAATTGATTCTCAATTTACTTCCTGATATTCTCTCTCAAGCATTTCTTCTCGAACATCAATACTATAACTTCAGTTACATATTTTATATCGCCTTCAGGATATTTATTCATTCTTTTGATATTTTATTACTTTTATTCCTTTTTTGTCAAAAATAATGTCATTTGCGTTGCTTAGGACAATATTCTTTTCAAATTTCGTGAGCATAAAATGATTCCTCTAAGAGCATTGATGTCATCTGTATTGTAGTGTGTTGTATTGTTATGATTCGTTTGGTTATTGAAATGCTTTTATGTTTTTCCGCTGAAGTTTTACTACAAACCCAATTTTTTCAAAGATATATATAGTTTTTCAAATTTAAAATGTTTAATTTCTTATCAGACGCAATATTTTAGTATGCTGGTATCGTATGCTTATTAATCATACCTTATAGTGTATTTTTTTTCATGAAATAAGTTGAAAATAAATATTCTTATTGTTCTGTCTTATTTCAAAATCGTAGTATATAATATAATTGAACAAGGTAACACAAAACAGTTTATAATATTTCATTTTTAAAATTTACTTAAATGAAAATAAACAAAGTTAATTTAAAAGTACATATCATAGCTACTTTTCCAATGCTAATAAACAGAAATCTAACATGCATTATTTCTAGATGTCTTTTCTATTTCATGAGCAAGAAAAGCTAATTCTTCTTGCTCGATTTGGAAGTGTTTGCCAACCACATGTTAAAACAGCGGAAATCATTTGGGGAGAAGTTTTTCTCAGAAATTCCTTCTTCTTTAGGTTACCGTAATGAAGTAGAAATATCAGCCAAATTTGGCGTTAAAAATTTTCCAGTTTCATAGGTGGCGTTGTGTACAGAGCTGGATTTTCAGAAATAAGAATGAGTTTGATTTGTTATAAAAATTCGTATCGAAATATTAATGCAATCAAAAATATTTTTAGCTTAAAAAAACGAAAATGTTCATTTTGTAACTGTACGAAGAAAAAATGAAATATCTTTATACCAAATTTTGTATAACCTCAATGAAATTAGAATTTGGTTGAAATTTACTCGGATGGTGATATTTTGACATTTTAAAAATATTTTGAAAAATTTTAAACGCTAAAAATGGGTGTAGAGGTGACAGTAGCTCTGTTTTTTGTAATTTGCAAGAGACCGGAAGTTTCCCGACGGAGGTCTAGCAGGGCCTTAAGGCCCTGCTAGACCTCCGTCGGGGAAAAATCGAATCCTATGTTAATCCTATGGATAATATTTTAACGTTTCACAAGTGCTATTTTCATGATAGAAACTTCCGGTCTTTTGCAAATTACAAAAAATAGAGCTACTGTCACCTCGACGCCCATTTTTAGCGTTTAAAATTTTTTTAAATATTTTTAAAATGTCAAAATATCTCCATCCTAGTAAATTTCAACCAAATTCTAATTTCATTGAGGTTTTACAAAATTTGGTTTAAAGATATTTCATTTTTTCTTCGTACAGTTACAAAATGAACATTTTTGTTTTTTTAAGCTAAAAATATTTTTGATTGCATTAATATTTCGATACGAATTTTTATTACAAATCAAACTCATTCTTATTTCTAAAAATCCTTCTCTGTACACAACGCCACCTATGAAACTGGAAAATTTTTAACGCCAAATTTGGCTGATTTTTCTACTTCACTACGGTAACCTAAAGAGGGGGAATTTCTGAGAAAAACTTCTCCCCATATGATTCCCGCTGTTTTAACATGTGGTTGGCAAACACTTCCAAATCGAGCAAGAAGAATTAGCTTTTCTTACTCATGAAATAGAAAAGACATCTGGAAATAATGCATGTTAGATTTCTGTTTATTAGCGTTGGAAAAGTAGCTATGAAGTGGATCTAGTTAATAATTTCCTAGTTAATGTTAGGTTCCTAGCCTAAATGGTCATGTACCTTCTGTTCCTAAGAAATTTTTCTACACCTAACTTTAGTTGAGATTAACATAATGATTTCAAAACATAAGGTTATTTAAACACAAAAGATTAAGAAAATATTTTGCTTAGGTTAAAGTGCTCCCAAATTAAATAATTTTTATTTTGACTGTCTTTTGCCAGAACTAATCGATCCACGTTATCCTAGATCAATGGACATACGAAATCCCACTTATATAATTGAGGAGCAAACAAAAAAAAACAAAAAATTAAAATCCAAAAAAATAAAAGTTTAACTATACGAATTTGTATGTTTGTGTTTGTATATAGTTTTTGTGTGTTTATATATATATATATTTAGTTTCTGTTTTTTCTTCATGAAATGTGAATTGCTCAAGCATTTCTTTATTTTATTAACAGATTTATTTTAATTACTATTTTACATCATATATATTTCAAGGTACTAACTCAATTTCCCATGTGCTCATGAAATTGTATTATATTTTACTCGTATTACTATGAAATTATAATTTTTCTCGTATGCTATAAGTTGTATTTGCATTTGATTATTTGTTGACAAATAAACCTAATTTATGAAATTGTATTATATTTTACTCGTTTTACTATGAAATTATATTTTTCTCGTATGCTATAAGTTGCATTTGCATTTGATTATTTGTTGACAAATATAAACCTAATTTATATTTCTCGACAATTTTTAACTAAACTTATTTTAATCTAATTTACCTGTGTTTTTTATATGGAATATTTAGTGCTAATCTAATTTTGTTTTTATCAAGCCAGGGAAAATATCTAATAAAATAATTGAAGAGTTTTAAATCTTCAGAATTAAAATATATTTCACAACACATTTTACACCAGAATATTAACTTTTTAAAAAACGTGTACTTCTAATTATAACTTAGTTAATTTTATTTATATAGAGGAATAAAGTTAGGGACTTGTGAGATGAAAGATAAGAGATGAATCTCTCTTTCAAGCTCTAAGTAATTCTAATTATATAAAAATAGATGTAATGATTATTATATAAATAATTACAGTTACAATATTTTTATGAAAATTACGATACGATTATATATATATAGATAGATAGATAATCGTAACGTTATTTTCATAAAAATATATATTGTAACTGAAATTATTTATATAATTTATCATTTCAACTAGTTTTATATAATTAGAATATGTATATGTGTGTGTGTTAGTTTTAAAAAAAACTTTAAAAAATTAAATATTTTTATATTGAGTTAGTTTTGAAAATAATAGTTTTTAATTATTTGTTGCATTCAATGGATCAAGTCTCATAAAATCAAATTCAACCAAGGCACTTAAAAAAATATTTTTAATCATTCATATAGTATTTTAGGTTTGATTTGAATTCTGATAAATCATTTTTGACCATTTAATTAGTAACTGTAAAATCACTTAACATCCGCAATTTGTCTTCATATTTTTTAGTGCGAATAATAAAAGCCGAACTCTAAAATATAAATAAATAATATTTTCTTTAGAATCACTGGCAGCTAATTTTCTATAAGACAGTAACACGTATTTCCGGTGTCAGTTCGTTCAGCATTTGTACTGGCCCATTTTCCCTCACCCCTATTCTAAGAACCCTGAGGGTAATTTGAGGTTTAACATCTGTTAGGAGTAAAATTTAAAACTCGCTTTTTGGCTGTTTTTATGGCATTAGTGCTTTAATTTTTCACGATATAACGCGCCAAATCTGGCAGACTCGCTAACTTCGAAGGATTGATTGACAAACAATTTCAACCAATAATATTGTTTTGGATACTCCCCTCGACAAGCTTTGAGTACTAACACCAGATGGGGCGACAAGACAACGGGAGTTCTCACGTAGGTCTGGAAGAGCCTTAAAGTGAAAATTCAATTTTAACAGCCCTAGTTTTTACGTCATCGCGATGAAATTTAAAACATTTTGTTTCATTTCAGCATTTTACTAGAAAATTTTCTGAGTTAACTTCGTAAGATTTTTTTAGTGTTTTACAATTTGCTTGACAGTTTGGATAATTAAATTCCAGGTTGTATTGCTCTTTTTCATTACTTTAAAAATTTAAATTGAATTTAAAGTTACTGTTTAAAATTGTGTCGATACATTCTTTCTTTAGTCGATACATTCTTATAATTTATATTATTACTATAAAATACTATATAATTTTATATACATTTTTAAAATTATTGTTTATGTATTTAATTTCTTAAAGATATTCTATTTAACAGTTTAATTTGTACTTAATAATTTATATTTATTCTTTTCCAAATGTTGCTTTATTTTTCAGAAACAAGTTCAGTATCCCCATACACTTGGCGACCACGGCGAATATTTTTGTCGCCAAGTCACTAAGTTAGGCGCGCGTTTATAAACACGGGAAATTTTCCGAAGTTCGATCGAAAAATAAGCATTTCAGAAAATTTAAAAAGGGAAATAAATATAAATAATGGACTTACTTGATACGAAGTTAAGCTAACAAGCGGATTGGTATATTTATTTCGACATTTTATTCGTTTGTCACCACAGTGTCACATTTCAGTAAAAATAATTATCTAATTTTACAAAAAAAATCATGCAAAAATATTTTTCTAAATATATACTCTTTATAAAATTTAAAAGAAAGCATGCAAAAACTTATTTTTCAAATATATAGATTTTTTAAAATTTAAAAAAAAACATGAATAAAATATTTTTTAAATATATACACATTTTAAGTAAATAAAAATGAAACACGTATACAATAAAAAAATACATGTAAGCAATAGAATTTAAATAAAATTATTACACCTTCTCCAAATCCAATTTCCGTTAAAAAATTAATTAATATTTGCGAATCTTAAATTAATTAATAATTTGGAATCCTGAGCAATAATCCATCATTATTATCTTTAATTTTTGCTAAAACAATTTGTTGATATTTTTCAACAACATTTTGAACATGAGACATTTTAAATTAAAACAATAAATAAAGTAATTAAAACAATAAAAAGATGATAATAAATTAAGAAAACGAAATAAGGAAAAAAGAATATTTAACGGTTTTACATATATAAAATAAAATATATCATTTAATAAAAAATATATATTAAAATTAAACCAAATAAAAGTAAATAATATAAAAGAAATAGTAAAAAAAAAAAAAATTTACGATAATTGGACACTGGCGACAACGAAACACAAGAGCGGGAAATCCACTGATTCCAGCAGCAATAGTAAACGAAATTAAAATGACTACCAATTAAAACGTAGAACAATTAGCAAAGAAAGTTCTGGAAAGTTCTCGAAGTGAAACTAAAAATGCTATTGCCACTAAAAAAAAGCACATATATATTGTAAAAATCATTTAAAACACGAGAAAAACGGAATCTGGCAACGAAAAAATAATAATAGTAACAAAAACTAAATTTGGCAACATTACAATAAAAACAAAAGCTGAAATCGGCAACACTACAACGTAAACAAAGGTTTCCAGATTTGGCGAGAAATCAGTGTATGGGGATACTGAACTTGGTCCATTTTTCATTGTTATTCGTGTTCGGATTCTTCTGGAATTTTCGTTAGAATTCGTATTCTGATTTTCTTAAAACTGATATTTACTTTTTCGAAGTTCCCATATTTTCCTTATTCGCATTCGTTTCCGAAGTAATTTCTTTTTTTCATCTCCCTTGTTCTTTTCGAAATATTATTGTGAATCAAAATATTTTATCGAAATCAAAATATTTATTCGAAATATTTTTGTGTTTTGTTTTAATCAAAAGATTTTATGGATAATTTAACATATCAACTTTATTATTTTACCATTGATGTTAGAAATCTATAAATTTGCGTTTTTTGTTAATTTTGTAAAATTACTTGAGTATATTGATAGATACCAACAATGTATGAAATATTTGTCACTATTTCAGCCATTATTCCTCCCGCCGTTTTATCCGATCGGAAATTCGTCATAAGTATGACGTCATACGGTCTTGGCGACTTTTTGAAAATTTCGTCTAGGGTGACCGTACGGTAAAATTTTACCATTTCTTTTTACAGCATATCACATCAATGCAAAATGTTAGAAGATAATTTCATCCAATTAATCAGGATTTATATTATAAAATATTATGTTATCAAATATATGTGAAAAGAACAATGGCGTTTATACAGGACTTAAAAAAATAAAATACACCATTTTTTTAAATATTTTGTTTCAATCAATTACGCAATACAGCTATATCAATAATGTGAATAATATTAGATTTTTTGCAATATCTTCGTCTTTATTTAACCAAGTAATTGCGCACACAGCTTAAAAATATTTTTAGCAATGATCTCGGGCAGGGGTTAAAAAACGGTCAATAAAGCTGAATGACTGGTTAGAATAACATTTCTAAATTCAGTTTTAAAAATTAATTATTTTTATTTGCTCACTCTTATTTTAAAGTAGCAAATATACAAAAGTCTTCAGTTTTCTAATTTTCTTATAATTTAGAATTAATAATTTAAATGATAAAAGTACTCACTTTATTTCATTTTCTTGACATCCTTACATTCAGGTTCATAAATATTTGAAACAGTTTTTTTAAAATTTACAATTATATCATCATTCATCGCATCTTGGATATTCACATGCAATTTAGAGATTAAATTAACTTTCACACACCATTTAATCATGCCGTTCTCACAACTGGCATTCAATAAATGGGTAAAATTCGACTATTTATGCGCTTATGATACTATCGCTCAATATAAAACAACAAATCATAAGGAAATGTATTCTTTTTAAAAAAAGAACACAACTATTTTTATATTTTAAAACCAAATGATAGTATAAAGTATAAATATTGTATTAATTTTTATTCTTTTCAATCACTTAGAATAAAAATCATTTGCGTTTTTAAAAGTAAAATATTTTTAATGACTCTTAATTCTATTTAATTAATTAATTTTAAAATATTTGGTACAGTAATATTATATTATTTTTTATTGAAATTTCCAAAAAAAAAAAATCATTTAATTTTTTGTAGAGTTAATTTTTTTACTAAAACTATCCTTTTAATATATTTTGATGAAAAACACTTTCGTCTGCGCACACACAATTTCGTCACAGGCAATAAAAATGCAGTTCAAAAATCGTCTTATTGAAGCATAATGAATAAACACTTTAAATTTATTGTATTAAAGAATCTAGCTAGGCGTCGCAATCTGTTGATTTGGCTCCGCATTTCATCCTTGGGGGTAAATAAGATTCACTTTTCATGAAAAAAAAATTTTTAATACTAATCCAATTTTAAAAAAATCGAAAAAAACTAAATGACAGTTGAAACCATTTCATTTTTTTTTTAATTGATAATGTCAAAATCTTCCAATTATATTGAAATTTTCATATACAGCACAAAAGAAAATCCGCACAATATGAGATAAAATTTTGAAAAAATTTAAATCGTTTTGGCTGATTTTTTTAAATTAACCATAAAGTGGATGTTTTGTATTTTTCATTTTGCTTTTTCTTCTGTTCTATTTTCAATGTGTTCAATTTTGGACGCAATTTCGCTATTTGAAAAATTGTGAACTAATTATTTAAAACAACAGGTAATATTTTCATGATTCGGTAAACTTATATTATTGGAAAATTGTAATTAAAAAATACTTCTTTATTACTGGTAGAAATCATGAATGGGTTTTTTCTCATCGGCGACGACACTCAGACATTCGATGGTGAACTCCGGCTTGTTTGCGCCGAGCTGGCAGCCGAATGGTTAGCGCTCTTGCCTTCGATTCAACAGTTCGTGGGTTCGAATCCCACCTTGGGTATGGATGTTTGTAGTGGTTCGGAATCCACTTTAAACCGTAGGTCCCGGTCTAATTAGCCCTCGTGTGCAAAAAATGACCGTTGAGCGACAAACCCCACCACCCACCGGCTTGTTTGCTGCCGCTCAAAGAATACGATTTGAAGGCAGACAGCAAATTCGTCGTCTAGTCGGATTTACGACAATGTCTCAATACGATGCGACATAGATGAAACATTATCTGACAACATGGATATTTGAAACCTATGAAAATTGTAATAAAATGGCGTAGTCATAATCTCAACAATAACGTACGAAACAAACCATTTTATGGTTAACAATTTTGTTTTTCTATACATCATTGATAAACGGTTAAAAAATAGCAAAATTTCATCATTTTTTTGCCACTTATACATATTATTATTATGTTTGTACTTTTTCTTTATTAACTATTTTGCTAACTTTTTTGCTTAACTTTAACTTTTTTGCTAAATGAATCATTCTAATAATCTCAAATTTTATTTTATTGCCAAATTTGACAACTCAAACTCTTTTGCCTATGGTATCGCCTTTTCATTATTTCATATTTGCAATTCTAACAAAAAGTTATGATGTATAACGGTTAAACAAAAAAATCGTCTGCTTTTTACATGAAAGATTTCTTTTTTTTTTAAGTATGGCAATATAATGTATAATATTAAGAAATACACAATAACTTTGTTTAGTTATGCAAAATTATGAACGGTAAATGCTTGAATATTTACCATTTAAAAGTATTTTTATTTTTATTATTTCTTTTATCCAATGGCGGCCACAAAGTATTTTTAGTAAATAGACCAAATTTACAAAAAAATGAGAAAAACTTTTTTCATTAATTTCGTTTTAGAAATCCCAATTAATTTTACGATGATAAAATTTATTTTCAATTAAATACGAGGGTTACTCTGAAATTTTTGAGATACGCGCAGACGAGAATTTACAAAATATAAATAACGGTTTAATTTTAAAATACAAAGTATTTAAACACAGAAGACGATATTTTTCTGACTTACTTCAACTTGTTTAGCGTGAAATAAATTTTAAACAGAAGAGAAAATGGAGTTGACACGAAAACATTTTCGCGCTATGATTTTCTACGATTTCAAACCAGGATTAAATCCAGAAAAATGCGTTCAACGGTTGCAATTAGCATTTAGTGATGAACTCCAGCTCATGCTACTGTATTCAGATGGTTTAGAGAATTTAGAAGAGGTCGCAATTTTCTTCAGGATGAAGAACACAGGAAGGCCGCCGTCGGCAGTAATCCCGGGATAATGTGTCTGCCATACGAAAAATGTTAATGGTTGATAATCACTGTACCTATCAAATGATACAGAAGGAACTTAACATTGGATCCGCAGCCATACACAAAATCATTCATGAAGAATTACATATGAAAAAAGTAGTTTGCCGTTGGGTTCCCCATAATCTAACTGAGCATCAAAAAGAGGAGCGTGTCAGAATCAGTAAAGAAACTCTTAATATGCTGAATGATCGTGGCCACCGCATCATTTCTAAAATTGTAACAGGGGATGAAACGTACATACCGTTTTTTGACGTTCCAACACCTCAAGAAAGCAAAGTATGGGTCTTTGAAGATGATCCCACGCCGACAATGGTGAAAAAACAACGTTTACTGAAAAAAGTGAAGTATGCCGTTTTCTTCAGAAGAACGGGATTAGTCAGAGCCATCAAGTTGGAAGAACAGCAGACAGTAACAGCAAACTGGTATACCACTAAATGTCTTCCAGAAATTCTACAAGAACTGAATGTTAGGGGACTAATGCTTTACCATGACAATGCATCTTTACATACAGCCGGATTAACAGTTGAGTTTCTTAAACAAAAACAAATTAAAGTGATCGAACATCCGCCGTATTCACCGGATCTAGCTATGTGCGACTTTTGGTTATTCTTTAAACTAAAAAAGAACTTACGTGGACGTCGTTTTCATTCAGAAGAAGAGATTGATGTGGCTATAAATGCATTTTTTTCATCTATTCGAAGAAATGAATGGCTTGAGGCATTTAATCTGTGGAAAATTCGTCTACAAAAGTGCATTGATGCTAGAGGAGACTACTTTGAACACACCTAAAATTTTGTAAGTATAACTTTAAAAACCTAGTTGTATCTCAAAAATTTCCGCGTGACCCTCGTAAGAAATATACTTTAAAATAAATTTTAACTACGTATATTAGTATCTGAAATTGCTCATTATAAAAATATTAAGAAATTGTTTGATATTTCATTCTTTTAATTTACATCATAAAAAATTATTGATTTTAATAAAATAATTTTCTAAAGCTATTATTTAATGATTAATTAAAAGCATTTCCATTGTGTTTTATACTTTGTGAAAAATATAGATTTAATAAACTTTTTCTGTGTGTATTCACAGTCTGTAAAAATCACTTATTGTGTGGAATAGTATTTTTCATACATTAATATAAAATAATGGTAAATTAAACAGTAAATTTATCTATGAAATGAATTTCAGTTGAAGGTAAGTATATAGTCATTGAGAAAAATGTATAACTTTTATAATATTTAAGCTTAATATATTATGCTCTTTTTGTATGAAAATAATTGAAAATATGTGAAAAATTTATCTACAATATTTTATGACAATTTTTGTGAGTAAAAGAAAGATTATAAGATTATATGTGTTATGCACATATTATGGTTGTATATTGTAATTACATATAAATTTAATAGCATATTTTTATGAAAAAGGCCCTTTAGGTACAATGGTATAGCAGAAAATTTCTTGTGGTGCAATGTTCTATATAAATAATTTATAGAAAATATTTTTAATTAAATTTTTTTATGTAAAAAATTCCTTTTAAAATTTTAATTAAAATTACAAATATAATATTAACTAAGATAATATAATGTTTTTACAAAAAAACACATTGTATAAAAATAATTTAAAAATCACATTTCAAATATATTATTAAGATAATTTTCAAAAATTGTAAATTATACAAAAATGAAACACAATGCAATTATATAAATAAACAAAATACTATTAGAAGTTGAGTGGGTTTAATAAATTCGTTTTAAGGTTGACAGTAAAAATTGTTTGTTTTATTTATTGAATGGCAAATAAACCACCTCTGTGGATAAATATAAGTTATAAAGTTTTTTGAATATTATTATAAAATATATATTTAATTATATTTTTTACACAAATTACATTACATCATATATATATATATATATATATATATATATATATATATATATATATATATATATATATATATTTGAAAATTCAGCTGACAGAAAAAGGCAGTTTTAAAATGTGAAGCAATTAAACAAATAATTCCATGCCTGACATGAAATTTATATTGCTTTTAATCTTAATTTTTATTCAATCTATGTAAAAGAAACGATTAAATTTCGAAATCTTGTAAGGAATATTTTCATTTTGATTGAAAATACAAATGTAGATTTTTATCTGTAAGCAACTTAATATTTAAAAAAATGCAAAGGTATGATTTTACACAAATGTGGTAATTAACATAATTATGTGTTTGAAAATCACTTAGCTATTATGATAAATAATTTATAGAAGTAGTGAAAGTAACAAATAATGAAAAGGAAAAAATTCAGATTCTCGAGACATATAATTTTATTTTGAATTATTCCATAAACCAACATAAATTTATTCAAAATTTTAAATGATAACTTCTTTTAAAAAATATTTGCGTAATAATGCAAAATATTTTTATGCATGACATTGTATACTGAATTTCTCTTAACAAGTTTATTTACATAACATAAATTTCTTATAGATTACAAGCAAATATAATTATCATAAAAACCAAAAAATAAACCTATTGTTTAAATCTATCAATCAATATGAAGTAACCAGTTGATGTCTATTAAATGCTTGAGTAAAATGTTAATAATTCAACTCTCTACACATTTTGAAAATGATATAATATTATTAAAAATATTATTTCAGTACATTCCTTAGCAGTATAAATCAGAATAAGATCTATATCATAGGAATATATTTGTATATGAAATTAAATCGATTATCGATAATATGAAAAGGTCAACAAAACGTATATTATTTATAATATAATATCAAATTGGTATCTATATTTGCAGTGTTCATTACTCAAATGTTTTATATAAAGTTCTCTTGATATCATTAAAATAGATTTATATATAGTATTCAGCCTTAATATATATTGCCAAAATGTTTTTGCGAAAAAAATGTTTTTATCCTAGTCACATTCTTTTCTTGTATTTGTATCTATTTTCGCTTACGAAGTGTCGGCCTGCGGAGCAGGCCTTTACTTCTTCATCTGTGATAAGTCCTTGAAGGAAGACATTGCGTACTGACAGGGAACGCTATCGAGCCTTGGCGGTGAGAGCCAATCAGCAGAAAGTTGAGGGGCAGAGCAATGAGTTGAAAATTTTTATTCTACTTGAGAATAGAGTAAATAATAAAGTTGAAATAAAATTGTTATATATAGTGAAAATAGAAAAAATAAGAAATAATCCTGAATAAATGAAGAGTAATATGAGGTTAAGTAAAGCTATATACTCTATATACAAAAATTATATTAAATATATTCATCTAAATAATGTCTGGCGATTGGCCTATATTTAGTCTTCTATGAGATACTCATAGCAAAAAACTTGATTAAATGCACCATCTGTGCAGTTAATTCCTTTATCGTAGAATTTTATTTAGGTTAGCAATATGCTCTAGGATATCAATAATTTTCAGATCTTTTGAAATGTTTTTACTGCGAATCTAGTAGGGCGCATTCGTAATTTTTCTAAGTATTTTATGTTGATACACTCTAAGTTTGTGTTTGTCTCTTGGCGTAATATAGTATTCCATACAGGTGAAGCATAGGTGATGATGGGTCTTAACATTGTAAGGTAGAGCAGTCTCTTGAGTTTTAGTGTTAAATTTGAGTTTTTTCCAATTAAGTTGAATAGGCATCCATAAGCTTGATTGGCTTTTTTAAAAACGTTATTGATATGTGCAGTCCATGAAAGTTGATTAGTAAATGTTAATCCAAGATATTTAATGGTTTTCACTTCCGGAATGATTTTATCGATAGATAGAGTTTATTATGTTGAAGTAATTTTATTTTATTTCTCTTTTTTCTATTAAATACTATAAGTTGGGATTTATCAGCATTTATATTTATTCTCCATTTACTGCACCTGTTTTCGATGTTAATTAACGCATTTTGAAGTTTATGAATAGCATTATTCGGCCTCATAGAATCAGCTATAGTCACATTATTTTTTTCCAGTAATGTTGGCATATCATTTTAAAAACTTTATTTTACATATTAGTGTTTTATTAAAAAAATATTTTGATCTCTTAAGTAAAATATTATTGCTAGTTAATTTATTCAAAGAATTTTATGAAAATAAGTTCTTTGTATTTTCTAATCACACAGTATTGAAGATATATAATCAAGAAATATAATTGCGTGCATCCACAAAAAAAAAAACTTTTCTTCTTTTATTTCATTTTCTGTGTGACACATATATTTTACAGCTTCAGAAAAGCGGACGCATTTGGAATTTCATTCGCTAGAGGGATTAGAAGACGAAAAAAAGGAAGAGGAATGGAAATGAGATAATATGGTCAGTTTATGTGGAATGTTTTATAAAACCATTTATGACCTTGTTGAGGTCGGTGTCATAGCAACGCGATCGATACCAGACAGAAAATGGACATGTCTGTGATCTTTAGCATCTCAATTTTATTTTTTATGAATTATTTTCATATCCTGAACTTCCGTATTCTCCATCATTAACCAAAAACTTTCTCAAATACTGTGAATTGATTTAATCATTGTTAATTCAAAACTTTGCATAATTATGCAAAATTAATAAGAATGTGAAATACTTCAAATTTTATTCCTTTTAAAAATAAGTGCGAAGAGAAGCTCCTATTAGTAGATTCATTTCTCTCTGAAAATAAAGCTTATATCTTTGCCAAATTCTAGATCAATGTATATTACAAAGCAAAATCCCTTTTTTAGACCATGGAATTTATCAGATAAAATCTAAATTTTTATGAAATTTTGGAAAGATGCAAAAACATTACTTTATTCACGATATGCAACATGAGATATTCATAGGTAAATAATTACAGGAAAGCAAATTATAAATAATCGTTGTAAATAAATATTAATGAAAACTTTAGAAAATATATTATTTTAATTAAAAAACTACATATGTAACTTGAATCTTAACTATGTGAAAATGTCATGGAAATACTGCCAAAATTTAATGGTCTGTATATGGGCTGTAAATTTTTAGTCTCTGTTATATAATATCGAATACATAAAAAAATAACATGTTGGTTGAAAACATTTCATTGATATTTTAGTATTATCTTTTAAAATTTTAATAAAAAAAGAAAATAGTAATAATTAATATTTTTACTATTTTTTTACTCAATGAGAAAATGACTAATTTTTAATGAGAAATAAAGTAAAAGTGTTCATTAAACTATTTGATGTGTTTCAGCTTCCGCATAAATAAAATTCCTGTTTACAAAAAAGAAATTTAACTGCAAATTTATGTTGAAATAATATAAAAATGAGTTATTACTTCAATATGAATTAAATGGGATATTCTGGAATTCACAATTTCTCAGCTAGAATCACAAATTCAAAATTTATTTATTTGTTAGTGCAACATTTTTTAATTAACCCTCACGTCACTAAAATATCGGGGCATTTTATGTACAGTTACATTGGATTATCATTTTTAAATACAGAGATGGTATAAATAAGAAAAAAATTGTATAAAAAGAAGTATTTTGCACCTAATATGCTTTGACAAAGCCTTTTGCAGTAAAAATTACTTGAAACCACTTTAAAATGAACACATTCAAGTTTAGTATGACGGTAAACGGGTTATTGTACCATTCCTCATGCTGAAACTGACCTAATTCTCTGAGAGGCATAATAGGAGGATAACGGGATCTCACTTTTTCTTTCAATACAGACTACAAGGGCTGTATAATGTTTGTTTAAGTCCAATGATTTTGTATATATATATATATACACGGAAGTTTTACAACTGAGTTCTCATGTTCCCGAAATCATGTGTGAGCAGCTCCACTACGTTAAATCAGGGAAATTGTCATCTTGATCAACTAGATTTCTGCCATGTTCAGAGTCTCTGCTGTAGACTGCAGTTGGTCGACCAAAATAATGATACTGGTAAAGCCAGTGAACGGTGACAAGTATACCTATACCAAAACACAAAATAAGGCCCCAAACTTTTACGAAGCCACTCCTATACTTACTTTTGGTAGGAAAGAGTCTTGGTTGATAAGTTACTATGGGCGTTTACCGTACGTGAAACCGGCTAGAAGTAGGGAATATGACAAAAATGATATTATGGTATATAAAATATCATGGCAACTCATAAGATATTATGGCTAACTTTTATAAATATAAACGTCATTCAAGTAAAAACTTTGTGAAATAAATTCCGTAATTTTGAGGAAATTTTTTTTGTTATATAAATTTTAGTAGTTGTAAACAAATGTTTAACTTCAAAAATATAATTTCTTATTACAAAGGAATTACACTGTATCTATGAAAAATGTAGATATTGTTTAATTTCTTTCTCTCTTCTGTA
Source organism: Latrodectus hesperus (assembly GCA_037975125.1). NCBI lineage: Eukaryota > Metazoa > Arthropoda > Arachnida > Araneae > Theridiidae > Latrodectus > Latrodectus hesperus. The sequence continues at coordinate 58,791,443 of CM075855.1, forward strand.
ATTTAATTTAATCACTGACTTTAATATCATTTACTGGATTATATAAATCGGAATTAGTTTGAATTCAAAATAGAGAGGCAGTTCAATTTATATTAAAGCAAATTTTATACCATCAGAACTCCGACTCATTTTCATAATAAAATGTATTTCATGTCTATCCTGGTATTCAGAGAAAATTAATCAGTAATAAAATAAAATTTCAGATTTATATGCATCAAATTCCAAATTAATGGCTCACATTGTAAACTAAGAAACGTTTTACAAATAAAATTTAAAAAAGAAAATTGCAATGACACAAAGTCCAAAAATTTTAAAAGTATAAGTGTGTTAGGTTCTATAAAATGGTAAAGATAATTATTAGATAGAAAAAACGTAACTCGTTAAACTTATATGGACCCAAAGATAGGCTAAGTGTAATAACAAAAGAAATAAAGTCTTCGTGTCTAGACTGGGTGTGTAAAGGTGAAAAGGAAAGCCGACTTAAGGCGGAGGTCCCCCCAAGGCGTCCGGGAGACTTCAAGTTCACGGAACTTAATTTCTCGAGTCTTGTCAACGATGCCGATCTCAGGACTTATAAATTACAAGAAAATTGATGCTTAAAAGTTTTCTTATTATTCAAAAATGAATGTGAAATCAAAGAGTAAAGCCGCACTCTATAGGTGTTATCTCTCAAGACATCGATACTTCATTATTTAATCGTGTGTGGAAAACAATAGTCTTCATAGGTTCTTATAAAATATTAAAAAGATAACACCGAATAAAAGTAATTGGATGTAATAAGTAAAAGAAAATATTTTGATATATTTTATAATTTTATAAATAAATATTATGTATACAGATCAAGATACGTCTATATTTACAGTAGATGTTCGTTGTAAAAAAATAAAAAAATAAATGTTAGATCATAAAAATTCTTTTTTTTTTTATCAAATTGCTCTGCTTTATAAATAAAGTACTGCTATTAAAAAAACAAACATTTAATTTGCACTGTATAAAAAACATGCAAAATGAAAAAACAATCACCTTAATTTTATCTTTCATAATCAGGAAAAATAATCACTTTTTTGTTTTCTCTTTCAAGCTACGTTTTTAAAAACTGATTTTTCTCTATTTTTTTAATGTAAAGAAAACTTTGCTGTTGTTTCCCCCCCCAAAAAAAAATCCCAATTTCATAAGCTATTCACCTGCTTCTTTCACAAACGATACTCCTTCATTTTTTTCTTGTTTGATATCTGAAAGCTGTTTTTTTTTTCAATATAATCTATTATGTTCTCTATTGTTTAATTATCTGGTCTTTTCACGCGCAAATTACACCTGATCCATATTCAAAGAATGTGAAATGAAATTTCAGGAAATAATAGATTTCTTTGCCGAACTTCGTAGATGAGAACTTCTCTTCACTCAAATCTTCAGGTATAAATGTTCTATTCTCTTCAGTTACGATGGTTTTTTTAATAAAATATTTCGTAAGGTGACACTAAGAAATGATCGTTCCTATAGGAAGTACTTTATGATATTTTCTAATAAAAAGTTTTAAGAAGTTTTGATTATACTCTGATACTCGAACTATAAGAATGAAGTTAGAGTAGAGGGAGAGATTTCGTATGAATTGCTTAAAAAATTCTGGAGTTTCATCATCAGCTGAGTGCAATTCCATTTTACAAAGAATTTACAGTTCTCTAATATAAACATCTCGCAAAAAAGACTTTTGAAAATTTCATATATATGTGTGTGTGTTCAAAATTCAAAATTTTAAGTGCACAATAGAAATATCAAAAGGTAAAGAACAAAACAATAAAGTATAAATAAAATGAAATTTAAACTTAATATAGAGATCAAGATGACGCATACTTAAATTATTTTAAATTTGAATTTCAATTTAATTTTGCTCTCTGAATTAAATTTCAATTTTAATTGTACTTGATTGTTTTGTTCTTTTCCTTTTAACATTTGTATTTCAATTGTGCATTTTCAATTTTGAATTTGGTATATATTTATTGATTTTATTTTTAGTTGCTTTTGACGTGAATAAATTGCTGAACCTTTTCCATATTTGTATTTTCATCGTTCATCCATGTAATTTCGTAATATTATGACATTTGTTTAATAATGATTTAATTTTATGGTGGATAATTTTTTCTTTCAATCTAAAAGATATCAAATTCAATAAGAAAATTGAATTTGATATTCATTGTTTAGTTTAGACACGCATCTCTATTAAGAAACATACACAAGGAAAATCATAGTGTAAATAGAAAAAAACTTATTAAAATTTAAAAAATAAAAAAAACGTGAAAAAACACCATTTAGCGACATTTTATGAAAATAAATTGATCAAGAATTTTTAGAGAATTCACAGAGTGAAATAAAAACCAAAAGTTTCCTCTGCTTTTTAATGAGTGTCAGTTGTATGTGTGGTTTGTCTCTGTATATTCTCTTTTGGTCCAATGTTGCTAATGTGGAAGGGTTCTATGCTTTAAAATGCATTCTGAACATTTATAAACATACCATCCAGGAATGTGATTCAAAAACACAAATTGGAATTGAAGATGATAAAAGATATAGTTAGTTATACCAATCATGCAATAAATGCTTTAATATTTTCCCCTTTATTTTTAATATAATTAACTCAACTGTATACATTCTCATATAAATTTAGATGGATTAACAAGAGATGCAATTCAAGTAAAATAACAAAATAAAATTTCTTTTTTCAAAATCAGTTGAATAATTTAAATTAGTGTAAAACCATTTTCATTGAAACATATTCAACAAATACTATTCATTATTAAGATAGGCAATAAAAATAGTTTTTAAAACTAAAATTATTTGCCCATCACAAAACTTTAGAATTAACTATTATGCAACGTACTTCATCACATCATTGGATCATCTCTACATTGAATGCAGGAAAAATGAATCATTTATTTATTTATTTATTACATTACATATATTCAGACTTGTATGCTTGATTCTTGAGATCCGCTTGTAAGTCTTCGTCGATAATAGGACAAATAGCACAATGACAGATGTACAACCACAGAAGAATAACGAAGAAAACACCCAGGGCCACGGTGGGAATCGAACCCACACTCCTACGCTCTCAAGCGATTAGCGGTGATGCTTTAGACCACTCAGCCACGGAGCGCCCTAATGAATCATTAATTTCAGAGCAATCATCTAACGATCGCGTATCTTGTTGCCATTAATTTCCACCAAACTGTCAAACCACATTAATGTATCTTTATTACATCACTTTCTCATAATAATATAGTTAATAGAGATAAGCATTATCAATAAGACAGCCTTTCACTTAATCAATAGCGAAGCAACTACCTTTCATTGTAAAATCATTACCTAATCTAATCAAATTACTGCAATTCTGGAATCTTTCAAGCCTTCTATTCTACCTAATTCATTTTAACCTCCAATCATTAAGTTAATATTGTGAAACGAATTAATAAAATTTCTGCTAAATTAAGACATTGATTGTCTGGTTGATAAGACTTGCCCTAATCAAGTTTGGAAATCCCTATGCCCATTAACAGTTTTCAATCTTCATGTCGCTCTGCGAAATGTTAAAAAAAGGGTTCCCAAAATTTTTAAATATGAATCATAAAATGTGGAAAAACGTAAATATTGGTCAAATTTTTCAAAATTACTTGTAGCGAATCATTATTTGATGATGAAACATAGGGAAATTTATGAAATTATGCATATGGAAAACCTTGTGGTCGACGTTGACATAAGGAAAACATCTTCGCACGTCAGAATGAATATAATGTAGAGAAGAAAGCTAGTTTCTGTGCTAATGATGTTCTAAACGCTAATTCAAACACTCGAAAATAGGAAGTATAATTGCACACTACAAAGAAATCAATTAAACACGTTTCTGAAAGGAAGAGTTATTAAATTCAGATTTCGAACCGAAGTTTCTCAAACTGGGGTGTCCTTCATTAGTTTCAAAGCTATGCCACGGGTTTAAAAATAGGGGAGATGTTACTTGACTGTCAGCAGGGGGTCGGCTCAGAATAATAATGTGATCAATATTTGACAGTAACTCCTGCTAGTTTATAATCATAGTTGGGACAGAGGATTGGATTCAGCGCTCTTAGTTGTCACAGGAATACGAGTTTCCAGGCAAATTGAGTGCGGAAGATTTAGTCCTATTCATCTGTATGTTAGACAACAAGAAGTTTGTATTCCTTTCACACTGACATGCAAACTTACTGTTTAAGCTCGAATTTGAAACACCAGCAATGGAGTTCCAAATAGTGAGACAATGTGATGTTCAATGGTGAATACTGCTTTAAACTATACGTAGATTACGGTCGGATAATGACAGAGTAAGAACATGGGACATGTTTTCTTCCAGAAAACATCATAGAGACACAAGTTTTCAATGGTAGTTATGGTGAGAGCAAGCATTATACTGGAATATCGTAGAAAACTCCATATCTCAGACTCTTGGGCTATTACTATTACAGTGCATAAGCAAATTGCTTGAGCAATACGCCTACTTGTTTTGAGGAGTTATCGGTCTTATATTCATGATAAAATAATGAATGCCTTGTCATTATTCAGTCATAACAAGCGACTTTCTCGAAAGTGAAGATATCAAGCGCATATATGTCGTTCTCTTGATCTTAATCCTGTAGAACTTGTAGGATATGTTCGAGAGACGCCTCCACCAAATTCTTTTGCAGAATTAAAATGAGCTCTCTATAAGGCTTGAAATTCTTTGACTCCCAATTTGTCTTAATGTACAACAAAAATTTTGTATGTATTATTTTTTTACTCAATCTTTGAGCGATTTCTCATCAACACACTCGATTAATTATATAATTTTACCTCTCTTTGATTTTTTTATGATCAAGTATTCCGATAATATTGAATACTGGAAATTGCTATCAATAACCAAACACTGAAAAAAATGTATTGAGCTCATGTATTATACGATGAAAAGATAGTTGGTCTTTGACAAGTAATATTGCACGCAAAAGCCCAATTATTATTTTGATTCTTCATCATCTCAAATGTTTCCTGAAAATTATAACAGGTCTTTATCAGTACAACAAATTATCAACAGAAATCATCAGAGAACGACTACAGTGTTCTGTGGTCATTTGAGTAATGTTTCATGGCCAAAATAAAAATAGTTATCTTCAAGACAATGATCATAATGAATCACAACGATTCAGTGGTAATAATCTGATTTATTCAGAGTATAAATAAAATCCTTCAATGAACAGCACACGAATCCCAGATTTATCCTAATCAAACATTTACAAACTTGACTTCTCAAGTAAAAATGAATACCATTGCTTCAGAGAGGTTAGACTTCTACCTGTTGATCCGCAGAGAATATTTTATTTCCCTTTTACCACCCACTGAAGAACCAGAGGTGACATTCCCCGATCCCAACACCTAGGAGTTACGGGTTACACCGAGGGAAACATTTACAAGAATACTTAGAACATTAAATGGAACATTAATTCTACATGTTTAATGAAAAAATTATTAATCTAGGATAGGAAAGGTCAATATTTTATTGCTATATATATCAATATTTTAAAAATAACCAAGTGCTCCATCTTAACTTTTGTGTTAATAAAATAAAAAATAAATGAGCATTAACCTCACACTGGAAATGCAATATCGACTTAATTGTTTGACATCCAGTCAAACATTCAAAGTCAACTTTTAAGATTATCGAAACAAGAGTGCTCCTCATTTAACTCTATCGAAGATTATATTTCGTGCCTTCCTTCGATATTTGAAATCAAACCCACTAGATATGATGGCGAAACAAAAATGCAGTCAAATAAATGGTTAAGTTTAATTACTTTTAGTTACAAACGATTTTAATCGGAGTCGGAAAATAACTAAATCTATGCTTTATAAATATCATATTTTTAATTTGGGTCCCAAAGCTGATAGTTAGACATTTGGAAAATGTTAAAATTTCTGAGAGTTCATAAGAGTTTTCAACCACAAATGTTTTTTTTAAGAATTGTGGTTTTTAAGTACAGGATGTATTTGTCATCAGTCAAGAAAAATTGTAGAAAAAATGTCGCCACACAAATGACTAACAGGAAGTGAAAGTGATAATGTTCTAAAATGAAAAAAAAGTACTTGTATGTGTTGAAGTTATTAAATAAGAATTCGAAAAACTCAAATGAAAATGCTAAATATCAAATAAATACACATTTCAAATGACTTTTTTTTAAATTTAAATATGAATGCGAGCGAATTTAGTATGTAAAACGTGATCAGAAAGATTAAAAGTATAATGAATTTATTTTGAGGATAATTTTTTTAGAAATTCAATTCTAGAATTTAAATGCATTTCGTTATTCATCAGAAAGCCGAATTCATTACTAATTAAAAAGATTTAAATTGACTAAAAATAATAGTATAATATACTAGTTTTAGATTTATTATACATTTAAAAAATGAATGGCAAGAAAAAAATCGCCAATCATTTAAACTAATACGCATACAAACTATTATGTTTTTAATCGATCACCAAGGCAATAAAATGCTGCAAAAGGCGGTTAATGGTTTGGTTTGTTTGTCGCTCAACGGTCATTTTTTTTGCACACGAGGGCTAATTAGACCGGGACTTACGGCTTAAAGTGGATTCCGAACCACTACAAACATCCATACCCAAGGTGGGATTCGAACCCACGAACTGTTGAACCGAAGGCAAGAGCGCTAACCATTCGGCTGCCAGCTCGGCGCAAAAGGCGGTTAAAGCTTGCGTTCCAAAAACAATATTTTTTTTACATCTCCATGCATAAATTTTTGATGATGAGTATATTTAATAATCATATTTAATTACATTAAATAAATATAATCACTATTTAATCATATATTTAATATAATTGCAATTTAATCGCACATTTTAATTCTACTATTAAAATGGAGTCGAATATGTAATGAAAAATAATCTACTAATCTTTTATTATATTTTGTAATATGAAATGTAATTTCAATACGGGAAAATCTCTAATTTTATGGTCTTTTTTTCTTCTCCCGAGACTCACCAATATACTTTACCGCATCACTCTTTCACTATCTTAAGAATTAGCTTATCTTGATGTATTTCAAACATTTCTACAACAAAAAATAATAGCAACAATGTTAGGTTAAAATAAGTTACTAGTTTTCAATAGCAATACTTGTAGCTTCTGCACAGTTACAATAGTGACCACATGTTTCAGATTAATTGCAATGTTATAAAGGAATATTGAAGTTGATTTATTGATCAATTACAGTTTAGTAACTCAATTTTTGAATCATTTCTCTAAGTATGTAAAAATCTGCTTTATCCGTGTACCTGGTTTTATGACGATTTAGTGAATTCCACTAGAAGTAGACCAGACGACACTGTCTCGACTTTCTACTGACCACTTGAAGTGTATGATCTTTGAGGACGGTGAAAGATAATACCCAACTCATGATAATACCCAACGGAGCATGCCCCAAGTGCGACAATGCTCCGTTTTGCTCGCAACACATCTTGAAGTGCTTGGGGTTTTCTCGTGAGGAGGCTATGAAAAGTCCACATCTGCTTATGGACTTTTTAGCTGTCTATGATCTCATGGATCTGGTCTAGTTAACTACAACAGATCGGGAATAGTCCTACCACCACTAGAAGTAGACCAATATTTTCGAATATTTAATTTTGTACTTTGATGGTTACCAGACTTTTTGAAGAGTGGTACTCTTGTGATTGTTTTAAGAAATGCAGTTTAATTGAGCTGGAAGACGCATTTTACCCAGATTCAGCAAAAAGCATTTCGTGCAAAGATATTATGGACTTCAATTATTAACTTTTAATTTAAGTCTTCCACAGAAAAAATTTTAAAAGTCCAAATTTTGTGAAAGAAATTTTTCAAACATTACATATAAACATATACCGATGTTACAAGTCATCTGCTTTTCATTTGTTCCAAACTAGAATCAAGTTCTATAATAATCCACCAAAAACCTCGCTATTGCAATCTATTCCAAAAAGAAAAATAGTGCATCATGAAAAAACATCACTTCCCATAGAAATTAAATCTGTAAAACTCGGAGATTTTGGACACAAAGTACGTGAATGCTTGACGCAAGTCTGCTTCATCGGTGAAGAACTTTCCACGAAAATAGTTGTCCAGGGATTGCAAGAGGTGGTAATCTGATGGAGGCAAGATCAAGTGAGTAGGGAGGGTGGCACAGTCTCCCTACCAAGTCACTGTATAGTATTCCTAGTCACTCGTATGACATGCGGCCTCGCGTTATCTGCAAACAGTACACCCTTGGGATTAACCAGTGCTGGCTCTTTCTGTTGCACACATTCCAATTGCTATGAGTACAGGTCCGCAGTGATCGTTTGCCCCATTAATAGCCGCTCATAATACACCACTTGACAAATAGTCCACCAAACACCAACTACATCAGAGAAAGACAAATTTCTAGACTGAATTTGTGAAAACAATGCTATATATTCCTTCTCAGCACTATCCCCAAATGCTTGACATATTCGGCGACTTGATGCAGTAGCTGATAAACCCATTTTGAAATTTCAAAACCGAATGATCTCCTTCGATACGTCCATTTCTCTTCGCTACTGTATGAGTTACGATTGATGAATACGCGCAAAGGACCTGCTATTATACGATTGATATTCCTACTCACGACTGACCTTTGTCTCAACCACGTCATGCATTGATTTGCATACTTATTCTTACTTTATTCAATGGCAACACGAAAATGACAAAAAATTTCTTGTTTACCTTATTCACTGTAACTCGATATCATTAAACATAAAAAAATAATTAAATTGGCTGATCATATTAGAATGGACACAGAATATTCAATACAGAAAATATTCTTCGCCAGGCCCTGTGGATCAAGAGCTAAAATTAGAGCCAATCTTAGATGTGCTGAGTGCCTAGACAGGGATCTCCTCATTTTAAGAGTGATCAATTGGAAGACCATGACCAAAAATAAAGAGGCTCTTAGAAGAAAATTCTTGAGAACAGGGAAATCGTGCTATGGGGAAAAAAGGAAATACACTGAAAATATTCAACGGATGAAAACATCTTTGAACTAAAAATATTTTTGTAATTAAAAAAATGGACATATAATAAACAAAAATTGGTAAAAGAATGGCTATTGTTATCAGCATCACAAAAAAGATATTGTTGGATTTGCAAAATATTTGGAAATACAACTAATAGTTCAATATCCAGCTTCGATTGGAAACATGTAGTCATTCGGCTAACAGAGCATGAAAACTCTTTAATACAAAGAGAATCTATTTATAAAGTTTACTCTGTCTTAAAACACTAGAAAAGAAAGAAGTAATTTTGTTTTAATCAAGCAATATCAAAGTGAAGTACATTACTGGCGGTCAATATAACAAAGAGTTGTTGAAACCGTTAAATTTTCAAGAAGTTGGCAAAACGTTTAACTCACTTATTAATAGGAACTTTTTGGGTGGCTTCGAATCAATTTGACTCATTTCTTGTAAAGCACATCAAAAAGGCTAATAATCAAGGGATTGTGAAATGAGAATTATATATAATCTAATATTATAAATGAATTTGTTGAATGAATGGATGAAAAAGTCTTGAATGTCATAATAAAAAAAGTTATAGATGCCACAAATCAGTGATTTTTTCAAAATCAGTTAACTTTGCGGTATCTTGGTCGTGATCATGAACCTGTTGAAAGATTCATAAAATTTATAGTAATTTTTGGTCACAATGCAGAAAATTTTATCAATATTATGCTAGAAGTTTTGGAATATTTAGGACTTGCCATACAAAATTGTGTGAAAGGGAGAAAGTTACGCTAATACATCTCCTACAAGTCGGAGAAATATTCAGGTGTTGAAAAAAGAATTAAAAATATTAATGTTACAGCAAATTACGTACCATGTTATGCTCATTCTTTTAATTTGGTATAATAAATGCTACAGAATCCTCTGTACTGAAGTTATACAATTCTTGTAGTAGAGAAAAATATACATCTTTTTTTTTTCAACATACCGATGGCAGTTTGATTAAAAATTTTAAAGTTTGATAATAAATTTTCAACAAACCGATTTTTTAAAGAACAAAAACGAAAACTGACTAAAAATCGTTCATATACACGATGGTACGCTGATGCAAATGTTACTAAGGCATTGCTTCAAAACTATGCTTGATGTTAATCCGACGATGATGTTCTTAATATGATGTTAAAATCTTCCGAGTTATTTGGCAGATGATTATGGGTAAACTCCTTCCACTAGAAAAAATAATGCTAAAGTTATTTATAAAAAAATTACTAAATATTGAAAAAGCATTAACTTTACAGCATTTATTTCCTATATTTGTATCCTATTTGGGATGATGGATGGATCCTATTTCGTAAAAATTATGTTTGGTTTGTTTATTGCTCAATGGTCATTTTTTTGCACACGAGAGCTAATTAGATCGGAACCTACGATTTAAAATGGATTCCGAACCACTACGTCCAAGGTGAGATTCAAACCCACGAACTGTTGAACCGAAGGCAAGAGCACTATTTATTCGGCAGCTCGGCTGGCGAAAATTAAATCAAATTAGTAAAGTTCTCCAGAATTCTATGGCACAATTAGATATAGTATCACTATTATTTGAATCTTTAATATATTTTTTGCGGTCTGTTTGAAATGAACTTGAGAAATATGAAATTGAAGTGTTAGAAATTTTGTCACTAAACAGTTATGAATGGGCTAAGATGAAAAAAAGTCACATCTAGAAGCAAGTTATTAGATGATAAAAGTACAGCTGAAGAAAATCTTGACCAATATATTATTAACTGTCACTACATGTTATGAAGCATCAATGTTAAATTTAACTAAGCGTAAAATTTCACAACAAAAAAATTATGAAATAAATTTTTATGTTTGATAAACACTAAACCAAACTTTCAAAAAACTGAAGCAGAATAGGTGATGAAGGGCAACATTTCCATTTTTTAGTAGATAAATAGGCAAACTACATTTAGATACAATAAAAACGTGAAAAAATGAATCATCATTTTATAATGTTAAAACAGCACACCAAATTTTTTTATCATAAACAATTTCAAACTGCATCGAGGAAAAATCTTTTTACTACTAAAACTATTAAAATCTCTCATGAGATCATGTATTATTCATGGAAAATTGTCTCAACTTTCAATGCCATGTTTAAATTCTGATTTTAAAAAAAATAATGAATGTGATGATGTAATTAATATTTTTGCAGAAAGTTAAATTATAAAAAAAATATTGAAAAAGAAGGAAATTTATTATAATACAACATAGGCAATAATTTATAAATATAAATAGCAAGTCACTACAATCTATTTTTTCATAATATTGATTTAACCTGCAAAGTTCTCATAACAATATTGTATAAAATTGCCAAAGTAGTTAAATTACAGTAGTATTTATAATCTCTAAGCTGCAGTGAATTTCTAATTATGTTTTATCGTTATTGGGGTCTTGATTTATCGTTATTGTGAAGAAGAGCTCCCCAGCTTTTTTGCCCCAAGCTTCAATTAGGCTAAATTGGACCCTGGTTGTGACCTCGTCATGTCATAAATAAATCTTAATATGATACATGCCAAAACAAAATATATCATACTAAAAAATTAAATAAAATTTTTATAAAATATTACATAAAAATAATTTTTTTTAATAATTTGCTATAAGGAAAATAATAAAATTAGAAACCAATGTATTAAGAATAAAAAACAAGAAATAAATAATTAAGCAAAAGTTAATCATTTTTATAGTATTTTAACTAATAATTATAGAATCATAATTTTACATTATATTTTGGTGAAACAGTTTTGAGAAAAAATTGATGAACCTGCATGCATTTCAAAATAAAAATGATGTGTTTATCAATATTTAGTATATTTGAGAAAATAAACAAAAGGGATAATTTTCAAATTGTAACTTAAGTCTAAACAAAATATTACAATTCAATGATTTTTATGACAGGCAGTTCTAATCCAGTTCAAAATTACATGAATAATTTTTTTATGTTTTTCATACTCCATTTTCTTTATGACTTACGAATAAGCTAAAAGAATTTACTTATTCATTAAAAGAAAAATAGGGAAATAAAAAAAAACTTTGTAATTTTATTTTCCTCTTTTCAATATAAGGAATTAAGTCTCTTACTTGTGTGCAAAGTACAAACTGTATCTTTTAAGATTGTTTCTGTAATATTTCACTTCCCTTCAATTGTATTCATTCATTTCTAGAAATGATGACTATTTAAATTCTAAAAATCTTCATGAGACAGATTTTCAGCAGTCTGATATCAGATAAATCATTAAATATTCTCTCTTTAAATTCCAACTTTAGAAATTTTTTTAAGACTCTTCAAATATTTTCACCCATTAATTTATTTTCTTTTTCATAATATTTACTCTAATCAATTTCTCTATTTGCAGTTTAGTTCTTTTTCAATTTCATTCACACACACACATTTTAAATAAAACTTGATGTGTTTATCATATTTCACAGCAAAATAATTTTTCCAACCAATCAGCACACACTTAACAATATTGAGCTCATTTATTAGAATACTCTATTAACTAAATATTGGAAATCATACATACGCAATGATACAAGGGAAACAAAAGACTCTAATTAATACCTTTTAATATCATGTTCACTATTATCATGATTAACATAGCATTTTCATTGATACCTAACCCTGAGGTTTATTCTTTGTCTCTTCAGTTTCATTTTTTTTTCTATATTTACAACGAAAATATTCTATTGCAACTAATTCAAAACTTTATTACCAACTATGTACTTCTCTTTCACTCTAATCATTCAAAGGAAATTAATCTTGCATGTTTCATGGATTTCATTTCAATGCTACATATTCAGGTTAATTCATATAAACACAATGCACATTTCTAAGCATAAACATCACTTTTAAAATCAAACAGCATTAATTCTTTTAAAATACACAAACAATAGTATTCACATATTACCTATATCATACTGTATTTAAATTTCGTACACAATATCAGCTATATTTGACAATTTTTTCTGCCAATGAAAAACTCAACAAATTTCCACACATTTGATATCTTTGATTTGTGATCTATACTTTTTTTCAGTTTGTTATTTTTATATATTTTGTAAAAGAAATATTATAATAAACTTTTGGGAAACTTTATTGGCTTTTATTTACAATGAACTGTTATTAATAACCAAATAATAAAAAAATTCTTTATATTTCTTTCCAAATAATAAAAAATTTAACAATTTTTCTTTCTAACACTTTACATATGGCTAGATATTTTAGTTTGAAATAGTCAGAAAAAAATAATAGGAAACCATTTTAAATGCATATATATAATATAGAAAAATATATAATTAATATTTTGGTAAGTTTAAAATAAAAACTTACAATATCAAAAAATATTTATGGAATTTCATTTTATTTTCACAAATTAACAGATTTAAGAGCTATTTTTGTATTCATTGAAAACTTTTTTCTTAAATATTATTTTACATAATTATTAATGCTCCATTTCTTGAGTCTTATTCTACTTAGTTGGTAGATGTTGCAAATTATTGTTATTTTACTAAATTATATTCAATATATAATTCTGAATCCTCATTCTGACTAAACTTGCATATATATAAAAATCATCTATTAAACTTTTTTTAAATACACATTATTACATTTGATTTACTAAAATATATTTCCTTCATATATTAAGGCTATTTGTTTATTGTATTGATCAGGAAAATTAAAATATTAAATGTAGTTCGAAATAACATTATATAAGTAATTCTTATTGCTTATAATAAAATTTTTAGAGGGAGTAATAACATATTATGCCATCGACCATTTTTACCAAAAAAGTTATAAATTTTACTACTTTTTTCAAAACATGAAGAAAAAAATAGAGCATGTAGCTGACATTTTCACAGAAACAAATGAATACATTTTTGTTTTCCCAAGTCATATTCTACTTAGTTAATAAAATTTGCATGCACTAATAGAAAACATAAAATGCTTGTTGAAATGTGATAAAAAATACAAAACATGAGGTGCAGCCACATTTGGTGCTAAATGCGACGCATTTTTAAATGGAACTAATTAAAGGGATAATACGTAAGTATCTTAAAAGGAAATTATGCAATTTTTACTTGATTTATATTCACAATATATCTTTATATCTAAATTTAATATGGAAATTGAATATAAATATTTTAAACAGAAATGTGTAGATTATCTGCACTATTATTGTCTGTATAGAGGTTTCAATTTTGTATCAGTAAAAATAATGTTAGAAGCATAACACAGTAATTTTTATGTAAAGTTTAAAATACATATTTTTGACTACAAGTTTTCGAAAATTCACAACACAAGTTTCTAACATTTACTATATTATGTTATTACAAATCACGTCCTTTTTTCTAACAAGAATTTATGAACATAAATTTTTCAATAATTATCAGAACAACATAACTGGGAGCAACAGTAAATCACAGTGATAAGTCTAGGAAACCTTTCTAATTTGACTTATAAAAATTCTAAGATTTTACTTGTAATTACATGAATGTAAAATTAAAAATATTTAAATAATTTTAAATTAATTGAATATTAATTAAATTATTTTTTAGTATTTAAAATGGTGCTTAAAAGTAAAATATTACAAAATAGAACTAAAAAAATATTTATTAAAATTGATAACAATAAGGTAAGTTTCTTACCACTACATGAATCACTTCCTAAAAAAAGAGTATAATACAGTGAATATTTTTTTAACATTCCAAGTTATTAAATTTTATTAACCACAAATTTAAATTTTGTGAAAATAGAAACACAATTGCATAACAGTACACATAAGGAATATACCAAATGATAAGTGTTTTATACTTGATAATCAATGTTTTTTAAAGCACTAAAATATTTGAAATGATTTCAGATTTTACAGATGAGTCCAAATTGTAAAATAAGCTGTAAAAATGACAAAACATATACATAATATATAAAAAATTAAATAAATTATTGCACTTTTAAGTAGTTTTGCTTGATATATTTATCACAATACATGGCATAGCAAACAGTATTTATAACAATAACATGTTAAGTAGTAAGGCACTGAAGATACAATGTATATGGACAAACATTAGAATCAAATTTATTCACACATTAAACTGACAGATTTCATAGAAACAAATTAAGTATATGGTTTCTATGTAAATGGATAAAATAACTGATTGGAAGTCTTCCCTCTTACATTAATGAAAAAGATAGAAAATTGAATATAGAACACGAAATTTTCAAAAAAAATCTACATTTTTCCAAAAATTTAATCCTTTAGTAGCATTAAATTAAATATAATTTAATTTGAATTAACTTCTCAAACACAGATCCAAAATATATCAATGTCAATAAAGCAAAAATAAAAAAAGCAGATTTTTTACTTAAAATTCACATCAATGAAATCATTAGGGAAAAAAAAAACAAACATCAGAATAATTTATTTATAATTTTAAGACATAACTGCATTTATAGAAGACATTCAGATTTAAAGAACATAATAAAAATTATAAATTATCATATGTTCAATTTTTAGAAATGTATATAAAAATATATTTCAAATGTTGGTTGATTCAAGATTATTCAGTAAAAATAAGACTATAATAAGCAACTTTATAAGAGATATTTATTAATTATATTGACTGGAAAACCTTTGTCATAAAACACTTAAAATTGTATCAAAACTTTTATGAAAAGATATTTAAATTATGCCATTAAATATTCTAAACTTTACTTCAAAATCCATCTTTTATAAGCTCATAATATAATTTGTAAAATAAAGTTTATTTTAAATAGGTGTCAATGAACGCTTTTGATAAGCTGTAAGCTCTGGATGCCAAAAATCCACTATCAAAACAACACGTGATGAATTGCCATTGTGCCACACTTCATGCTCAAAAGAGTCGTCAAACAATATTATTTTGCCTTCTTCCCAGTGTCTGAAAATGGAGTACAAAAGAAAAATGCTCAAGATTATGTTTACAAATATAACAAATAAAATATTTGTAATAAACAATGAAAATAAGCTTTTATTGAATATGATAAACATAATGTCAGATTTATTTCATTAATGCATTATTTTGCTTATATTAGGATTTAAGTAGGATTTATTATTATGATTTATTATTAATATTAGGATTTAAGTAATTACATTCACAGATAACGTTGATGGATTTCACAGATCCGACGAAAAAAATGAATTTAAATGCAGTAATTAGTAAGCACTTAAAACAAAATAAATATATTCTAAAAAATTTATAAATATTTTTATATGCAAGTACATTCTAAGAAATGTTTATACAAGACATAGTATGTTTATATATATACATATATACACACACACACACACAATTATGTTTGTGAAAATTGCAACACTATGAAAGAATTGTCAGAAGTGAATGAATTTTCTCCTACATATTACTGATAATTGTACAAAAAAATGAACAAATTTACAAGACAAAAAACAAAAAGAACAACAGAAACGAGTACTTTGTGTGATAAGAGCCCACACATGTCATGATATTTAATTATACAAGTTCTGAAAGTAATCCTGGGGAATCACATTCCAGAAGGTTTTGACTTGAAATCAAATTCTAGTCCTATTGTATCCCAACATTTGTATGAGTTAATTGCCAACAAATGAAATTTGAGATATTCAATGGGTGACATATCAGGGAATAAGCAGACCATAGAAGTGAAAAACATGCTGTGCACTGAAGAAGGCTAGTGAAATTTGAAAAACGTGTGTATATGCATTATCCTACTGAAATAGTGTTCAAAATGTGCTAAAGAATGGGGAAGATTTTTGGCTTCACAATTTCTTTTATTAAGCAATAACTTTTGACGTTGTCTGCAGTTTGCACTAAATGGGATCAACATTTATACCCAATAGCTCCCCACATCATGATGCCAGACATTTTATTGATAAGATGCTGAATAATACACTGAGGGAACAGATATTCCCCTCTGCAACATCTGATGCATACTCTTCCATATTGTACTCCAAAAAAGAGCAAAAAGGTATTGACTTTCCCAGAGTCAAAATACCAATAAATTATAAATAGATTATATATATGTGTGTGTGTGTAATTTATGCAATAGATAAAAAATAGTACCAAGTTTATCTTTTTATTGAAGAAAATGAAAATTTTACAGCAGTATGCAAAATTATTGTTTCAGATTTTAAAACTTAATCACGTGTATTTTGATTCAATGCTTTCAGGAAAATGATGCAAGAGCCAGCAGTTTAACTTTTCTTTCATTCATTTTTTTATGTTAAAGTGAACTAGATAATAGAAATAAGTGAACTAGACACAAAACTTGAGAAAATCCCAGATTTGCATCATTAAATTGTTTATAAAATGCATGGCAGAAAGTAGAACATTTATTGTTTGCACATGCTTGACATCAGTCTTTAAAAAAATCGCCATTTTTGTCTATATGATCAGTAGAAAACACTGTTTGAAAGTTTTGTTATTCGAGGTACTTCCTAGGTACATATAAATCCTTGAAAATCTGTACACAAGATAACAAAAGAAGTTTCCAAACAAAAAGTTAATTTAAATCTGCATTCAAATTCTTGATTGATGGGTAAAAGGTAGGCACCTCATATGACACCATCCAAAATAGTTTTCATTTGCTATTAAATTCATCTTTCTATGACGCCAATAGAAAATCTGTCAATTTACCTTTTAAGCTAAAAAAAAAAAAAAAAAAAAAAAAAAAAAAAAAAACTACACACTCTAATTTTTTTAGTATCTTTTTGCTTTCAAGTTGAAATAAAAAATAATTGAGGAATTATAGGATTATAACTTAAAATTAACGACTTTTCAGGACAAAAAATGTTTTTCATGAAAATCAGAACTACAAAGCTTGCATATTTATAATTATTTCTAACAAATTTCTATATTTTTTGACATTTAAGATTTTACAGAAATATTAATAAATTTTCCATTTTTTTAGGAGGAAATTCAAGCATGTGGGACTGGCATCAAATTTAATGAATAACTTTTTCACTTATCAACAAACACATATGATAAAAGTCCAAATATTATTTCATTATCAAGTAGAGTATATTTTTATAAATATAAAATGCAAGGATATTAAACATAATTAAATATTTTTCAAATACTCAATATTGGCACAAAGCAAATCATTCTTTGTGCCAATATGGTTAACACCCCCTGAAGAAGCTGGCCATGTTGTTACTTTGTTTCATTTTCTTTTTACTCTATATTTCTTTTGAATTTTATACTATCTATTGAACATATGTTCGATCTGTTTACTATATCGTATTTTCACTTTATTATTGTCTATTTAGCATTTGATTAATTTTATAAAAAATTTAGGTTTAATTACTATATATATAACAATATACAGAATTACACATACATAGAATATTTTTATTTTTAATTGTATTAACGGTTGTCCTTTAATTACGCAATTTCATATTTATGAGAGTCTGAGACTCTAAATATTGTATTTTGTGATTTCTAACTAGCAGTAAATTTGTATGCTGGCTCCTGCATTGGTCAACTCTTTCTAAATTACATAATAAAACCTGGAAAATAAGCATTAATTTCCTTACATTTTTTACATTTATAATCCCTATATACATGACTATTCTTGGTCTAAAGCTGACAAAAATTGCTGGTTTTGAGATTGATAGTTTATCAGTTAAAATAAGAAAATCTTAATGTAATATTAAAAGTTTCTCATAATAATTTACACATGAGAAAGTATGTATTAGGAAAATCCCAATTCAAAGATTTAATAGTCTTCAAAACATTTTCATTAAGAAACTGTATTTATTGTTATATAAGAGCTTTTTTTATATTCTGAATTTTTATATGAACTTATGAAATAAATTTTTACAAAGAAATAATTTTGATTTAGTGTTAGAAATTTGCTCTTCAAGGTGAAATATATTTTATTCGATGTTGCTCACAATTGAATAATGAATATTAAACGTCACTTTTTTTCTGACGTGCACGAACATCGGAATAGATGCTAGACATCTTTCTTGGTTTCTTCCTTTTGACGTATTGTTTATGGAAAATATTCCAGGACCACATTGTATTTTTTAATCTCACAAAAACAAACAGGTAGAAATAAAATAAATATAAAAATGAAAATACTTCCAATCATAAATTAAGATGCGGTAGATATTTAAAAAAGTTGCCTTTTAGTTGTGTCAGTCATTCTTCTACGCAGTTTTAATTTTTGTATAAAAATAAACTAATCATTGATTTGGTTTTTAAAAATAATTTTATAAGCATAGTTTTATAAAAGCTTAAAACACTGAAGATAAGAATTTATTCCCAATATAAAGCCAATGTTTTCATAAAAAATTTTTTAAATATTTTCCGAGACTAATACGAGTATATTTTAGAACGTACTATTTGAATGAACATTTTCAAGTTCTCAGTCAATGAGAAATGAACCGAATATTACTATTTATTGTATAACAAATGTAATTTTATTAAACAATCAACCTGAATGCTACATATAAAGGAGAAACTCAAGATTCGTCTGGCTACAATCATTGTGCAAAATGTTTCATACTTAGTTACAGAAACATGCAGAAAGGAAAATTCCATTTTTAAGCTTTTTCCTTAAAAGTGAAAGATAAAAAAGCATATATTTTAATCCATTCAATATAGAAATTTGTCATAAATAAAAATACTTAAATCAAAAGAAAACTGAAATCATTACTGTATTTAAGACACAGATTACTTTTAATCTTTTTCAAATGGAACTTCGGCGATTTGCTTGTACTTACTCATAAAAGAAAATATTTGTTCAAAATATCTTTATTTACATATTTTAATATCAGGCAGGCTGCTTTTAGGAATGTTTTTGAAATAATCAGTTAGTTTATTGCTTATCATATTTATTATAACTAATTGCAAATTCATTACTTTAAAGAAGTCTGTAATTATTTTAAATAATCATTTCAGAAAATTCTCTGTAATAAATTAATGCAGTTTTTTTAAATGGAGATGCAGGACTCAAAAGGTTAATATGTTTACTAAAAAAAGGATGATAAACAGATTTTAATGCATCTTTATAATCCATTATATAAGGCCCATGAGGTATTCCACACATGTGCAATTACTTTGTAATTATAATCATTTAGAAGTCTTACCTTTGTTTACATTTTATGAATGTTTGGCTCAAAAATCATAAGTCCTTTACATTTTAATTTTCATAAGCATGAGTTTGATACTATCATGTTGTAAAGAAAATTCACCATAACTCAAAGCAATACTAAAATGATCATGCTAACTGCAGATAATTTTAGAATATGTATTGAATATAAACTTTGTAATGATACACAAGCCATTGATAATCTTAAGCAAGATTTTTACAGAATTTAAAATAAATGAATAAAGTTTCAAAGACATTGTTTATATGATAAAATTAAACATCATAGCAATATATTTGGTCATTAAAAAGTTTCCTGACATTGCTTCCTTATAGAAGATATAAAAAATAAAATTATTTGATGGAAATACTGGGATATTTTAAAATTAAAAACAGAATTCAAAAATTTAATCAATACCTTGTTTCATTAGCTACTCTGATATTAACACCATCTGGAATAATAAGTCCTAAATGTGCTCTCAATCGACAATTAGTAGGTCCAGTATGAGCCCATACATGTGTAGATGGATGCATAATAGAAAATTTAACCTGTAAAAATAAGTAATTATATATATATATATATATATATATATATATATATATATATATATATATATATATATATATATATATATATATATATAATATTTTAGACATTTTACAATTTGAGAATTAAAAATGATTTAAATATGAAAGTTTTATTATAAATTAAAAAAAAATTTTTATATCAATACCAATCTTGTGAGTTTCTTTTTTTTACTAGAGAAATGAATGAATTATGTCAGTTACAATATCTATAATGACAATAACATTTCTGACTTCCGAATTTTTTTAGTAATAGTATTTAATTGCAATATAAATCATAATGAGAGTATTTGACAATATATTTTTGTCTTTGTAAAAAGAAAATTTTATGAAAGAGTACAAATAATTACATTTAAGAATTTTGCTTTAAGCTAAACTTCAGTAATTTAATTGTTGTTTAACTTACCAAAGCTTACATAACAATATGTAAATTCAATATGAAAGAACAAGCAGTTTAATAATATTAAAAAAATTGTATAGAATTTATTGTAATTGAATAACGCTATACAATATATTGTACGTTATAATACATGAAAAAAGTATTAGAAAAATTAGCATCTACATAAAATCAACAAATCCCATATACCAATTTGATTTTTAAAAAATATCTTCATTATAAAATATGAACACAATTGAGAAGCACACTAAATATACATTGATGTGTGCTGCTATAAATTTTCTATTAATTTGATCAGCTCTATATTTAATTTTTACACACAAGGGCTATTTTGACAGGACATACAGTTGTAAGTAGCTTCCTAGAGCTTTAGCTCAGACATAGTTTGGCCAAAACAACCATGTCTGAGATGAAAATTGAATCCACTAACCATTTAACAAAAGACCAGAGTACTAATTATTCATCTGACAGATCAGGAACTGAGAAGAATTAAGAACACAGCTATATTTTATCAAAATATTTAATATATCTGATGGGATTCTGGCCATGTAGTAGAATTTGCAGGTAAAGAAAATCATTAACACTTCATATAATAATAATATTGTCTTCTGATAGAAAACCATTACTAACTAACAGTACTCACAAACATCAGAATTTCAAATATTTCATTATAACTACTTATTACTGAAATACTAATAAATTGAGAGTAATACCACAAAAATTACATATTAAAAAACAAATATAAACTAAATATCCAGGCAATAAAACTGAATCAGTAACGTAAATAACAAACATTTTTATGAAAACTTTAACTGGACAGAGGTGACCACCTTAAAAAAACATCAGTGAAATGCAATTTAGACCTAGAGATATTATTGTATATCTGGTCTGCAAAAGCTAAATCAATAATGTACATTTTTACAAAAACTCAGATTTCAATTAACCAGGCAGTATAACATTAAAAAAACATCAATGAAAATATAATCTAGCCCCAGAGAGAACCAGGCAATAAAGCAAAATCAATAATGTAAATAAAATACATTTTTATGAAAAGACTGTAGTTTCTAAATATATTATTATTAAACACATATTTTTATGTAAACTCTAATTTAAGCATTACATAAACTTAAATACACGTCAAATATTTCAACACTTCAATTTATCACTATCTATACCTTTCACTTCCTACACACTAATACTAAGATTAAATCTCCATTCGATATACACTTTCCAAATAAAATATAATTTTAAACACTTAAATTTCAGTTTGATCACTTTGAAAGGGAATCAACTTCAAACACTTAAATTTCAACCATAAATGAAATATGCATCAAAGATTACTAAAACTCCAAACAGTTTTCACATATGTTCACATCATGTTACGTCATAAAATCACAAGAATATATTCTAGTGCGGTAAACCAGTTTGATACATTTATCACTGAACTAGCTCCCAGAATTTAGCCAAGCATGCTATAAAATAATGTAATATTTTTGCTAATCATGTTGTGGTATTTTCTTTTTAATATAAAGTGTAATGAATTTAACTTTACAAAATCAAACTCCAACAATTTAGAGGAGTATATTTAAACAAATGGCAACTCAGTATTAAGATATATTACATATATCCCACACATTCATAACATACTGTTAAAAACAATAAAAAAATTTTAACAACTGAATCAAAAATACAGCTAAGATAGAAAGATGTATCATGAGGATTTGTTAAAATTTTTAACTGAAATAAAAAGAAGCATGAGTTAAATGCTATTATTACATATAAATTTATACATACTTGTCCACGTTTGCAACCTGCTGCATCTGGCATTTGTGATATAAGAGAACAAGTTTTGGGAGCTTTAGCACAATTTTTCTCAATTTTTCTACCTACAAAAGAGTTATTTTTAGTTATGTTTTTTAATTTTCTTTTATCCAAATGATTTATTTGCTTACTAAAGTAGAAGAATAAAACAAAAAAAGATTAATTTCTTAAAAGAACGTACTCCAATTTATTTATATGAGATATTTTATTGAAAAAATAAATGTTGAATGTAAAATGTAGGATATAGAATGGAATAAAAGATTAATAAGGTTTCCTTGCACTGAAAATTAATTTATGAAACAAATGATTTTTGCTTACTAATATCACTATGCCTATTAATTTTTTTAAATAATTGGTCACTTTTATATAAAATACAGCATAATCTAAAGTTGTACTAAAATTATAAATTATTATATTTATTGTAAACTATATTTAATATAATTATGTTAAAATATTTATTTCAAGCTTATTATAATATATATATATATATATATATATAACATGCAATTTTTAATGCAGAGCATATCACATCAACTAAATTATTTTGGTTCAGAATTTTTAATAAAGTTAAAATAATCAGTTGTTCTTTGAAAGGAGTTTTTTTTTTTTTTTTTTTTTACCTTACCATAATATGGGTTACACTTTTTCCAGGAATTTTGGCTTCAAATATCCTGGTGTAGTTTATAACAACTTTCTCTTTAGATTATATTACAAATCGCCATCATATCATACAGTTTCCAAATAACATATAAACATATATTATAAGTGAAAACTAATATGATTACAAGTTATTGCAATTACTAATAACGTTATTAATCTCAAACCACAAACTATAAAGAAAAATGTACCTTGTTCAGAATTAATCAAGGATAATTACTTCTCACAATACGATTCAACAGTGTCTGGTTCTTTATTCTTGGTTAGTAAATTCCAATGCAGATCAGTCACAACCACTGAGATTATTTTTAATATAATCAAGATGATTGAAAATTTCAATTTTTTATGTAACATTTTTTGACATGGATAGTTATTGCAGATATCTTTCTGACATTGAGATAAAAATTACATCACGAACAAAGCTATTGAATTGCTTAAAATAGTTTTGAACTGATGATTTACATACAGATCTAGACTGAAACACAACTGCATTCTTTCAAGAATAATCACAAGGACACAGTTTCTTTCTTCAATTCCAGTGTACAGACAAACTAATTAGCAGAATCATGAATTTTGAAAAAACAGCTTATAACTGACTATTTTATAGTTGAAATCTAGTCTAGAGCTAAGTCCCACTTTTTACATAAATTTAATAGTACTGATAGTATTTTGAGATTTCTTTTACTATGATTTCATGTCAAAAGTTTAGGAGCATAATAAATATACATACAATGCCTATATTCACAGAAATATTGTATTTTTTCAAATTCAAGAACAAAATAAAAGTTTCAAATTTCTTTTTATTTCTCATATAATATTTAACATTGCAGAAAAGCAATTTTGTAACTATTAACACATGAAGTATGTACATAGATATATGCTTTAAATATTCCATTTAAAACAATTTGTTAAATATTAAATGGAGTAGTATTTAAAGCATAATAACTTTAAAATTAAGTAATGAAATACTGCATTGCTAATTTTCTCATTAACAAATTACTTATTTGTTAAATATATGTATTAATTATTTTTTATCTTACTCTGACACTTTCATAATAAATTAAAAACTTAATTTTAAGATTATGCACACATACTACAGATTGAAATAAGAATTTTCAAACTACTGTAATTTAACTGTAAATTTATGTGAAGTTCTATATTTTGAGGAATTATTTTTTCATTATCATTATTGAAATATCTTATTTATTAATATTTAATTAACAATCTTTTATATAAAAAAATAATATGTCCTTCAATGATACATGAATATAAACTATAATTAAATCACATTATAAATGACTTCTTTTTAATTAAATACACCAATAAGAATTTTCTTGTCATTTTACAACAATTGTGACAAATTTGCTACTCTTCTACCAGTTAAGAGAAACTTTGGATACATAATAATGCAAATTAATTCTTAAATACGACATTCTATAATTATGGATGCAAAATTTATATTTAATCCTAGAGATTTTTAAATTATGTTTATTAGGAGAAAAAAAAGGAAAATTAACAAGCTTTTACTTAATGATTAACTTTAAGCTTTCACTGAATGACTAATTAGATGACTGACTTTTATTACAAATGACCAAACTAAGAATAAGCATAATTTTGTTTAGTACAAAAATATTGTCACCAGTGAAAGTATTTAGAAATTTTCTGTAAAAAATCCTTGTGCAAAATATGTAGTCGAGATAAAAAAAAAGTGCTATTAATCTTTTATTAACCAACTACTGCTAGCATAAAAAATTTTTTTTAAAATATTAAAATATGTAAGTGTACATTAATTCATAAAAAATTATTTTAACATAACAATTCTATCACTGGCATAGAAGCTTAATATTAAACTTTTTCTTCATTGAATAACATCATCAAAGTATTTTATATCACAAGTACCATTCACACTTAGATCAAATGTCAGAAGTAGAAGAAACAGAAAAATAAATATTAGTATTACAACATAAAAAAGAGCTTATTTGGTTTTATTAAGGATTTAGACAGTACAGAGTTAACTACTGTAAATTTCAATAAATAATACTTGACTCTTTTTTTAAATAACTGTAATGAAAGTTTAAAGATATAAAAAAGTTATCAAAATTACAAAAAACTGGGCTACTCAAAGTATTCATCTTATCCAAAATAAATTAATTTTAATAGTTAAGTGGATAGAATTTGAGACATTTAATAGAAATAAATTATACATAATTTAATTCGAACTAAGGCACTATCTCACATTTTATTTATTTAATGAAAAACGATAAACATAATTAAACTTTATTTATGTGTATTTAAATTATAAAACACTTAAATTACCTCTGGCAAACAGCTCGAATTGTTTCCAATCGCCTTTATCTTGTAAACCTTCTGCTTCAGGTAAAAAAACAGAATTTTCTACACTAATAAGTGAGAATGCTTCATCTCGAATTAAAGTCCAGTCTCTTTCTAAAATCTAAATTCATGAAAAATTCCCATAATAATATAGTCTTGAATAGAATATTTTAATACAAGCTGAATACAAAAATATCTACAAGATTTCAAATCTTCACAACATATACTTGTACACAAATATTAATAAAATGGTGAGAAATAACTAGTAATATTGGTATTGATTTAAGGATATTTTTTACATAACTTTCTTAAGGAAAATAACATTATGAAGTGCATAGAAAACTAGCAAGCATTCTTATATCTTTGATGCTGTCAATCATAAATTTTCTGATCAGAGAAATGTTTAAATTAATTTTACTGACATATTAAGCTAATTTTAAACTCAATTATTTTATTTTTATAAATATGAACTCTTATTTCATTTGCTGTGATATTTAGTAATTTATACTGTTTCTTTCCCTCTCTCGGTATGAGTGTGTATAAAATATCTATCATATAGTAATTTATATGTAATAAATATATGGGAAATGCTATATAATATGTTACTACTCACAAATGATTAACAGTTGAAGAAGTTAAAATTACATATTTGATGATGAGTCAATTTTTTTTCTTTTTATTTAAAATATAATTCATTTGTTTCTACATAACTAATTATTTAGGATTAATCAAAAGTATAGTAATGAAATAGTTAATTAAAGCTACACAAAAGTATAAATAAAATAACGTAATATCTATGAGCTTGAACATTTTTTCACAAATTAAACTAAACACAGAGGAATATGCTTAAAGCTATAGATATAATATTCAAAATGATATGAAAGAAGACTAAATGCATATTCCAGCAATATCTCTTGTTTTTTGGGAAATGCTCAAATGCTTAATAACATTGAACTTCTCATAAATATTTTGTGATTTATGAACAGTAAATAATATTTTAAAAATATCAAAATTTTATGCTAATAAAATTAAAATTTTAAGCTAATTAAGTAATCTTATTTTAATCTCTTCCATCTATAATTATGACTTTCTTTTCTTTAATGACATAATATTTTATATTGTTTATAATCTTTTAGTTTCATTTATAGTTCACAAAATCGAGTAAAAAAATGTCTTCGTTCTGCTTTTTCTCAAGAAATAAATTAACTAAGCAGGAAGTATATTTAGTATCCAATTTGAAGCTATATGGTAAGAAATTTAGTTTCAAATATGAAAACAAAAATACATTTTATATATAGGATAAAGTATAACAGTGGACTAATATTTTAAAATGTCTTTTAGACTCATGTTAACAAAGTTTTCAAAATTCATTCTGAGAGAAATCACACACACAGATATTTTTAAGAGATTTTCAATATTAAAAAACTTTTAAACTTTTTAAATAATGTATAAAATATTAATTTTTTTATAAATTTTATTTATTTATTTTATTTTAAATTTACTTCAGTAAGTAAGGGTAAGCTCAAGAAATAAATGAATTAAAAAAATTTTTCTTCAGGAAAAACATTTAAACCTCAAAATAGTTAGCAATATAAAATTAATTTTTTGATAGGCAGCTTCCCACAATCATTTTAGCAGCTAATAATCCATAAGTTGCTGAAATAAATCTTGGATTAAGAAAAGATAAATTTTGCCCAAGATGGATCTAAAATGCAGTTGTGGCAAATTATGAAAGATATTTATGCTTGGATTGGCTTCATGTGAATGCATATAAATCTGCTGATTTTATTTGCAAAACTTATTTCACGAATATTCTTTTTTATTGTGCAAAATATTGATTCTGGGGCTTTCACATATTCTTTGAAATTAAAAAAATTGTTGTCTTTTTAGAAAACTTTGGATAGAAAAATCTCAGCAGCGCTTTTTGTTATCAAAATTTCACTTGCAAAAAAAAAAAAAAAAAATGCGCTCTTGATTAATTCTCAGGCTGCAGTTCAGGCTTTGATGAATACAAAGTATTTTTTGCTATTCTTGAGAAACCATACACCATTGTTAAAGACTAAATCTAAGGACATTAGGAATTTGATATGGTGATTTTATGGGAAAAATTCCTCTTATAAGATAAGAATAGGATTCTTCCTAATTTATTCACCTTCTTTTTCTTATGTTTACAGATCATAATTACCTCTAGCAGCATCACAGAAATATAGTAATTATCTTACAACCTCTATATGAAAATAGTTTTATGAATGGGCAATATTTCCTTGTCCTGCATTAAAGAATATTAAAAATTGACTTGTATTAACTGCTGTCTCATTGCTAGTGACTCCAACAGGGCTTAAGATACACTAAAGAACATTCTTTTAATTTTCAATAAGATGGCCAATGGTTTTTAAAGAATTCTTCAGAAGAGGTAAAATATCTTGTATTTATGAAAGCATTAACTGTACAGTCTGAGAATCAACAAAGAGCAATTTTTTCCTGCAAAAGATATTTTAAAGTTTTGTCAGAAGGAAGCACTGAAGAGATCTTCTCATCAAGTGTCACATAAAGCCTCAATTTTTTTTAAGCTCAAAGAATTCACCAAAAGCAACATAAGTATTTTCAATAATAAGAGTTGCAGATATAATATGTAAACATATAAAGCCAAACAGCAAATACATATTTTTCATAAATAGTTGCAACTGCATTTTAGACCCATTTTGAGAAAAATTCCTTTTATGAGCTCAATATTTAATCTAGCAATTTCTAGATAATTAGCTAGGAAAATGATATAAAGAAGCTGCTTATCGCTTGGTATATCATAGAAAAAATAAATTGGGATTACAGTGTTTTTTATATTGGATTTATAATTCTTCCAATAGTAATAGTTACTTCTGAGCAACTTTTTCCTTAGTAATAAGGCTGATTTATCATGGCAATCAAAAACAGATTAAATGTTGCTCTGAAGCTCTACTTAATTTATAAGAAAAGATTTTGTCAATCCAGTAATCAAACTAGGGTATGATTTTTGCAGAATAGAATTTAGATAAAATGCAATCAGAAGCTGTAATTCAAAAGTTTAGAACCAAAAATGTACATAAAAAACTCAAAATTATCTCTTTTTTTTTTACATGTGTGCATGGGAAAAAAACATTTTCAATAGATCAACAGTGAAAGGATTCAATAGGGGATCTTCTCTTGCATCCTTTCATAAACTAATAAACTCAAAATATATCTAAATTTTTGTTAACACATAATTAAACTTAAAAAATTCTCCCCTCTGTTTCCATTTATAAATCATTAGAATTTATAAATTATAATTGTTTCATATTATATAATGTATATTATATAATTTAAAGTATCTCATATAACCCATTTTGTTTTTAATTTGGAAAAATAGACTACAATTAGCAGAAATTACCTTGAAATAAGGAGCATATGATGTTTTAGTTGGATCCCACCATGGCTTTCCAGTTAAACCTTTAACATTGTACAATGATCTCTGATAACGTGACAAAAATAAACCTTCCCTCACACCTTCATCATAAACTTTTAATGCCTAAAAAATAAGATCAACTGTTCATCAAATAATAACAAAAAAGTAAATACATTAAAACATAGCATTAAATTTGTTAAATTTATTGTTATGTTTTAATGTATTTACTTAACATTTATTAAAATACATAACATTAAATTGTTAACTAAGTGTTTTTTCTTTTTTCAAAATAAATTTACACATTGTAATAGTAATATGCAAATTTTATATATAATTATTACAATGTGTAAAAAATAACATATAAATAACATTTTACATACATGAAACTTTATTTATATGTTATTAAACTGCTAAATTCTTTCTCAAAAGAACTTAACACTGCAAATAATATATTAAATACAAAAATATCACTCCTAAATAAATTTCAATATACTTCAGTATCAGATTTTTAATTTGTTTCATAAATTTTTGATTATGTCTCTCTATTCATAACATAATTTTTATTATTTTTTTTCCATGAAAGTTGTATAGTTGGAATTTACATTGAAGGAAAAAATCATTCAAATATTATTGGGTTATATCCCTTCATAGTTTCTTTTTAATTTCTAAGTTCATTCATGTATTATTAACTATATTATTGAATAAATTTCTCTAATAGACAAATACATTCTGTATATATATATATAAATGTGTTCTGAAAAGAGAAAAAGATGTTAAATTGGAAAAGAGATTTATTAAAAGAAAATTAATCATAGGAACATGTCTGTGCAGATAAATGTTGAGAAATTAAATTGATGTTTCAATCCTAAGATGTAATTTAGTAATATGGAAAATGTTACATTCTAATGAATATATCTATATATTAAATGGTTTCAATCACTCAAAATAATGGCAAAAACAAAACAGAATCAGAAAAGAGAAGAATTATAATTGCTGCTAAACACTATCAGTTTATATTTAATAATCAATAACAATTTGATATTTGAAATTAGTTATCAGTTTGAAAGTCATTGCATTGTAATTAGCGACTATTCTTCTCAGAATAACTCTCAGTCAAGGAAAAACTTTTGTTAGCCAAGAAATATACGAAGGATTTTTTTTCTAATTAAATGCTCAAATATCACTGCTGATCAAAGGGAAATGAATAAACTAACATTTAGCAAGTTCTGTTAAAAACTCAGTCAATTTAAAAGTAAATGCACATAATGTGCTTATACAATTATAAACCACTGCTAGATATCTGCTGTGGTTTTTCGCAGTGAACTGATAGCCATTGATGAGGCCCTTGAGGTTTTTTCATCTCTTCCTTATGGAAAGGAGGTTTGGATTCTGTCTGACAGCAGAAGTGCAATTCAGCACCTGTGCAATTGGCAAAGTGTTAGAGTGACAATAGTAAACAAGTTAAAACAGCTTTCCATATCTCATCAGATTCATCTGCAGTGGATTCCTTCCCACGTCGATATTGAGGGAAATGAAATTGTGGATGCTCTGGCGAAAGCTGGTTCTGGTAAGGCCTTTATCAATTTAGCTCCTCTCACTTTCTCGGAGATTCACTCCAGAGAAAAAATTAAGAACAGGATGACTTGGATTGTCCCTCCGGTACATTACTGATACCAAAGTTCCCGTCCCGGAGGCTCCCTGACCAACGACTTAAGTTTTCAGGAACAAACTATTCTCGCCCGATTTCGAAGTGGACATCTTAAAACCCTAAAAACCAGGCAGGACTTAGTTGACGACTCTCTTCTAGTTTTAGATTATTGTAGAGTGTACAACACCATCGACCTGGTCTAGCACTGCTGGCCTTTGGGGGCATGCAACAACAACAATAACAGATATTATATTATTAAACATGTAAAGTTTAAAAATATAAAAATGAATTTCATTGTATAAATTTGAGAATAGATCATTAAAGAGAAGAATTCAATTTACTGATGTGTGAACACTATCAATTTATATTTTATAATCAGTAACAAAAATAAATATTGTTTAAATAAAATGAAGTTCTATAAAATAATAATAATAATATTAAAAAAATTATGGTAAATTCTTGATTCTAAATAACTAAAGTTAAGAAGGAGATTAAAAAAATGACCAAAATACACTTGAAAATTCTATAAGGAAATTTAATAGACCAGTCAATATATAACACAGATGTTTTGTTCACACAAATCTTCTTCATAAAACTACATTGTTCACATAAGTACAACTAATTAAATGTAGAAATGGCAATAAAACTTTATGATTACCTACTTGTGTAGTGATGCTATAAAAATTACTTCTTTGAAATACAAATTATTCATAACTTAAAATATAGATTTAGTATTTGCAAACAAATAACTAAAATATTTCTATATATATTTTAAATTACATTTATATTAAGTTGTATGTAGCAAAAAGCATATCTGATACTTTTTATAAGACACAAATTTTATGTATCGATAAAAAAATTACATATTTTATTTTGCATATAATTTATGATTTAGAGCATACCTCTTCTTCTTTACCAACACGATGTAATGCATCTCCAAGATGAAAATAAAATCTACCATCAATAACGCCATCTTCTTTTGATGATATGCCTTCTTTAAGTAAACTAATAGCTTCCTCATATTTTGATTCATCTGTTTTTAAAATAAAACCTAGATGCACTTTTGCAAAGCCAGAATGTGGAGCAATTTTTAAAACCTACTTTGCAGTAAACAAAAGAAATATAGCATAAGAAACTAATATAAAAATTACTACAATTACATTAAATAGAAATTAATGAACGTTACTTCTAAAAACATATCTTTAGCTGCTTTGTTTTGACCTATAAGCAAATAACCAACAGCAACAAGGTTTTTCAAATCAATGTTTAGAGGAAATTTGTCCATCATATTTGTCAGAAGTTTGACAGATTTTCCCATAAATCCTGAATTAATAAAATAAATAAAATATTAAATTATTCAGAAATTGAATTTCATTTGAATGTTAAGAAATAGCAGAAAACTAGTTAATATAATAAACAAACAAAAGTAAACTTTATTAAATAAACAAGAGAAAATAATTTCAGGAGTTGACTAATTGATTAATAGAATCATTAATTTCATTACATATACAATTAAGGAAAGTATTATTTTAAACAGTTTTAATAAAAGTATGTACATATATCATTAATTTAATATTGACTTTTTAAAAAATATATATATTGAAATAACAAATCTAACAAAAAATTAAGTCACTTTGAATAAAACTTTAAACTATTCATAAATATAACTATCTCATTACTGTTCAAAATAATAAAATTAGCATATTTCTAATGAAATAAATAGATTACTAAGATAATTCATTTTAGCTATTCTCAACAAATGCTTCTCTATAAATAATTCTTTCAATATCTATATTACATACACATTTATTGTAATTAACTTACTGATTCCCTATTTACCAATATTTAGATAGCATTTAAATATGAGAGGTCCAAATAAATGAATGTACTTAAAATGGAAAAAAATTATCTATTAGTAAATACAGAACAGATATAAATTTGCAGCCTATATAAATCTTAATAACATACAATTAGCTAAAAGAATTTTTTATGCCACAAGATAAGCTACAATTTTTATCTTTTAAATCTTGAATAAGCATGTGTTTTTATACATCAAAATTTATGATACAATATTTTTTTTTATCAAATGAATGAAATAAAAATATGATTTTTTTTAATCAATAACAAAATCACATTTTTATGAAACTTAAAAATGAAATTTTTTATTATTTATTATTACAAGACATGATTGATCTTTTACTATAAAAATATTTTCTCATGGCATGAAGTCTCATGAATATAGTTACCAACCTAAGTATAAAACTTCATGTCACACCACATTATGCCATAAATGGCAGGTTCTTCAAAAAACAATTAATAATCTTGACTTTGGAATCATTTCAATTTTCTATCTTTATTCAAAAACCTATTAAGGTGTTCATGTTCTATATAAAATTCAGTTTCAAAAAAAAAAGCAAAAAAACTAATATATCACACTCAAAAATACATTATATACCGTATTTTCCCGTATATAATCTGCAAGCCGCGTTTTTCGAACAAAGGGAAAATAAGCGTCACATAATCCGCAGCAATTTTTTCGACGAATAGTCGAAAACTTATAATGCAGATAATTTGGTGTCAAATAAAATAGAAAATACACATTATGATTAAAAATATAGTAAATTCTACAGAAAAATATTTATAGTGATAAAGATCTATTTGAATCCATCTCAACGAAAAGTGCGATTAGCTGAGATAAAAGCACGACATCGATCAAGATCTGAAAAAATTCTAGTAATTCTTGTTGATTTTTAGATTTTAATAACTTGTAAAACGAGGTTAGATATATTTTAAAAATAAACTATATTTGTTTGGTAAATAGTTAAATGAAAGAAATAGATTATTTTCTAACTGCGCATGGAATACATTTTTTCTTTTGTACATCGCATGCTTTGTTTTTCATCTTACATTATACGTTTGTCGACATTTTTTTCATTTGCCTTCCCTATAGCTTTCAGTTTAAAATTTCCTCTGTAATTTTATAACTTTCTCTTCACTATGACAATAAACAAGTTTGAATGTTTTCGGAGCGAAAAAGTTCAGGTCAAGATAAAATGCGAAATGACGCTAATGAATTAAAACTTTAATATCGTTCACAGGAACTGAATTCATTCTTAAACATAATTGGACAATGTTGATTATAGTTAAAATAAGTCAACCAAGTCATAGCACCATCTGTTACTTATTTTATGAAACATAAACGACATTTCTTTTAAAGCTTTACTGGTGAAAATATTTTTTCCGATCATCCGCGGCTGACGTACAATACACACAACGAAATTTGGAACTTTTTTAACACATAATCTGCGAATTATACACAGGAAAGTACGGTAATTCCTTTTCGTTAAATTAGTAGATTAACATTCATTGGAATTTATTCATTTGTTTAAGGTAAAGAATTCAGAATATAATAAGTAATCAAACAAATATTGCAGAAATTCTAGTTTTTATATTTATTTTAAAACATTTTACCAAAAACTTGGAAACTGTGTATTATACTGAAATAAACAAAATGCAGTTATTATAAAACAGTAGATATTGATTTTGAAACTTCTAAGTTCTTTAGTAACAGTAGAAATTGTAGTTAGTAAGATAAATCCTTTTAATAGAAATCCGAATTTTCCAACATTTTCTTTACTTCAAAGACTATTAATGTTTAATTGATTTGTGTTGTTCGACATTGCAAGATAATAACAGTCATATGAAATGGCAGAATGAATTATCTTGAAATGATCAAAGTTCTCATGGACAACTTTTATATAACTGTGGGTGCACATTTATTAAAATTTATTTTTAACAAAATAAATGTATCAGCAATATTTAGAATATTTAGAACTAAAATTAAAAATTACTTGCCACTGAAATTTCTGTATCAAGATATTATCACAGTAATCATTCTATCCTGTCAACAGAATAGCTACCTGAACAATGAGCTTCACACACACAGGAATACAATTTATTATAATATAATATTGCTATTCTTTTGTAAGCCTGTGTCCCAAATTCCAATAAACTCTTGAAAAACATTGAAATGATATATTCAGAATGATTATACATACTAAGTTGTCATACACCAGTCATTATGGTCGATGAATTGTCACAAAATACAGAACAGGATATCAGTACACGGGATTCAATAGTGGTTTGACTAACAACTCAGGCTGTTACTGTAAGTTACAGTGAAATTTGCTTTAATTGTAAACTGTTTCAAAACACTTCATGAACAGCTTTTTATGTTGCTACTGTATTTGATTTCTTTGAAGCATAAGAAATAAATCCACATTTTCAATTTTCAAAAGAAATACTATGTGAACAATGAATCACAATATATTCTTTTAGTTATTTCAAATGTTTCTTATTTTTCAAAGTAATGTCAGAAAATAATTTTCAATTAATAGTAAAATTCCCATTTATTTTTTATCAAATTTCATTTTATAATTAAAAATTTAGATAGGATTCATTAGTCACTCAATAATTTTTTTTTTTTAACATTAAGGTACCAACAAAATTCAGATAAAGAACAAATAAACAAAATAAAGCTAGTTTGTTTTTATTCTGATACCATCCCATTAGAAAGTCATCATCACGAAAGAAACAGTGTAAATTCAAATTTTTAAGGATGATGTAGCAGATGACTGCAAACACACATGCTAGTTTCTTAATAAAGAAAAGAAAAAAGATGAACAAATCTTGCACTATCACTGTTCTCATGTAAATGTTAAATATAATTTTTACCTATATTTTGAGGAAATTTTGACTGTCACATTAGCTGTGTGAAACAACAGGTTTTTGCAGTTTATTTTGAAGCATAAAAGTTTTAGAATTCTGCAAAATTGTTACAAAGCAAACTTTCTTTTCCATCTTTTATATCCATCTTTTGAAAATCTTTGAAATTTTCAAAAGATGGATATCTGTCCTCAGGATGTAAAAGTTGTATCTATATACAAAGTTATGTTAGCAACATTAATTTCTTTATATTTTCTCTGATAATATTGTAAGACTATGTTTTTCACATAATGTTATCACGCTAAATGTAATAACAAAAATTCCAATTAAAATTTGACAAAATTTAAAAATAAGCAAATTTGTTTCTAATAAAAAAATAATAAGCTTGAAATAAAAAATAATTATTATTAAAAAATGAAGGCTCCAAAAACCAAACACATACTTTTTCATTAATAAAATAACTTTAAAGTAATTAAATTTAAATAAATGTAAAATTAAATAAAAAGGAAAGTAATAAAAAATCGTAATAAGAAAATTATCAAAACTTAATTTATAACTTTAAATGTTTTTAAAGAACAAATTCAATAACATTTTTTTAATAATTTTAAAGGTGAACATATGTAATTCTAAGAATTTTTGATTAAATATTAAAATTTTTTTCTACATACATAACTTATTTTCAAATGAAAAAATCAAAACCAACTAAAAAATGCAATTAGCAGTTTTACAGCCTTAAAAATAATAAATGTTTTCACATAAGTAAAATAAATATTTTACCTCTAAATCGCATTCTATTAGCAGCTTGCTTCCCAGCTAATAAATACAATTCATCAGGAACAGATTTCAAGTCCAGCACTTTTTGATAGGCAGCTATTGCATCTTCTAAAAGTTTATTACTGCGCTGCATTTCAGCTAACTTATCAAGAGCTTGAGCTTTCACATAATGCAGTCTCGGACTTTCTTTGCGCAATTTCAAGAGCTCATCACATTTTCTCAAAACATTTTCAGGGGACTTCAGGTAAGGAATAACAACAGCATGTCAAAAAGGCAAGCAGTCTACCAAAATGTTATTAAGCATAAGTAATAAAGCATGCAAACGCAATGCAATGCAAATTTTACGCCTCTTGCATATCAAAATGCTTTAAAGTTTCAAATTCATAGTCACTTAATATTATCATTTTGTTTCTCTACTTTCTATAATTATTACAGAAATAGAAATACATACTATTTCATTTAATAGGAGAAAACAAAATTTATACATTAAATTGAGATAACTATAATAAAAATGTCTTGCTTTAAAAAAAAATCAGGAATTACATTGAATATTAGCCTTATTTTAAATAAAATTTCAATACTGCATGATACAATATTCTTAAATTATGCAATTATATCAAGGAACTTTATTTTTTTATATATTTGTTTAAAATACTTTTTGCAAGTGATGCAACATAATTTCAAAAAGCTTAAAGTAGTTAAAAAAATTAACATTAGTAAATATATCAATTATTTTAATTTTTTAGATTTTGTAAATATTACTTAATTATATTTGAGAAACAGAAATTTGTAGATTTAAGTGTTGTAAGGAACAAAAGCATCCATATTTAAATTTTGATATTTAGTAAATTTTTTATAATCAGAGAAAAAATCGGTATCTGATTTTTTATTTGCAACATTTGTTATTTAAATAATATAAAAAGGAAGTCATTAGAAAAGGAACAACCACATACATTAACAAACTTATTTCCAGAATAATAACCAAATATTTTAACATTAGTACAACAAATACAAATAAATGCTAAATAAGAATACAAAATTTGATAAATATAATACTAAGATTATAAAACTTTTAACCTATATTATAGATAAATTTATTTTAAAATTACATACAAAAAGTAAAATTATATATTCAAATTAACAAATGTTGTTTTAAATTTTTTCTAAAAAATTTTACTATATAGTCTTGAAATAGGAAGAATAAAGTTACATTCCTTTATGTTGAGCTAAAATATCTGAAATCTAATTTTGAAGATTTGAAAAATGGCATGTAAAAATGAATTTAATAAATAATATCAGGGACACATACAAAAATTAAAACTATAATATATATAATATATTATACTATGTTATATAATATTATTATATACTATAATATAATATAATGTTATATATATAATAAACATATCTTTAAGACTAGATTTACTCAAAAGCTTTATTTATACAAAAATTAAATATAATAACTAATATATTATTTAACTTTCCATTTTAAAAATACTTCAAAACTATAAGAATACTACTAAACTAGAGAAATGCAAACACAAAAAACTTATACATAAAAAATTCATGCGAGTTAATAAAAAAAGTTTTGAAACTAATAAGATGCATTTT
The DNA here is from genome assembly GCA_037975125.1 of Latrodectus hesperus. Lineage (NCBI taxonomy): Eukaryota > Metazoa > Arthropoda > Arachnida > Araneae > Theridiidae > Latrodectus > Latrodectus hesperus. The sequence continues at coordinate 58,829,650 of CM075855.1, forward strand.
TTTAAACAAATACATTGATTTTTACATAACATAAAATTGAGTTATATCACAAAATGGGTAGTTAGTGTTAAGGAGTGATTAAAATTGCCAAAAATCAAATTCATCTTCTATTTTATCGTCATCCTCTTCATCCTCCTCACTTTCATCATCACTATATAAATTCTAATTTAAAAAAAATTTCAAAGAGACAAAATGAATTTTAAAAACGAAAATATTGAAAAAATAATTAGAATGTATTTTATTCAGAACTTGAAAAGATAATTGAAAATTGAAACGAAGGCAGTAATATAATGAAATTAAAAAATAATAACCATTTAAACATGGAATAACCATTATGAATAACCATTTAAACATGTTATCATGTATAAACTATATTTATCTATAAAACAAGTAACTCTAATAACATCCTCTCAATGTTGAATAGAAAAGCTATCCATCATTGTTTCTTTATTTTTAGCTTTTCTAACATTAACACAGATCCAACCATATTATATCAAAAATAATGATGATGCACAATACTTTGTAATTATATATTTGCACCAAAAAAATTATAAAATGTAAAAAAACTGCTTTTCATTGAGACAATTAATAGCAACTATTCTAAGAAACTTTTGTATCTGCAATTTTTAAATGAATGGCACCATCAGTTAATTTTCATAATATATATTCAACAGAATTTTTAATTTTCAAAATTATCAATTGCACAAAACTTATGAAATTTGTATAAATCATTGATAATCATAAAAATCCCAATATGTGGAGATACATTAAACTAAAATTCTTTTATGTATGATAAATAAAATGACTTCAAAAAGGAAAGCAAAGAATTTCAAAATAGAACCTTTTGAAAATAAGCTATTTCATAAATATAATGTATAAATATTTTTAATTTGTAAAAAAAAAATTGCAAAGTTTAATAACGATTAAAATAAACTTCATAGAAATACCATAATGTAATTATTCTTCAAAAGTATTGAAAAATATAAATCACATGTCATAATATATCTGACTCTCAATAATATTTTTAAGTATAACTATTATAGCTTATTCTGAGCAGTTTGCTGATTAAAAATGAACTCCAAATTAAAATATTCTCCCATAGAAATTAATTTACTAATTAAATTATTACTTTCTAACAATTCTTACCTTTTCTAATACTCGATCAAACTGATCTAGGTCTTCCCTTATTTCATAATCATCAACATTTGTTATAGCTGCTTTCTCGTACATTGATCTGTCATCCTCAGCTGCAGAAGATGTCAAAACATTTTCTTCTATATTTGACTCCAGTTCTCCTTCATATAAATCTGAAATACTTGAAGGGAAGCTATCTGGGACTGTAGAATATTCCTCAGACAAAGAATCAGAATATTCCTCAGACAAGGAATCAGAAGATGCCTCTGAAACAACAATTGATGGGGAAATAGTAGGTGGTACATCATCCACAGAATGATCCAAGAAATCTTGCTCATCATGATTATTCTTTAGGTCCAGAGACTGATCATCTACAGAAGCTTGCAAAATTGGTGAACTTTTCTCTTCATATTCTATGGTGTTTTCTTCATGTATTTCAACATTTTGATGAATTTCTGGCATATTTTCTTCATAAATATTACTACTTGGAGTAGATTCAACATTTATTTCAGATTTTTCTTGAATTACTTCTGAAAACGAAAAAAAAAAATTATAATGTAAATATTAGTAAAACAATAAAAATATTCTTGCAGAAAATTCTCAAAATCATTTTAACATGAAAAATACATAAAATATTTATCCTTTTTAAGAGTACATTAGAAAAAATAAATTTGTACATTACAGTTCAAAACTTATTTCAAGCATTTGCAAAAAAAGTAAAAATAATATGTCAAAACCTGGAACCAGGGGGTACGCGTACCTTCCTGGGGCTTGAGCAGCCACCAGGCGCGTCGGCAGGTGGTGGATAGCCGAGTCTCCTGTAGGAATGACAGGATAGCCTTGAATATAGAATCAGAGGCCGTGAACCAGCTCCCGTAAGCCCTGGTGTTATGCGACCCGTGCCAAGGGTTATTTGGCACCGCGGTATTGGTGTCTTAACGGAGCCTCTAGTTGCCTGGCAAATTTCTAGAGTAATTTGCCTTGCCCAGTAACTCAGGCAATGCTGGGTGGACTGTCATATTACCTGAGCTTATTAACTGTTATTCTATGGCTGAAAAGACATTAAAAATAAGAAACCTTTCTGCATTTGCAGGTGAAACCTCTGAAGCAGACCTTGCTGAAAAAGACAAGGGAACTCAGAGACAATCCAGTGAAGAGGCAGCAATGAAACCTTCACAGGAGGTAAAAATGACCTCCAAACCATCTTCTTCTGGTGAGAGTCAGGAAGCTATCTCTAGCATGACTGACTCTCTGACCAGAATCAAGCTTAAAAAGAGACTTTCTGGTGCCCAGAAAAGGAAGCTGGTGAAGGAGTGCAAAATCGCTGAAGGGACTTGGGTTGAAAAACCCAAGGCAACCAAAGGCGAGAAGCGTCCCGTCAACCGGATGAACCAGGCAAGGCAGCCAAGAGAAGAGGACCTGGGGGATTTATTTATAGGGCAGCTCTCACGGTGATCAAGATGGCTATGCTTTCAGAGGGTCATCAGGAAAAACAGTTAACAGAGGAACAGGCCTTCGACCTGGAACTCTTGTTAACCAAGAAAATAGGAAGGAATGAGGAGGGTTTTGCCCCAACCTTTCTATCCTGTAAACTTGAGAATAGGGCACTTATTATCAACTGTGCAGATCTGGAGAGCTCAAAGTGGCTGGAACAGAATGTCAGTGACATAAGCCCTTGGCAGGAGCAAAAACTCTTGGTGGGTGAGGCAAGGAAACTTGTCAGAACCACCAAGATAATTGCAAAACTGCCAAAAATCTGTAGTGAACTGAAGCCTAAAGAGCTCCTGAGAAAAATTGAGGCTCAGAACGGTGGGGTCACTCCAATGGAGTGGAACGTTCTTAATATTAAGAACGACCTATCTGGGCGGACCCTCGTTCTTAGTCTGCCTGAAATAGATGCTGCCACACTTTGTGTAAGGGGATATAAGTTTCATATTGGACTTCACCAAGTGCAGGCTAAAGTACTTGACAAACCTGCTCCTGCTGATGGAGGTGAAGGTAGTTCAAGCCAACCTCCACCACAGTAGAAGTGGTACTCTCTAGCTGCCGAAAGAGCAAATGTTAGAAAACTTTTTAATAAAGCCAAAAAAATGGTGAAAGGGAGAACTATAAAACGGCCCTCACTAATTATAACAAACTTGTTAGAAAAAGCAAAATTAACTCCTGGAGGAAGTTCTGTGAAGAGATAGATTGTATTTCTGAAGGAGCTAGACTCCAGAAACTCTTTAAAAGGGATGAACCTATTTTGGTTGGCACCCTAAAGGACGAGGAGGGTAATTTTGCTGCTTCCGGGAAAGAGGTTATGGAAATCATGACCAAAACCCACTCTCCAGGAGCTAGAGATATTTATAGCAACGAAGGGGAGCACTGCATTGGCTCCTTGCAAAGAGTCAATAGCAATCAATGGACCATCGCTAAAAATATTGTAAACTACAACATTGTTAAATGGGCAATCTTTGCCTTTAAACCTCTAAAATGCCCAGGGCCTGATGGAATTATGCCCATCATGATCCAGAAGGCAGAGAAGGTTGTCATACCAGTGCTAACTAGAATTTATAGAACTAGCTTGGCACTGGGATATATACCAAAGACATGGCAAAAGACAAGGATTGTTTTCATTCCTAAACCTGGCAAGGACACCTATGACCAGGCCAAGTCTTACAGACCAATCAGTCTTTCTTCATTCTTTCTTAAAATTATGGAGAAAATCATTGATCAGCATATTAGAGATTACTTGGGTAGTAATAGACCCTTGCATGCTCTTCAATTTGCCTATCAACCTGGCAAATCTACTGAAACCGCTCTACATCAGCTAGTTTCCAAGATTGAAACCACTCTGGATCAAAAAGATATTGCCTTGGCAACTTTCTTTGACATCCAGGGTGCCTTTGATAACACTTCCCATCCATCCATCCTCAATGCACTTAGAGGGGCAGGGATTAATCTGACCCTGTGTACTTGGATTGAGGACTTAATTTCGGATAGATGTATACAAATGAACATCTTCGGTGAATCATTTGAAAAAAAGACTACTAGAGGTTGTCCTCAAGGAGGTGTTCTGTCACCATTACTTTGGAACCTAGTTGTAAATAGCCTTATAAAACATCTAAGTGATAGGGGCTATTATACGCAGGGATATGTTGATGACATTGTCCTCCTTATCCTTGGCAAAGATTTCGACATAACTTGTCATCTCATGCAGGATGCTCTAAGTTATGTAGGTCAATGGTGCATGGATAGGGACCTGATGGTTAATCCTCAGAAAACCTACCTTGTACCTTTTACACGCAAAAAGAAACGGAAGGGTTTTTTCATACCAAGACTTTTTGATGTTGAAATCAATGTGGCTTCAGAGGTAAAGTATCTGGGCATTTATTTAGACCAGAAACTCACCTGGAATAAGCACATTGCTGATAGGATTAACCAAGCAAAGAAAAGCATTATGATTTGCAGGAGAATGCTTGGTAAAAACTGGGGTTTACATCCAAAACTGATGTTATGGATGTAAACAGCTTTAGTCAGGCCCATTCTCACATATGCCTGTGTGATCTGGTGGTGTAAGGTGGAAACAGAAGACTGTGATTGACAAACTAGGAGGTCTAAAAAGACTGGCCTGTCTCTGCATCACGGGAGCAATGTCCACCACACCAACCAGAGCATTGGAGATTGTGTTGGATCTGACTCCCTAGGACATCTTCATCTGCAGCACTGCAAGAATGACTGCATACAGAATAAAGCTGCAAAACCACTGGTATGACCAGCCTGTTGCCATAGGGCACAGGAGCATCACCAGGAAAATTTAAGATCCTACTTTCCTAATGCCCTCTGACATCATGGAAAAATCATACATGTTTGATAGGACATTTGAAATAGTTTTTCCAACTAGAGACGAATGGGATAACAACATGTTTGAAACTAAAACAGGAGATCTAATCTGGTACACAGATGGATCACTGAAGAACAGCCTCTCAGGACTGGGAGTATATGGCGTGTCACCAAGAATCAGCCTGTCTTTAAGCCTTGGGGAATACGCTACGGTCTTCCAGGCAGAAATTTTGGTTATTATCCACTGTCTGCGACTAAATATGAAGAAGGGCTACTACGGTAAGCGGATTCTTATTTTTAGTGACAGTCAAGCCACTTTAAAAGCGCTTAATTCTTTCTAAATCAAATCTAAAATGATTTTGGAATGTAGAAACCTTCTTAAAGAACTGGCAACTAGGAACAAGGTGATCCTTGTATGGGTGCCAGGGCACAAAGGTATCGAAGGTAATGAAAGGGCTGATGAGCTTGCTAAACAAGGATCATCTTTTGTTCCCATTGGTCCAGAACCTTTTTGTGGGATCAATTTGAAGACCGCAAAAACCAATGTTTTTAGATGGGAGAGACGGAAGATGTATGAAGCTTGGCTCAACACTCCTGGTCAAACCCATGCTAAAAGTATAAATCTGTGGATCATCCGTGAGGATTGCCTCTGAAATTTTTAGATGCTCTAGGCAGAAGATACGTTTAATCGTAGGCTTCATAACTGGGCACTACTATTTCAGAAAGCACCTCCATAAAATGGGAATGTTTCAGCAAAACCCTATCTGCAGGAAATGTCATACGCAAGAGGAAACGGCCAAGCATATCATCACGAATGCGAGGCTCTTGCCCTCCCTAGATTAACTTCTTTAGGCATCATCCATACTAGAGAGTTACACCTAGACTCCATTAAAGGGTTATCGGACTTTATTAATAAAGTGGGTAACCCGAGTAACTGGTACTAGGAAACATTGGATTTGGAGTTAATGGTACAAATTGCTGATTAAAGCAGAGGTGCCAATGACATACAAACCCAACCTGAAGAAGAAGAATATGTCAAAAAAGAATTATATATATTTAAAAGCATCATGAAAAAAAACATCAAATGATATAGACACTTCAAATGATCTAAATAATGATTTTATTTCTAAATTTTGTAGCCTACGTTAGTAGCTCCCAAAAATATTACACTTACCACAGGATTAATATAAAAATATTAACATTATTGTCAGGTAACTCCCAAAATCAATAAACTAAAGTAAACTCCATAGCACGACAGCCCATGTAGGCCAAGGCCTACAGTGCCCATAATTGTTTTCATGATCGAGGGCCCTGGGGTGCGAAGCATATGTCCCAGTTAGGTGGTCGGCCTAACGTAAGACCCCCCAGTGTTTAGTTCCCAAGCATGCTTGGTACTCAGTTAATCGACCCACTGAAGGGATAAAAGGCTGAGTCAACCTTGCCCAGTCCGAGGATCCTAAAATCACACAAAATTCAAAAACATATTAACTAAGTTTTGATTCATAGCTATTAATTTAAACAGAAATGTGAAAATTACAAGCAAAGTTTGTAATTAATAATCACATTATCTTTTTAATGAAGAAAATTGGTAAAGTAAAATGAATGACTCTGGAAAGAAAAAATATATCAATATTTTATATACGAAATCTAACAAATAATAAGTACAGTAATAAAATGTAGGAAAACACAAAAATACAAAATTTTATACATTATTTGCATGGAAATAAAACATATTCACTGGTTCATGATAAGTTAATTATTTTATTGTAAACAAATATTAAATTGTCACAAGTTTAAAAAAAAATCAAAATTTTTCCTTTTTTACAGATGGTAATAAGTTTACAATCCAAATTTATAATGCTAAACTGTTTTTAATTTCTGTAACCAAATTTTATACTTTCCAGTTCTTAAATTCTATAATTTCTTTCTATTTTTAAAAAATATTTTTATTATGCATTATATATATATATATACACACACACACAATTTTAAATAAAATCCTAGGCATTATCTCCATAGCATCTAAGCCATTCTTGCATAAATAGTCAATAAATAAACTACAATTTGTGTTTAGAAACAATATTCTTATCATAGTAAAGTATTTCATTAAAGGTATTTTTAACTATGGCAGAGTTCAGAATTGTCTTCCTACGAGGAATAAGCAAATACAGCATTAATTTAATTTCTCCTACCCTATTTGGTATATCAATCTTAGCATCTTTTAACTCAAATTTTATCATTTTTAATCAAAAATATAAGTTGATGCACTTTTATTAATGTTAATAATGTTTTGAAAAACTAATTTTAATAAATTGGTAGTTAAAATCAATAAAATAAAATTAGTTTGAATTTCAAAGTTATAAAAAATAAAGAATTCTTTTAAAATACACAATAAAAGAATCATAAGCAAGGAATATAAAATTAAATTTTCCACTTCATTTTGCTTAAAATACCATACATGTAAATTAAAAATACAATTTGCTTTTATACATTAAAATATATTACCTGTTTCTGTTAAATCATTCTCTAATTTATCAAGATTTTCTTTTATTTCACCATCCTGGTATAAACTGTCACTGGAACTCTGAAATAGAAAACCACTATAACTATAACAGAAAATTCAAATTAAATTCAGAGATCAAATATAAAAGTTAAGTTAAATTCAGAGATCATATATAAAATTTCCAATTTGCAACACAACAAATGCTAGCAGATATGCTTTTGGGACTTTACCAACTCAGAAGAAAATTGTGTTAGATATTTCTATGTAACATCACAATCAATCAAATCACATTAGTATAAAAAGGATTCGTACAGATTTCCACGAATCAAAGAAATTTTCTAGAATTCAAATCATTATTTCCAGAAGGTATTTAAATTCATATTAAATATATTATTTTATATTTTACCAATTATCCTTTACCAAATATGCATTTAGTTATGCATATGAAACATCTTGTTATATTCATGCTTCATCAAGCTATATTTGTAAATAATAGAAACAAATTATTGACAAAATTCATGAGAATATTTTTTATTTATGTTAGAATTACATTTAATGATTACTTTAAAATTTTTCAATGAATTTACATCTAAAACCTATACATTATATACAGTAATGGACAATGTTAGAGTTTTATTTATTATACAAATGCCAAACATTAGCATTCAAGCCATTAATTCACGGGCCCTCCAATACTTCTTGACATGTTCTGCTTTTAGAGTTTTTAAATATCTTCATTAGATTCCTATCTATTAATTTATTGAGCATTTCAAGATTTATATAACAGTTTTTTTCCCCTTTAATAAATATACTTATTCGAAACAAAATAAAATCAACTATTAAATAAAGTTTTCAGAATGACCTTTTATCCCCATTTATTCTTTAATAAAAGGAATTTTAAGCTTTTCTTCTGTTTACTTTCAAACTCCTATAAAACTATACAATTTTACGTCCATATTCCAGACTTTACTATTTCTTTAATCATTTAATAGATTTTCAAATTTTTTGATTACTTATACATACACAATATTGCTATTAACAAATGTTACTCTCCATCTCTAAACTTTCACTTTTCCTTCATTATTAATACTGAATAATAGCTATTGCTTATCTGAATTACCACAGTGACATGTATTTAATTTAGCAATTAATGTTAATTTATCATTTCTTTCAGTTTCCTTGTCAATTCCTTTTGTATATTTTTCAAGGTGTAGTAGATCATATGTCATCTTTCAAACACTCTATTTTGAATATCAGTATATTAATTTCTTCAAGTGCTTTTGCTTTCCTTCTGTTATAGGTTGCTTTTTTTTGCTGTTTTATTTCATCTAAATATAATTTATACTTTTGCCAGGCAACAGCAGCAAAACTAAGTAAGTCCCTGCTAAATATTATATCGTTGATACCTTCTATGCATTGGACATGATCACCAATGATGCACCTAGCCAAATTTGATAGATTATTTAATTTTTCTAACATCAAATTTTTGTTTACAAAAAATAAATGTTCAACAGATGCTAAATATGAGAGAGTTATAGAACCAAGTTAACTACTTTCCATGTGATAATAATTTTGTTCAATTGAGAGTAAGTGAAATTAAAAGTATCTATTCTTCCTTTAATTGAATCAAATTTCTCATCAATACAATCTTGAAATCTTTCAGTCAGTTCCATTGATTTAAACCATTTTACAAAATTAAAAAATTCTTTCTTTTTATCTGAGTTACACAAAAGCCGCCAACCTTTGTATGGCTTTTCAAGAGTCCACTGGTCATTGAAATCATTTGTCATCCTTTATTTCATTGGTAAACAAATTCATCCCTTTTCACTGAAATTATACGCAATTTTCCCCAATGAAGATATAGAAAGTATATAAATATTAATATTCATTGAATTTATACAATATAAAAGACAAATAAATAGAAAAATAATCAATTAAAATCGCTCAACTGATTGCACCACATGACAATCTTGGTGATTGTTCATCAGTTCACACACACACAAATCTAAATGCTACATATGATTCTGGCTGAACTAGATCATCATTAAACCTTTGTGGCTGAACTAGATCATCATTAAACCAATGTGGCTGAACTAGGTCTTTATTTTAATTAACAATTATAATCACAGTTTAATATCGATCATACTTCCATCTAGTGGTAACATTAACAGCTAATACTCAATTTGGCTTTCAAAAATATTTCACTACAAATTTTAAAATATTAAAACAAAAACTTTAAAAAATTATAATATTTTCTAACAAAAAATAAATGCATAAAGGTAAGTAAAAATTCCAAGAGTAATTCATGATTTTCAAGGAGTCAAAATTCCAGTAACTTCAAGGGTCCCTTAAAAAGTTTTTTTTCAAATTCTAGGAATTGTACAAACTTGGATTTAAATAATGAATAATGCAATAATTTTATTTGCTATAAAAATCTTTTTAAAGGTCATATTGATATTTTAAAAAAAAGATGTGTTACTCCTACATTTATGATACACAGATGAGTGGTCAAATATTATATTGAGTGAGAACTCAAATTAGGCATATAATTCAAATTAAAGATAATTTTGAAAATTAGTAATTATATTTTAAAATAAAGAGATATTTTGATTAAGGCAAAATGTTAAACAATAGACAAACCTCATAAAATTAAATTACAACATAACGTCCAATCAAACTTATTCAGATAAATTATTTTCAAAAACTACAATAGAGAATAAAATATAAAAATCTTTAAGACACCATTTTTTTCTCTAAATTTGAAAACTCACCTCAGATATTTCATCAACTTGATCTACATTTTCGGATTTGATTATTTCATCTGATGAAGGATCATTTTTTTCACTACCAAAAGACATAATATTCCCAATATTAGGAAGCATATCCATTATATTGCCTAGAAAAAATATTTTAAAACAAAAATAGTTAAAATGTTATTTACCTTCCAAATAAAGGATTCTTAAAAAAGCAATATATATATATATATATATATATATATATATATATATATATATATATATATATATATATATATATATATATATATATATATTTATTTATTTAATTACATGATTGAAAAAAGATTTGATTCCTATTACAAAAGAGAAAGCCAAAATAAGCATAAATTTATGTATATTAAAATAATATGTATATCCAAATTATTAATGTAATAAAAATTATAAAAAGGTACTTTACTATTTTATGGTAACTCATAGTTTATGAACAAATTGTAATTGACAATTTTAATACTTAAAAGTTTGACATTTTTTTTATTTAAAAACAACTAATAAAAATATAAAAAAAACTAACAGCTTTCAGATACAGTTTACTGAAAAAAGACCATTCTTTTTCTTTTTAATTTTTGAGGAAAAAATGTAGAACAATAACATAGAAAAGCTATTTTATGCATGAAAAAATTTGACATTACAAAAATTATAATTATAAAAAATATCAAATACATTTCTTATTGCATAATTGAATATATGGTTGTTATAGAAATTTTTCAATACATATTTTTTTTTCATTATTGCAATTAATTTAATAAAATATCTCTTTTAGATATGTAATGATAACTGTTTAAAAAACAATTATAATAAAATAATTTACATTTAATAAATAAATATAAATAAATTTCTAAATATTATATTTTATATCAAGATCTGTTTATTAAAAATTTACATAAAATTCTTTCTATAATTAGAAATAATTCAATTTATTTTATAACTAAAAATAAAATTTACATCTAGGGTAGTAACACATTTTTACATTAATTTTAATATTTACCTATCAACCATATAAAAGGCAAATAATTCAACAATCATGAATTTAATTTTATTTTTAACATTGCAATCAAGTTGAATATCTAAAAAGAATTTTAATAACTTTAAAAAATTAAATAAAATATTTTTTAATTATGCAGTTAATTATAAAGGTGGGGAAAGTTTTAGGGAAAAATAATCAATTTAAGGCATGCATCTTAGTAGGCTAAAATCAATATTGCTTCATGTAATAAATTAATTTATATTAACTCGAAAAAAACTCAGATGGACTCCAATCATCTGTCTGTTCATCATGAGTTTCAAGATTTGTACTCCAATTGTTAGTATCTTCATCTTGATCTTCAACTAAACTAGAATTTTCAGATTGGTCATAATTTTCAATAGAAATTTGTTCTTCAGAAATGTGCTCATCAAACATATCTATATCATTTTCTAAAAAAATTAACAAATTTCAACAATGAGCGAAACACATAATAAAATCATAAATAAGAAAATTTTCTATGACAGTAAGAGAAATTTATATAATCAATATTATTTCTGATTGCGTAAAAAGTTAATATATTTAACATTACAAAGACATTTGATTCTTATATTTAATTAATATAACTAATTAAAACATTTTCAATTTTAAAACTTTCAAAAATTTTTTTAATGATTTTATTAACTGTTAATGGATATATGATTAAACAGTTCGTTTATTCCACTTTTATGTATTAGATAGTTACAAGTTATCATACATAACATCTTATTTAAATGAATAATATCTTTAATTGATAGCTTTTTCTTCATAACATTTTATAATCATCACATTTTTTAACTCAATTATTTTTTGTAATATTGATCTAGCAATTTATTAATAGAATTTTCTGTGCTCATATTTAATAAGAAAGCTTTAAAATAAGTAAAATATTAGTGTTTCCAAAATTTATTAATGTCATTCTTACTTAACTGATAATACAAAAAATATTTTTATAAAAACCTAATTTGGGAGAAAAAAAATTAACTAATGATTTAAGTAAAATGTTTTAATGAATTTTTTAGTGTTAGTGATTTTTCTAATTGATTTTGTATAATTACTAAAGTGATGTTTTGAGAATAGTAAAACTTTAACCTGGCATAATCAATGTAATTTTCTTTTTATATAAAATAATTTTTTTTTATTTTTTTATTAATACTCATTATTACAATAAAATTTAAAATTATGATTTGATTATTTCAAAATGTTTCAAACATTAAAACACACATAACTTTATAGTTTACATATGTTTTAACTCTGTTGTTGTGGTTATGCTTAAATTAACAAATTAAATGCAATTTATAGTAAATGTAAAACAGTAATTATAGAATTTTAAGTAAATGGTTACTTTCTGTTCCATGTAGAGAGATGAAAATGAAACTCATGGATACTACCAAACCAGTAAACAATATCACAAATATAAATTTAGCAAAACTGCTTGGTTCATATATATGCAATGAAGGTTCTTCTTCAACTTCCTGATCAGAATCCTTACTTTCAGAACGGGTAGGAATAAAGGTTTGGTCTTCTGATCGTACATCATCTAAAAAATGAACTAAGCACAATTATCAGAATATTCATAGTTAATTAGAAAATTACATAAAAATACTTTAAAAATTTTATTAATGTTACATGGTAGAAACAATTGAAAAAAACAATTTAACAAATGTTAACATTTATAGAAATAAAAATTTCAATTATAAAAATAAAAACTTACATTATAATAATCTTAGAAACATAAATCAATGAAATCTTGATAACTTTATAACTTAAAAATAAAATATTTGAGACAAGATTCTGCTTTGTTTCATATGTAACAGAATATTCATAATATATATATATATATATATGCTACATTTTATTATCCTGGAAATATTTCATATTAAGAATTTACAAATATTCTTATTGTAAAATATATTAATAATAAAATAATATAAATATGCAACAGTTACCATAAACTGCAGTATTTCTTTCTAAGTCAACTGACATTGTGTTCCAAAGCTTGAATCCAAATCAGAAAATTGTTATTTAACAAGATTTGAAAGCAACTTTCAAATTTTCAGAGACAAAAAATTAGAAATGTTCCTCAATTATTAAATTATTTAAATTCATTATTTTATCTTTCATTCTATATTTAGAATATCTCTCTGTTTGCATATTTGTACCTCCTAACCACCAATTTAAAAGCATTTTACATAAATGACACATTCTATAATTATATTTAAGCATTCCAAAGGTCATTTTAATGACTCAAAGAAGGTATATATATAGTCTATGGAAACTTTTTTCCACTTAAAAATATTTTGACATTTTAAGCACCAAATTTGAAAAAGTAAAAAAAAGAAAAATGGGTTAGTCACCCACATGCTCGCAATTATAAAAAAAATTTATTAATCAAACACAAAAAATTTTATATAAATATATGGTTATTTCCACATCTAGATGTACAGTTTATGATTTTGATTCATAATCAATCCTTTAAAAAATTATTTAGTTCAATATTAAATGTAATTTTATGAAAGGAACAGTATTTCTCACTTTTTGAGCAATATATTACTGATTATACTTAACTTTAAAAGTAAAACTTTTAAAATAGCAAAAACTATAAAATTTAATGTTTGAAATTATTCTACAATTTAAAAATGCATCCTAGAATATTTATAGGAAGTGGAAATATTTATTTTAACATATTTTTTTAAAATAAAAAATATATAATAAAAGCAAAAAAAAAAAAATGTAACAGATAATGAAGATATGAGCAGAGAACCATCTTTTAAATACTATTAAACAGATATATTTCGTTTAAAAACACTTAAATAATCAGCATTTAATTTTGTTTAATATGAAGCACTTTTTTAATATTCTTCATGTCATTTTATAACCATGTATTTTTCTTTCTCCACTCTAAATTTACAGATAAGTTTTATAATATTAAGATGTTTCTGCAGAATAAAAAAATTAAGTGTCTTTAACAGTAACACTTTAAAAAAGCTACTGCCTGAATAGTAAAAATTATAAAGAAAATAGGATATACATGCATAAGAAAATTTACATTTTTAAAATAATAACAAGATTAGTAACACTAAATGTAGTAATTATTATTTTATAACTATTTCACATTTTTAGATAAAATGTGATTACATTATAAATAATACATAATTTTTAGAAACTTTTAGACATTAAATTGATTTGATTTTCTAAATCTTGATATTCAATTCAAAATTAGTAATTATGAAAAATAAACTAATTCAACTCAGTTAATATTTTTGTTGTGATTCTTTTAAAAACCATATCAAATTGCAAAATCTTTCAAAAATTATAAAATATTTTGACAAGAGGTTAATAAGAGCTAATTATTAACCATTTCTAAAACGTTTAAATTTATGACAAGCATTTACATATAATTTGGTCAGTAAGAAGAAATTACAGCCAAATTTGAAATAATCTTATTTCTCTAACAATATTGTGATTTATATTAATTACCAAAATAATATTTAAGCATAAAGTAAAGAGAGAGAAAATATTTTTTAAGACTGATCCACTCTTAAATACTGATTAAAAACATAATTTATATAAAGGAAATGAAAATATAGATATTATGAATGATTTTTTTTTTATATTTGTAAAATTCCTGATATTCATTCTTGACACATTTACAAATAAATCTTTTTTTTAATTCTTAAAGTAAAATTATATAATTGCAGTAGTAAGATAAAGTGAAACTTCAGGTTTGATTTTATACTTAAAAAATAGTAAGTCATCATATTAATATATATTTAAGTAGAATCAAAGGAAACACACTTTCATAAAAAAAGATTTCTATAATTAGAACCTGGAACGATTACTTCTTTCTGGCCTCTATCCAAAATAAAAGCACGAGCTACATTGACATGCTTTATAAACTTTAAAAGAAAAAAGCTATAAAATATTTCCTAAGATTTTCAATGTAAATTAAAAACAGCAAAACTTTTATAAGAACCCACATTTATCAATATAAACTTTTATGTATGCAAACAAAATTTTATTTTGGTATAATTTAAAATATAATTGGATTTCATCAAAAAAGATTAAAATTTTAAGAACATAATATTTTAATAGAAAAGTATTTAGAAACTAAAAACACTAAAAAAGTAATTAGATCATGCAAGATATATGTAAAAATTATATAAAATATTAAAGAAATTTTGAAAATATTCTACTTTAAAGACTCTCATACTACTAAATAATACATCATAAAAAACTGAATTGAAAAATAAAAACTAAAAATATTTGCAAAATATATTAACAAAACTATTTCAAAAAATTAGTAAATTGATTTTTCATTAAAAATTATTATATAAGAAAATGCTTCAAGATTCTACAGCCAAATGTTTTGCCAAGAAATGAATATATATAGTGCATTGTTTCTTTTCTAATCTTTATGCAACTGAATTCAAAATACCTTGACTAGATCTTGCTGAGAAGGCACATGTTTTTATTTCACTCTATCTCACAATGTTTTCTAAATTTCAGTATTTTCATAATCTCAAATTTTACTTATTCCTACCCCCTACCTCTCTGAATTTCTTGTATTATAAATTAATTTTTTTTTCTTATTGGAAACATTTTTGTTTTAAAAATTTGTTTCTTCAGTTTGTGTTCTTAGTTTCTTTATATATTTTTTGTTAAAAGATTTCTAAAACTACCTTTTAAAAATAACTAGGAGTCAATAAATAGAATTTAAATGTGATTTTTTTAATATTTTTCCTGAATTCTATCATTAACATTCATATGCATTAAGTAATCTAATTAACTTGAATTCTGCTTAAAACAATTCACAGCATGATAGTTTGCGAAATATCAATAAATCAGAGATATATATCGTGCACTCTTATACAATGAAGTGAGATTAGCACAAGGAAAAATTATAAGGGCTTTATAAATTTCATACAATTCATGGACTATTTAAAATATGATTCGATTACTTGACATATGTCAACAGATAAAGTTTTTTTCTAGGAGTAAGATAAAAGTATAGTGATGCTCATTTTTATAAACTCATAAGTGTATTTTATGAATTTTCAATTTCAAATGAATAGTTCTTAAAACTGAAAATTCATGAAATAGAAAAATAAGTGGTTAAACTTTTTTTAATGAACTCTTTCTTTATGAATAAAGAACTATTAAAAATATTATTTGGCATACACTAGATAAAAAATACATGCAACAAAAAATTTCTAATGAAAAAACAATTAACTTTCATTTTATGGATGAAAAATCTGCCAAAGTAATCACTTATCTTTTTCTGCTCAGAAACTACATTTAAAAACATTTTATTTTTATAAGTATTCTATTATTGTTTACCTTAATTTACTTTAATTTTTGCCAATCTCATCTGTTTATTTTGCACAAATTGCAGCATTACATCATTTTAATTTGTTTGATTTTTAATTCTCAATCATTTAACTATCCAATCAAGTTCTCAATCATATAATCACTTGATAACTTCGATATAAAATAACCTCAAAGTCCACATTCAAAATGTCCTAAAATGAAACTTAAGTTAATGAATGAGTAACCCATCTTTACCTGGGGCTTGAGCAGCTACCAGGCGTATTGGCAGGTGGTGGATCGCCGAATGTCCCGTAGGAATGACAGGATAGCCTTGAATATAGAATCAGAGGCCACGAACCAGCTCCCGTAAACCCTGGTGTTATGCGACCCGTGCCTAGGGTTATTTGACACTGAATCAATTTTAAGACCGCAAAAACCAATGTTCTTAGATGGGAAAAACAGAAGATGTATGAAGCTTGGCTCAACACTCCTGGTGAAACCCACGCGAAAAGTATGATCTGTGGATCATCAGCGAGGATTGCCTCTGAAATTCTAAGATGCTCTAGGCCGAAGATACATTTAATCGTAGGTTTCATAACTGGACACTACTATTTCAGATAACAGCTCCATAAAATGGGACTGTTTCAGCAAGACCCTATCTGCAGGAAATGTTATACACAAGAGGAAACGGCCAAGCATATAATTTATAAATGCGAGGCTCTTGCCCTCTCTAGATTAACTTCTTTAGGCCTCATCCATACTAGAGAGTTACACCTAGACTCCATTAAAGGGTTATCGGACTTTAATAATAAAGATAGGTGACCCGAGTAACTGGAACTAGGAAACATTGGGTTTGGAGTTAATGGTACAAAATGCTGATTAAAGCAGAGGTGCCAATGACATACAAACCCAACCTTAAGAAGAAGAAGAACCCATCTTTATCCAAGTCATCAGATAATTGTCTTTGTATTTCTTCCACTTTGGTGGTTTCTTTAGTGTAGTCTGCATATTAAAATGATCAAAATATTGTTTTTTTACATCATATCAAGCATATTTTTATAAGAAGATTCAAGCCTTGATCTCTCCTTGAAAAAATATCTTTTGATAATTGCATTTGAGGTTACTGATTATATTCTGAAAAATGTTCTGTAATGCAGAATCAAAAATGGATGGGAAATGTTCAAAATAAACTCTTTAAAACAATATATGATCTCAACATCGGTAGTGCAGTTAGTTATCTACAATTTGAAAGATTTACAATTTTTTAATAAAAACATAAAATTTTCTAATAGAAACATAGATATGTTTCTCAACCATTACATAAGATTAAAAAATGGGGGGTTGAAAACAAATCAAATGATAAAAAAATACATACAAACTAAAATAATGAATAGAAAATGAGTTCAAAAAAGAATTTTAAAATTTTAGTTCATAAATGGGAATTAAAATTAGCTTTGTGACTCTAAGAGACTATGTTAAGAAATCACTACTATAGTTTATAAATTACAAATTCATATACGCATGCATCACAACTGTATTGTGCCCAAAATAATTGTATCAGTTTGGTTTGTTTGTAACTATTTTATCATTATAATTTTTTATCGGAAGGCTAATTAGACCCAAACAAACAGTTTAAAGTAGATTTCCAATCACTACAAACATCAGAGACTAAGATGGAATTCAAAACCACAAGCTGTCAAGTCAAAAGACAGGGTTAAATATTGGGTTGCCCTATCTATTACGTTAGTAATAAGCTATCAGATCAGCTGATTACTAACATAATAAAAAATGAAATATTTAATTTAACTTTGACAAAAAAATTTATGAGAAGAGAGTGCAACTGCACATTAATAGCAACAAGTTGGATTATATTAACTAGAAAACAAACTTAAACAAGCCATTTCATAATTTTTATAGAAATCAATTGAAAAGTTTGTAAATGTATTGTATATAATGAGTATCTTCATAAAGACCAAGAATTCTAATGAATTGATATATTTCTTTTCTAATAGCTTGATAAATATCTCACTTTTAATATTTGAAATTTAATTACATTTCTCTTCTCATATACAAAAAAATTTATAAATTATGTATATACATGCAATGCATGTATATATTTGTATTTTTTTAAGGTAGTCATCAGTAATTCTAACATTTATTCTTCTTTCAAATAAAATTAAACTAAAATTTTTGCATTAATTGATATCAAGATTTCAAGTTAACAAAATAGAATGAAAGTTATGAATTATACAAGTAGAATTTTTTCAACACTTTAAATTGTATCCCACAACAACCCAGAACATTTAATTAAATAATCATTTTATTTTTAAATGTGCTTAAAATTATTGCATCCTTGTGACAAACTTTATGATTACTTATTTTAAAGGTTTTTAGTAAGGCCAGTATTTTCTTAATATTTATTCTTTCACTTTTAATAAATATTTTGCACATATGAACTTGATCAGTGCAGAGAAAGTTCTCAAACTAATAGAGCAAAAAAGGATGAAAGCACTTTTGCCAATTGAATCTTAGTTCTCTTAAGAATTTAATAAAATAATGCAAAAAGTTTATATTTAAGAAAACACTTTTTTAAAACAAATTTTGAAAAAAAAATGCTTTGAGAACTTATGTCAAAATGTGAATAAAATGGCAACCTTAAAACTATGTTAGTAAAAGCACTAAAAATATGCCAGAAATTAAATTTAATTGCCAAACCAAGGTGTAACCACTTTTACAACAAATCCTCATTTTATACTATGTTTTCCCCCTTGCCTTTAAATCAAAAAATTTTATATTATACTTTTTTACAAAACGATATATTTCACATGTGATGCATTTGTTTCATTTGGGAATTAATAGATAAGATAAAAAGCATTTTATATCAAACTGATTACTCTAGTTGGTAGTAGGGTTTTCTGTCACTAGGTCCTAAAAAGGATGTGCTGCACCCTGAATACTCTAGAGGATGTTTGCAAGATAAACATTGTATGCTCATTTATGAGCTTTTTGTCAGACTATATTATGTTCCTTGCAGTAAAAAGACTTCTTTAAATATATAATGTATGCATATTTCAATTAAAATATTTTCCTAATAAATCTACAGTGAATACCATTTACTTATCAGAAAACTGTCTTTTTTACAATTAAAAGAGACTTTTTCTGACTTTTAAAACCCATTTTTAGATTTAAAATTATCCTTTTTAAAAATAATATATTTTGCAACTCACTATCACTCTGAAACCATTGTCAATTGAACTCATTAATTTCCATCTAATTGTTGAAGTCTCTTTTCATATAAAATCATTTAAACAAAAAAATGCTGTACTAGACAATTTTAGTTTAATTGTACTCCATTAAAGAATAATTTATCTTCTGCTTAGTTTTTATATTTGTTCTGGTGTTTTCACTTTATACTTTTTTGTTTTTTTAAACCTGCATAAAAGTATAATTATGCCATTATAATATTTTTATTAATATTAAATTTTATTAGTCATAATGTATAATGAATATATCCAGTTTTACCAGAATGTTATTGTAATATCAACAAGGCAAAAAATTTTACTATGGATTTTTTTATAATTTAAATTTAAGAGAAATGCTTGATTATTTTTTTTTCAGGAAATAATTTCCATCAGTTTCTATGTGATGTTTTCAATGAGTAATTCATAATTTTGTAGTTACCACAGGAAAGCTATTACCAATTACCTTTCAAAATATGATTTAGAAATAACACTTCTTTCATTTAATATAATTTTTTAATTTCGTAAAAAAATATTAATCTTTTCAAAAATTATTTTAAAACATGGGCACCAACAGTCATTTAAAAAATTAAAATCATATTTAGATCTGGTGTTTTTATTTATATGTTTTTCAATTTTTTCTCTTTACTTATGAAATCTTATAAGAAAGCAATACTAGACAATTTTAGTTTAATTGATAAAATTTCCCTTTCTCTGTGTTGATGACATGCAAAAATGTTAATTAAAATAACATTTTGAACTGAGAAATTTAAAAGTTTAATGCAATATATGGTTTACTCCTTTTTCTATTAATAAAATACTATGTATCCTAAAATCAAGTGTAACTACACATGTTCAATTTTTTTGTTAATTATTACAGGTAACAAAGAAGTACATTGAGCAGTCTATACATATGTATTATTTGGAATCATTTTCACAAAAAATGAAGCCAAAAATCTTACTCTGATTTAATGTATGTAATATTTAATGTAATGATTTACAAAATAGCTCAGGCAGTATAATCAATAAACTGCAATTTAGAGATTAGTATCTCTCCAAAATAAAATTCAATTCAAACTGAAACTACTTCTGTATACTATTGTTCTTGAAAATACATACAATCTAAAAATTTCTTGTTCTGTGTAATATTTTGACTTGTTAACCTTTGGCTTACTGTTATTTTTTCTACCAGTAATGTTTGATAGCATAATACATAAGTACCAAGCTCTAAAGTCAAGCAAATGATTTAATCAATCAAATTCAAACGATTTATTAAATCAGATTCAATGCATTGTGGCTTATTAAAATAATGTTCTTATGGATTATTTTTGTGTAATACATATAAGGATATTTAAATTTTTTTACATCAATACTTTTATAAAACACTCATAGATATAACAACTAATTATATATTCATTTGTTAGACATTTCACATTTTGATATAAATTACTTAAAGAGTTTAAATATAACCTACTTGTGTGGTAATGAAACAAAGTTTGCAACTAATAATTTAATGGACTTGAAATCAAAATTACTTAACAATATATTAAAATAATTACAAACATAATGTTTATTACTTTTCTAAAATAAAATAAAGATAATAGAAGAGCAAAACAAAAAGAAATTTAAATCGTGACATTCTCTTAGATCACATGCAACAGTTCTTAACATTATAAAAAATTATCGCAATTAAAGTCGTCATTCGCAATTACAGTCGTCAAGCAGATTTGGAATGAAAAAAATCTTTAATTAAGTATACATTTCAATTACATTTCATGTCCAACATATTTTGTAATGACAGCATAAAATTTTTACAGATTTCAATTTATGGTTGAAATAAACAGTGATAGAAAATTAACAATTAAGTAAGACCGTGATTTAGTTTTGGAAATTTCAAAATAAAATAGTATAATGAATAAAAAATTATTCTCTTAACATTAAGGAGTAAATGAAAATACAATAGTTTCTATAATTTTATTTTATGTTGTAAAATGAGTCGGAATCTTCCTCATTAAATCTCAACATTTTAATGCTCATCTTGCATAAATATACCTTTTTTTTGAGAATCTTTCCTTTTTCTCCTTCGTCTTGGCTCTCTATCAGACATATTTTCAAACTAATTGAAAATTATTTTGTGTATAGTTAATTAAAAATATTTAAATGAATCTTTAGTCGACCGAAGAAGTTTTAATGACGTAATACAAAACGAAAAATTTAAACTTAAAAGTACAGAAATGAACGTGCTATCGTGCTGTCTACATTTTATAAAAGAAATAACTTCAACTTCCCTTTTTTAAATAATGAGAAAGATTTATTACAGATTACTTTGTTTTAATATTGCGATTTTTTTTTCGTTGATGTTAGAAAATTAAGATGATTTTTATTCCACTTTTGCTTAAATTGCTATTTGTTAATAATTAACAAAGAAAACTTCGAAGCACATCTTGTATTTATGTACCTAGTTGCCAGTACAATGGCAACAGCTTTTTACGCGGTAAACTCAAAACCACAGACCAATATTTGGTCGTTGCTCAAAACAAACACATCATATTCACTTTTAAATTTAATTTAGAATATTAATTGCATTCCCTGCGAGATGGCAAATTCGGCATCTGAAGTAAATAATATTAAAGAAATATGTGAAAACTTATATACTGATTCTTATTTCCGAATTTCGAGTCTCAAAAACAATCTACCTGAAGTTTCTGATGAATTTCGTAATTTAATAAGAACCCTTGATATTCATTGTGGGATCCAAAATATTACAAAAGAGCACACTGAAGATCTTAAATTTCAAATTATGTCCGAATATTTTTCAGTGGTAGATAATCAGAATGATTCTGATTTGTTACCTATTATCTCAGACGATTTAAATACTGAAAATTATCTATATTCTTTAAAAGAAAAGGATTATTCTTCCGAATTATTAGAAGCACGACAAAAATGTATGGAAATTATAACGAAGAAGAAACATGTTAATGTATCTGTAAATGATGATATACTCTATCCACCTTTTATATTGGAAAAATACAAAGTAAATCAAAACAATTTAATTCAGAAAAAACTTAATTATCATAATTTATCAGGTAATTCCGAATCAATTCAAGATGAAACAAATATGAAGAAATTACCTCAGACATCTTATCAAAAAAATGGAGCATCTCATTCTAAAGATATAAATTATAATTTTACTTCATCTTTATGCTCCAAAAAGAATCTGTACCATACTAAGAATTCTGATGAGAAATATTCTGGCAATTCCCTTAAAAGAAGGACTACAGAGGAAGATGAACCTGTGACTCGATTTTCCAAGAAACAAAGTTCAAGCTTTAGACGAAACTTGAATAATAATTGCCAGTATGCCAATACTAAAGGCAGCTTCATGACGGCTAGCTCTATGTACAAGAACCCATTAAAAAAATGCAATTCTAAAGATCAGGAAACTGGATCTGAAATTGCAGAAAATAATCCAGAATCAAATATCCAAAATCATCCATCTTTAAAGAATTTTGGTTCAAAAATTGTTGGCATCATATTGAGTGAAATAATGAATTTCAGTCCTGATGTTAAATGGAGTGATATAGCTGGATTAAACTTTGTTAAGTCCACAGTTCAAGAAATTGTTATTTGGCCTTTATTGCGACCAGATATTTTTACTGGGTTAAGAGCTCCTCCTAGGGGTATCTTGTTATTTGGTCCTCCAGGTACTGGGAAAACTCTTATTGGAAAATGTATTGCCACAGAATCAAATTCTACTTTCTTTTGCATAAGTGCTTCATCCTTAGCTTCAAAGTGGGTTGGTGAAAGTGAACAACTTGTGAGAGCTCTCTTTGCTGTTGCCCAGCTCCACCAGCCAGCTGTTATTTTCATTGATGAAATTGACTCATTACTTTCACAAAGGTGTGACAAAGAACAAGATCATACAAGGAAATTAAAGACAGAGTTTTTAGTTCAATTTGATGGAGCAAAAACCGATTCAGAAAGAAGAATCCTTGTCGTAGGAGCCACTAACCGCCCTCATGAGTTGGATGAAGCTGCTAGACGCCGATTTGTAAAAAGATTGTTTGTGCCTTTACCAGATGAAGAGGCAAGACTTCAAATTATAGAAAAATTGTTACAGTCTCACCAACATAAATTATCAGATTCAGATTTAAAAATAATTTGTGATGAAACTAAAGGTTATTCTGGGTCTGATGTAGCTCACCTGTGTAAAGAAGCAGCAATGGGACCTATTCGGAGTATAGGACCAGAACAGATTAAAACTGTTTCACTTGATCAAGTGCGATCTATAGAACTTATTGATTTTATTGATGCTCTTAAACAAGTAAGAGCTAGTGTTGTTCAAGAAGATTTAAATTATTATTTGGACTGGAACAAAAAGTTTGGTAGTTTTCCAGCTTAAATATCTTGTTCAAAACTTGCTTATTGCTGTTAATCTTATACTTAATTTTAAATAAGTATGTACATACAAATTATTAAAAATAATGTATGATAATTTTTTCTCTATATTTTTAAGATATTTTTGAAAATGTGAATCTGTTTGACTATTTTAAATTAAACCTAGATAGTTAGTCCATTCAAAATTTAGAAGTTGAAGTGCTTTTTACTTGAAAAACTCTGTTTGCATATAGAAAAAGCAAAAAATATAGATTTAAAATTACTTAAATACAATTAAAAATTTAAATAATTTCCATAAGTAAGTTTGTTTATGAAACATGCTAATATTATCAGTTTTTCAAAATGCTGTTTTAATTTTAAAATAAAGGCTATAGGGAAAATAATGTAGAAATTAGTTATCAAATTAGTTAAATTAGAGAAATTAGTTATCAAATTGTCAGATATGGTCTAAAATGTGCATCTCTGGCCAAACAGTTTTATTTAGTCCTTAAATGCATTTTAATAAAATATTTTTAATTTCTCTGAAAGCCTCAAAAGTTTTTTTTTTTAATTTATTTGATTTAAAAGTGCTATTTAGTAATTAATATAATAAATAAGTATTAATTCAAATGTAATATGATTAAGCTGTTTATAATGTTTGCTTTTTTTATTTTAATATTCAAATATTACCTGTAAGTTGTAAGTATTAATGAATAGTATTAATAAGGTATTTAATTGAAATCTCCAGCAAAAATTAAATATAGGACACCTTTTTTAAATACTTTTTGCAGACTAATAATTTCCGCAAATTTATCATTTAATACAGATACATTTTAATAAATAAATATTGAAGAATAGCATTTATATAATTTCATTTGAAAATATAAAGTTATTTTTTTATATCGAGTACTTTTGTTTCATTCTCAATCCTGTATTTTCCTCTTTTACAATGAAATAAGTTAATGACATATTAGTATTTATATTGTCATTAGTTTTGAGTGCAACATTTATTCAGCTGTATAAAAATGTTGTAATTTAATGATTTTTTTACAACCCACAAAAAGTACTTTTATGAATATTTCACATTAAAAGAATATAAAGAAAATGACATAAAATAACAGCATTTCGCTTAATTATATCTGCATATATGTGAAATAAAATTGATTACTTAGTAAAATTTTAACAACAATTGTTAAATCAACATTTCATATTTTTCTTATTATATATTTTTGAATTTTGTTATTTTTCACAATAAATCTTGATATTTAAAATTGTTATTCGCATGTGTTTTTCTTTATAAAGTAGATGCAAATATAAGAAAATGACTGACGCTTATAAATCTTTATTCACAAAAGTGACCTGTAAGATTAAATTTTAATGTGATCAAAAGTATTTAGTATCCATCAATATCAAAATTTCATTATGTTTGTTTTAAACACTCTAATAAAAATATTTCTAAGATTTCTTCACTTACAATATTCTTTTAAAATTTTCCAATTTGTTTTTTAAGTTTTTTTTTTTATTTCCAAATGATTATAGTGATTTTCTGTTTGCTGAAGTTATGTTTTTAAAACTCTTATCTGAATCAAACTGAAATAATAATTTAAGAAATATGAACAATATTCTTAAAGACAAAGAATTACCCTGCAATATTAAAAATTTTTTAATTTTTTTATGATACAACTTGTTATTGTTACATATTAAAACTTCTTTTTAGGTAACTTATTTGTAATTAAGTAAAATTTAGATTATTCTTGTTTAACTTTTAAAAATTGAAAAAAAATCATGTTTAATTTTTATAAGAAATTTCAAATAAGAGTTTTTAATCTCAAATCTGTTTTGGAGAGAGAAGATTATTATAATTATATAGCTATATATTAATATAACTTGTCCAGCGAAAACACAAAATGAATGTAATTATCAGAATGTATAAGAAAAATTTCATATTTTACTTTTAAGGTATTTTAAATATATAATTAAAACTATAGAACTATTAACTTTATTTAACAGTCAAGTTTACTAAAAGTAAATGAAATAAAATATTTCAGCCAAAAAAGAAAATCTAAAGCTGGAATAGATGAAAAATTCTGCAATTTTATGCCGAGATTCTAAACAATGAAATTTATTTAAATTTAGATATTAAAATAATTTCACATTAAATTATGCAAATTTTTATAAATATCTGTAAATTATTTAATTTCCCAGCCTTATCTGGAATTCACAAAATAAAATCAAGATAAACAGGGAAATTTCCTGAATAAAAAATACTTAAGTGTAGAAAATACATAAATTGCTGTTTTACCTTTTGATTAGAACCACAGATATTCCCCCTTGTAATTGAAATTATTTTGCTGATTTGTAGCCTTATAGTATATATTAAGAGAAAATTTGTATTAATCATTTGCAAATATATTGTATATATCTTTTAATGAATTTTCAAACTACACATTATCTAGTCACTTATATAAATTCACATCAAGAATACACCTGTTTTACTAGTGAATTTTAAAATTCTTTTAAATGATGTGTATTTAATTGCTTCTAAAAATATAAGCATATATATTGTAAACTTTTAGATATCAAAAACAATTTAAATTTAAAACAAGAACTAATTCTATTGGATAAACTGAAGGAATTCGATTGAAGTTATATGTGACCTTTTTAAACAATATTCATTCTACACTAATTTTAGAGTAGGCTTGTCTATATTAAGATTTTCAAGGTTCAGGAGAAAATTTTGTAGATTTGATTATCCAAAGAGTTTCAGGTTTTGTTCATTTCATGATAATCACAGATGTTGAATAAAATTTGTTACTAATTTAAATTCAGATGAAAAACAATTCAGATAAAAAATTAATGTAAATTATGAAGATTTTTAACGATTTCCTTTTCTATCCCTTGTTGAGAAGATTTTTTTAGTTATAGTTTTGTATGTTTAGTGTCTAAATTATTTATTTCTTTAAGATCTTTATCAGTTTATTAGGTTATATATTTAATTAGCTTAAGTGTGCCACTATATTTGTTTTCAAATTTTCTCATTACAGAAGTACCATGATTTTTTTATAGCGAGTCTTGTTTTTACAATGTAATCCCAATTATGGCCAATTTGAATCTGTTCATCTTGATCAGCAAATTGACTACAAATAAAATACTAATCACAAATGAAAAAATTTTGCTCTATAGTCAGATTTTCATCAAAAGGTTCATTTTATGAGGTTACAATTGAAAGTTAATCCAAATCATAGAAGAGTTGTGAGAGTATGTGTTGATTTTTGTAATGAAATGGATTTTACCAACAATATACCCAAGCCAATCACCCAATAAGTACACCCACATCAATCATGGATATTTGTAGTTGGGAACACTTAAAATTTTGATCAAATTAGCCCATGTACAAGAAGTAATTGTAGAACAAGAAAACAAAATAGGCAAAATCTAGAAGTCTTGGAAAATGAAAATCAGTCAAGGATAACTTATTCCCCCACATCATAACATACTACCAAATATAAACTTCTGTTGATTTCATTGTATTGATATGCACAAATTTATGGAGACTAATTTTTTGCACAAGGGCTGATTAGTTTAATGTGGATTCTGACTGCTTCAAACAAAATAAAATTCATTTAAGTCTAGTTGTTTGGAAAATAATAGTAGAAATGAGCAAAATCCTGAATGTAATGCTTTTAAATATAAAAAAGTATTGAGAAAAAATATTTTTATTATGAGAAAAATATTTTGTAAGAAAAAGAATTTATAGCAGTGTTTCTATCTGTTACATTGTGTTTATAATTTTGATGATTAGGTATTTTATTTTTCATTAATTTATAGAAAGCCCAACAGCTTATTGTAGGATCTTAAACCCAAATGGATTGATTTCTCTAGATTTTAAAATTCATTTTCATGCAGACTCGTTATTTTGTTAGTTCTGAAATGCACTTATTTTAGTACTTAATGCAGAATAAGTAAATATTATGACTTTCATTTAAAAAAAATTAAGCTGTCAAATTTATTTCATTAAAGCCATTTTTATTACAATATTACTAAATTTAAGGATAATAAACATTTTTCAAAATTATCATGAGAGAAATTGGAAAATATATAATGTAGTTATGAAGGTTTATTTGAAATTAAAATATTCCCTAACAAATAAGTAAATATTTTTTTACAAAAATGATAAATGACATAATTAGTAGTTTTGTTTAAATTAACCCTTTGATGGTTATGAACGAGCTGAGCTCGCAATCGAATCGTGCTTCATAATGCGCGCAAACGAGTTCCGCTCGGCAGCGTGTTTTCGACCGAAAAGGTTAGAAACGAGTTCTGCTCGCGTAGTTAAATTTTCCCCCAATGCGCGCTGACGAGCTGAGCTCGTTCGCCAATATTATTTTGCATTGATAATGTTACAAACGAATCCTACTCGCAAATTTAGTTAGTTTTACTGTCTACGGATGGCAGTACGGGTTCCATGAATTTCTTTTCATAATGATTGAAGTTGTTTATATTTTTACCTTGTTGTTTATATAGTCCATTTTGGCGTGGTATTTTGAGTGTTTGTAAAGAAAAATGGCTCAAAAGCGAAAGTTAAATGATATTGATTATGACGATGATTATGATTGTGATACAGAAAGCTTATCTAGTTTTGAATCTGATGAGGACATTGTTCATAATATATCAACATTAGTTGTAATTATTTATACTTTTCAATTTAATATTTGTATAAACTTGTATTTATATTTAACGATTATTATTTATAAAATTGGTTATTATCATTTATAATTTACTATTTACAAATTATCATTTATTAATTATTTTAAAGTACTTAAAAACTGGTATTTATGTATTAAAAGTACTTTAAGAATTTTATAAAACGCGCGAGGTGAGTTATCAACCCCATCGCCACAGAAGGGTGACATTTTCGGAAGAACGGCGGAGGAAAACAGCTGCGAATTTCGACTGCTGTTTAGTCGCAGTACAGCGCGAATTAAGTAAGCGAAAACTGCTACTTTCCCTAACCGCTAAAGGGTTAACCAATTTAAAATTAGCAAATTTCCTGAAAAAAATAATTGAATTAACAAACTATAAACATAAAAAATACATTTAAATTACCTACTTAAACAGCTAATAGATTGATTTTTAATTTATATGATTCCTAACTGATTATAATAACAATTTGAAACCGTAAGAAAGATTTTTCAGATTTATACATACATCAGTTAAATTGCCTAAAAAACTTTTCCCCTTATTTTTACGGATATCGTCAGTTTTTCCTAAGAGTTAAAATGCATCAATGACAAATTTCATTTGGTTTAAGTGTCAATGCAATTATTAAAACATTTTTCCTATTTTCTAGTTCCAAATAATGTCGATTATGCATGAAATGTTTCCTAACTACCAACGTCTGTATTTCAAAAATACAGAATTTTAGAGTAAAATAAATGGCTTATTTTTCTTTCAATCTTTGTTTTCCATACGTTAAATAATGTAAAAATTTTACATGAATTTAAAGTTGAAAATAAAAATAATTAGCATTTAATTGCAGCATGTTTCAAAATTATATGGGAGAATTTTACAATTATTGCATTTTGTTTAAATGAAACAAATTGTATGAATTTGTAAAAGATTAGAGTCAATTCTAACTTTGAGGCATTCATAGTCTTTCAATGTTTTAAAAAAATTAATTTGTATATTTTTAATATTTATGTTTAATTATATACTTTTATGAAATTTTGTTGCATTAGGAAACTAAGTCAATTCATTATTTAAACACTAAATCATAAAACTGTTTATAATTTAATAGTGAATTTACCCATCAGAATTTATTTTACAATATTAAATGTTGTTGTTGTTGCTTATCCTCCATGTCTGACGGAGTCAGACTAGATCCACGAGTTCGTTGACTGTAAGGAAGTCGAAGACTAAAAGAGGATTGCTAAAGAGATCCTCCCTAGAGAGACCCATGCAATCCAAAAGATGCTCAGGAGAAGCCTGATGATTTTGGCACTTGGTGCAGGTGACGAAAGTTTTCCTGCCCTCGTTGAAAGTGAGGCACTTAATATGACCGCTAGCAAGTCTTGAGAGAACAGTCCGGGTACATATTAAATGTAAATATATTTAGTTAGTTAATGAAATCTTTACAATTTGACCAATGCAAATTGGTATTGCTGGGGATTAAATATTAATGACTTCCATTATGTGTAATTTTTTTTTAAGTTAATGTGTAGTTTTTATCCAGTTTACGATTAATGATTTTATAAGTACAATTTACTGGATATTCTTTAATTATTTAAGTCTAGGTATGTTTTTCATTCAACAGATAAATTAAACAAGAGCCTTCAGTTTAAAGTGAATTCCGAACCACTACAAATTGTTGTTTTTTAATTGTTGATTTTTTAATATCCAATTTATATTGCTCAAAATAAAGGATATTGAGCTTAGGGTTTGATCTTGCATCTGAAAAATCGTTCTGTTGATAAATTATTGACAGATGTAGTAGGCTGAGATAATAAAAAAATGACATTTGTTTGACAGAGAAAAGTTACTGAGCATTTGGGTACAAAACAAAAAGCATAATTAGTGCTTATGAGGAAAGCAAATAAAAAAGGTGTTTCCTGAAAAGAAAATAGTTTTTAGTAGAAGGATATTGTTTCCCTGGACGACAAGCAACATTGGACATCTTTGAGTCAAGGAGGCTGTAAATGATGAGCTGAGTAATCTGTCCTACTCGTCCAGAAGAACTTTCTCCCACTGAGTTGAGCATTGCGATTGTGGCCCTTCCATTTGTACCATTTCTTCCATCAAAAGGAAATCATTCAGCAAGTTAGCACAATGTGGCTAGCAATTGTTATTTATTAATATGGTGTTATCTCCAATTATTGCAATGTAAAGGACTACAATAGGTCTTAAGATTTCATCCCTTCGTTGGCAAACCACTCATAGTTCCATTTTCAATGATATGGAGATTGGATCAATGGAGATGCCAAGATCATCATTACCCCCATCGCCAAATCTAACACTTCATGCGCAAAAGCCAGAAAATTTTTCTAGTGTCATGTTCCCTCCTGATGAAAATATGTTTATTATTAGGGTGAAGAGAAAAATAAGGCTTGTCAGAAAAAAGAATAATCATTACTTTCTCCGCCAGTTCACATGCTCTATTGTCCACTCTCTGTGAGTGCGACAATGTTTTGCTTGTAAACTTGATACACCATTGGTCAGCAAACATAAGCCCTACAGTGTGAAGGCAGTTTCAAACAGTTTGCGTCAAAATTCATACCTGTCCATGAGTGATATTGAAGAGTGGCATTCGTATTTCGATATCTCTAAGATGTTAGCATTAAATAACAGTCTTCCTTTAGCATTGTTGTACGTTTACGACCTTGCATCTTCGGTCTGCATTTTCATAGTACAAAAAATAGTTCCTAATACTAAAATTCACAATTAGTAAAACAATGGCTACTACGGATTGTGTTTGGCCCCCCTCAAACCAGAAAATCATTCTACAAACGTCTGATTCTATTATATGACTTGATTAAGACATCACATTCGCGGAAACAATGTGCATACCAAATGTCGATAATTATTTTAAATTTTCCCTTTCATCAAATTTAAAACCAAATCTGATTTGCTACTGCTAAAGAGTCTCCTTGACATCAAACTAAAAATGTCCATACTGTGGAGTTTGAAAATGGGAAAAATTTGCATTTGTGACTCTTCGTCCGTTTTATATATTTATACATACCATTATTTTACAAGACTTACAATATTCTTTAACTGTTTCAAACAGTATAATTTGTTATCTTTAAATACATTAAAGATTGCATATTTAAATCCTAATTTACAGTGATCAATTTAGTGTCATTTTGTATTATAAAAGGTCAGTTAGTTACAAGGTTTTTCCGGGAGTATAATATATAGGCTTAAGAGAATCTCCTAAGCATAAACAAATTTATATCTTAGTTGATAAGCGAATATTTTATTTTAGATAAGCAAATCCCAAAAGTCAATTTAGGATCAAAAGAATGCTTTTTGTAATTTTAAAATTTTTAACACAATTCTAAAAAGGAACTTAAGAATTACATATAATTATGATTACATAATTATAGAATTTAGAATAACAAAGATTAAATTTTATGAATTTC
Source organism: Latrodectus hesperus (assembly GCA_037975125.1). NCBI lineage: Eukaryota > Metazoa > Arthropoda > Arachnida > Araneae > Theridiidae > Latrodectus > Latrodectus hesperus. Next base: position 58,861,974 of record CM075855.1, read on the forward strand.
AGCAAAACAGAAAATATTAACAAAATGGGGAAATTTATCATTGCAAAATATTTCTCAATGTGTAATTCAAGGAATTATCTATTTTATATAAACACAGTTAATAATAAATAAATTAATTTCTATACTTTTCCTCTTACCATCGCTTATTGGGCATAATAAAAACTTTCACGTTTTCTTTAACAAAGTGAAGTTGTCTCATTTTAGAAAAATATATTATTTTAAATATGCACACAAGTAAATTATTCAGTTCAAAAGATATTTTGAAAAGTAATAAATACTCTAGTATAAAAATAATTTTATTAAAAACATTAAAAATAAAATACATACTTTAAGTAAAAAAGTACTTTCACAAAAATATATTTGATATGTATAAAATATGGAAGATTCTTACATCAACAGTAATATTAACAATATTAATAATAAATAACATTTAGATTCATTTACAATACCCCAAATCAAAAAAATTTATAATGAAATTTGCCTTCAATTTATCAAATATTTAATAATAAATTTAATATTTATAAATCTATATAATCATAAAGAATTATTAAAAATGTTTAATCACAATTTGTTAAATTTTTACAGTATAAGCAGTAAAATATTAATTTTATTGCTTACTTTACTGATATTTTATTACATAATACTTTATAAACTTAAATAATAAATTTTTAAGATATATATTACCCTTTTGATAAATAAATTTAATTCTCCAATACAAACAAAAAAGTAAATTAACAGTGTTAATTTTAAATGCACAAGATACATTGAAATTAACTTTTCAAATAGTATAAAAATACAACCACAACCATAATAATTAAAATATAATAAATATCACGATACCATTTTTCTTGTGCAAGAACATGCAACCAAATAAAACACAGTAATGGCAGATTGGAATTAGAATACTATCCTACTTGCATGTAATATTTTGATCCCTTTAAAGTTAGTGAAAATAGCAAAAATATTAATGTTATTTATAAGCATAGATACCAATCTAATTTAACTATCATAAGAAATATTTTTTCACAAGTACTTGCCAAAAAAGAATTATATATATATATATATATATATATATATATATATATATATATATATATATATATATATATATATATATATATATATATATGAACATAGTAACAATATTTCAATGATTTTTCTCCATCATTTGTTTTTATAGACACAACACAAATTTTTTATTTGTTTGATCAAAAATATGTCAGATCAAAGCCAATCAAGATCAAAGCCTATTTTACTATAATATCTACTTAACTTAAATACTAAAATTTATATTTCATAGTTTTGAAGCTTTTTTTAAATTTAAAATGTTTTTTTTTTAAATTCTCAAGTTTGAAAAGTGGCATCCATGTATTACATTAGTGATTTTATAGAAGTTCAGGTACAGTTTTTAAAAGAACCGTATAGCTGCCATTTTAACTTCATAACAGTTCAGACAAATCATAGTTTGGGTTTCATTACAGGCTGCAAGTATTTGTAGTATGAATCATGTACCTAAAAAAAAATAGAAAATCCCCATAATTATGTTTTTAATGGAAATGTTACAAATAAGATATTTATATTTTCAGGATATTTATTCTAATAAAGCTTTAGCAATTGAAAAAAATAATTAAGTTTTTTAAAAATAACTTTTTCAAAATAAACATTGAAATTTAACTAAAAAATAATATTGAATTAACTGATATTTTATCAAATATATATATATATTTATTATATTTTTTTATATATTTTTATTATTTTTTTATATTTATTATATAAATTTTATCAAAATGTGTTATATATAAACTATTTTAATAGCTTATATATAACACATTTTGATAAAATTTATACTAAACTTAACTCTGCACATCATTGAATTATGTAACATTGAGAATCATGGTCTCTTTACTAAAAGTGTCATTCTTATTACCAGAAAGTAGCTAATTCTATATCCAATCCAGTCAAAAATCCATTGCATTTCTTAATGATTCTGGGGTTAAAATAGGTTATTATCGCACAACGTCCTCTAAATGAATAACACTAATGGGTGGGTTTTCGCTTACACACACAAATATCATTTTTTTTTTCTACAGAGTCCTTAAGAAACCATGCTTTAATTTTAGGTATGGTATACCAAGTCTAGAGCTTGGTTCCTGCTTTTGAATTATAAAAATTCATACTTCTGTTCTATTAAGTGGTCATATGACAATAAAATAAGAGTAGGTGCTTCAAAAAATTGAATTGTGGAAATAATGGATACAAGGGCATTCAGCTCAAAATGTTACTAAGGAGCAGAGATGCCTAACTCCAAGCAATAGAAGCATCTGATAAATTTCTTGAATATTTATTTTTAATGAATATATAGGGAAATTTTCAACAAAGTTTCACTCACACACACACATTTAACATTATTAAACAATATTCTAAACCACAATTCTTACCTGGTTTTGGTTCATGGGTGTTTTCTGGGCCCATTCATAAAGTCTTTCATACACATTTCCATCATAACAACCAAGAGGACTGTTTAATACCATGTCATGAAAATCAAATGCATCAACTAAAGCAACAGCATTAGGACGTAGAATATTAAGCATTTCCAGCATATAATCATGCATTTTAGATAGCTGGTTCTCTGACAAACCAATCTGAAGAGAAATTAAACATTTTCAGAGGCAATATAATTTTAAATCGCAGATTATTTTTATCATAAAAATTCACAACAATTATAAATGTTGTAAAAATGAATTTTAATGATCTGTAAGCCAAAATCATATTTTTGTTATGTACTTAATTTTAATACACCTGAAATACCTGATACCTGAAATTTAAATACATAATTTTTAAATAAGTTATTAAAACAAACTAATATAACTAAACTAAAATAGCTTATATTACTCAAATTAAAATGCCAATATATAATCAATATTAATTTGATATATTTACCATCATAAATATTCCAGATTGTTCATGAATGTTTTGTAGAAGATACAAATAACATAACTGCTTCAAAACTTCTTTCAAATTGCTTGATACAGTACTGCTTTGGACCCAACCAACATACTTCTGTACAATATAATACTGCACATGTGCCTGCATAAAGTTTGTAATCCCAGAAATTAAGATAAACTCAAATCATTTTTTATTATCAAAATAAATATATGTATATATATAAGTATATAACCTTGGCACATAATATTAAATCAACATGACTGAGATTCCATGCAATTTCAGGGACTTTATCAGCATTTATATAACTCTGAACTCTGGCAGCAGCCTTAAGTACCATTCTAAAAAAGAAAGTTAAAATATTCATTAACATAAGAAAAATAAGATAATATATAATTTTGATTGAATAAGATACTAATAATAAATTTTAACAGTTATATAACATAATTTAACAAAACCATTACTTATAAATCAAAGCAAACTGAAAGAGTAACATTGAATAAAAACGATCCCAAATAATTAGAATTTAACAAGATGGACTTAATTTAAATACTATTTTTTTAACATTTCAGTTTTTTACTACTTATAGGATATTTATTGTCACAATAAAAATTAATTATCGGAAAATTTTTATTATTGGTTTGTTTACAATTTGATGACTTAGAATTTTTGTTTTCATACCTAATTTCAAAATGGTATGATGAACTTCCTTGTAAACTTTTTAACATGGTGATAATAGATTAGTTTAGTTAGAAGTTATTGGAATTCTTGTTAGAAAACATCTGATCTATAGTTTGATATTGCAAGCAAGCTCTTTGATAATGCAAACACTGCTATCTGAATATGGATATGACAGTGAATTTCTCTTACAATATAGTAAATGTCATTCTTTTATTTCTGCAACCTAATTGGACAGACATTAACCTCTTGTTTTTGTCCAAGTTCACTGTTAGTTTGACAACCTTGCTAAAGTAATTAACAATTCTAGCATCTCTGAGATACTAATCTGTTGTACTAATACTACCCAAACTGATCTATTGGATGATAAATTAATATCTTGGAATTCATGGATTCTGTTCCTCTCCATTTAAGATGAATATTAACTAGCACATCAAACAGGTTTATGCATCGAATCCATAAGGATTAATTTGATTTATAAACCTTCTTGTAGCAAATAGAAATAACAGAGCACATAATTTTATGTCATATAAAAGTTATACCATGAATAACTAATTTAAATGCTTGCAATTTTAATAACATGCATGTCTTAAATATGCTAATAATTCAATAAGAATTTAATAAGTCTGAGCTTTCTTAGGGGAAGGGGTATTAATATCAATATTGAGCTGTGTATTATTTATCTCTGCATATATAACTACTTTTATAATCAAGTTTCCCAATCCTTCCAATTACTTCATTTGCAGATTCTCTTTAAAATATCCAGTCTCAATATTTTAAAGATATCAGTCTCTCAAAATCTAAGTCTAACTCCTAATTAAATGTCAATAGTGTTTACATTGCCTGACAATACACATGTTACATTAATATAATTGTTGGTATATCTACTATTATTTTTATACACACACACATGTAGTAATATAAAATATTTGATATAACCTTTTTGTTAATGTCCCAATGCACAATTTAAGGTAATAATACAATTTCAAAATATGTAAATTAATTAGGCATTCTATGTAATAATAATGTGTGTGTTCAGAGAAAGAGAGAGAACTTTCGATTAAGCAAAAATAAAATTTAAAAACAAGCTGTTGTTTAATTCAAATATGAAGTCAAGAATATGCACTTACATTATGCATAAATGTATTAGAAATTTAAACTAAAATATAATTTTTCACTAGTGTGATAAGTATATAATACTAACACAACTAATTAAATATATTTTGTTATGTTAATTATGTACAATAATTTCACAATTCTTGATTCTCCAATAATTAATAACCTTTAAGGATTTCAATTTAAAAACAAATTAATTTATTACATAATTGTGTAACACTAATAGGAGAGAATAACTATGACTAAAATATTACTTCCAAAGATTCACATATTGAGTAACACTGATCTAGATTATGCAGTTCATTATTTAAACCTTTGATGTTTATTTCACAAAATATATCTATATAATATTCATACATACTTTTGAGCTGCTGCACAATAGCATTCTACTAATTGCTCTAAAGAAGGTGGATAGTCAAAAGTAGGTGGAATGTTTTTAGTTTCTTGCAAAAGATATCCAAATACTGAATTTCTTGGAACAGGTTGTTGTCCTTTCAGAACTTTTAAAAGATACCTATGATTAAAAAATTCAAACATAAAAAAGGTACCCACATACAATTAAGCAGGGCTGAGAGTCAAATGTTTGAAGCGGACTTTCAGTTCAACTGCTCTTATGTTGAATCCAACCTTGAGCATGGATGTTTATAGTGTTTCAGAATCCACTTAAACTATTAATCCATGTCTAATTAACCCTCTTGTAAATAAATTTACTGTTGAAAGACAAACCATATACGTTTAAGTTATAGTCCAGTAACTTAAATGAAAGAAAAATTATTGTCATACCTTTTACACAAAATGTCTGTTTTTAGAAAAAATTTGCAGCTATTTTGCTGCATTTTTGTGCCTTCAAAAATGTAACATTCACTAAATCAAATTTTTATATTGTCTATTTAAAAGTTATATATCTGCATATTTTAATGAATAGACAAAAATTAATTTTGAACAGAATATAGTAACTGATTTTTATATGAAATTCTATAAGTGAATCAATATACAAGATGATGAATATACAATGAATCATTTTTGAAAAAGCTTTGAGCCAAAATAAAATACAAATCAAAAGTTACAAGCTAAAAATTTTACCTCTATTGATTAAATCTATACAAAACTAATATTGATAAAAAAATACATTAAACATCTCAAGAAATAATATAACAAATTAAAATTTAAATTAACCACTATAATGTTTGAGACACGTTTTATCTATTTTTCACGATAATAAAAACTGACATGAAAACTTTTACATAGAATTACATTCATACTTTAAAATTAACTCTTTTTAAAACTTAAATTTGAATTTTTGATACAAAGTAAGCATATAATGATAGCAGTAGTGTAGACATATCAACATAGGAGAACCAAATTTAAATTAATATTCAGGTTGAAAATATTGATAAATTAAATCAATTAAATTATTTTATATATAAATTGCAATATTCCTAAAAAAGAAAAATGTGGCACTCTTTAAAGCAGATTATATTATAGTTAAATGGGGATTGAAATGCCAATAAATGATTAATATAACCACACAACTAATTTCTTAAACACACACACACAAAATACACTTGTAATATTTAAATTAAAATCTGTACACAAAAGTTATTCTAAAGAAAATGTAACAATATATTTCATTTTCCAAAATAATAAAAAATATTACTAACTTTGAACTTTGCCTTATTATTTTGAATGATGAAATTTTCATAGTTTTTACAAATATAGATGAAATAAAGTAAGGAAAATTTTATTTACCTTTATTAAATTTATAACTATTATACATATAATTAATATATTGAACATAAGCCAAATGTTATTCCATATTACTACTGCTATATATGTAGTTTCGAATTTTTAAATATATGCTAGATATGGCTTCTAAGGTAATTTAATTTAGCCTTTTCATAATTTTTTTATTTTTATTAATCTTATATAAAAATGGAGATAAAAATGCATCAAATTATATTATTTTACTCACTATTCTATACTGACTAAGCTTCTTGTTTAACCCTTAAAGTATGCGTGGTTAATATTTTTTAGACAATTTGCTGTTTTAAATTTTTTAACAATATTTATGACATTTATTAATATTTCACACAGTTTTAAATCAGCTTGTTCTGTTTTTTCATCAATTAATCGAATAATTTAAAATTCATTTGAATCCACTTATTAATTTATTTAAGCTGATAAAAACTTAATAAGGTATACACTACAGTATGCAAAATCAATATACTTTTAGCAATCTATCTTTTTATATTAATTTAAATTTTTTGTATTCTTATTCATGAAACTTGTGTACTTTTCCTTTTGATACAAAGCTATTTCAAAAATATATTAAAACAGTCAGCTTAATACTGCAAACAAGTTTTCAGTTAACATTCCTCTAATTCTATCAATATAATATAATTGTCAATCCTAATTCCAAATGAATGAACTATGGCCAGACTAAGAAGCATATTTCCTAAAAATTATGATTAAAACTTTTTATACTTTTACTAATATTGATCTTTTCAAATAAAGTTCTATTCAAGATGTAAAGAAATTTTAAAATTTTACTTTACATCATATAATTAGAAGTACAATTATAAGAGTACCATTTTTTAATGAAACTTACTATCAGTATTAAATTATCTTACAATTTTTAATTTTATAAATTTTTTACATCTTAAAGAAAACTTTAGCAATAAATGAAGCAAATGCAATTATGAAAACAAAATTTTACTAAATATGTGTGATGAAATGTTAATTAAATTCTATTAACAGAGCTGAGAAAATGTATGAAATGCATTAAGGGCTTATATAGTTGCATAATAAAATTTGAGTAGTGGAGAAAAAATTAGACTATTTATAGAAATTTTTTTTTGTAATTAATTAATTTTAGATAGATTTATTGTTGCTCAACATTGATTTTTTTTTTAACACAACAGCTAATTGGGTCAGGCCTATGGTGTAAAATGGATTTTGAACTATTATAAACATCTAAGCCTAAGATGGGATTTGAATGCATGAATTGTTGAACCAAAATTAATTTTATATAAAAGTAAGTTTAAAAACATCTAATTGGAAATAAAAAGTAATTCTGTGAGTTTGAAATAAAATTTTATGAAATTTTGGTTATTTTGAATAATGATAAATTTGAATTTGTTTGCTTATGATTTTTGTTAATTGAAGCAAGAATTTTATTATTCATTTTTATATTAAAAACATAGATATTTGCTGAAATTTTGCATTTTATACTTGAATTACTATATAAGTTCATCAGATATATATTTAATAGAATGATAACCATAACAAGTTTCCAGTTAAAGCCAAAATATGGAAATAAATCTGGGAAAAATGATAATCAAACTTACTTTTTCTCCCATAGCACTGCCAATTATCACTTAAAAATTAAGAAATTCCTTGCAAAACTCAGCAGAATAAGAATTTCCTGATATTGTGATTTTTGAAGTTTATCTCAAAATATATAATCTATAAAATCTTAATTCTTGAAATAAAAGTAGAAATCATTAAAACTTTACTATCTAACTGATTTAAGTCAGAAATATTAGCTTAATATGAAATAAAACAAGGATAACTCATCCAAATACCTTAATATACAAGATATCATATTAAAAATCATGAAATTAAAAAAAATCATTAAAAGAAAATACACACAAATAGCATCCCACAAGGCTTTACGATTCTTATTATATAATAAAATAATGAATTTGTCAATATAACATATAATTTGCCAGGCTATGGATTCTAAGATTCTATGATTGGATAGCTAAGATTGGATGGCTAAGATTCACATGAAATTAGATTATTAGTATTGTTCATACTCCACCCTAACATATTGATTAAAAAAATTGTGTCTGCACTATCAACGTGTGTAAAACATTAGCAATGAATTCAGTAAAAAACTAGTTATATTAATCACAATTTACTTTGTTGTGGTTCTTTACTATTTGAAAATACACAGGCTCATAAACTTCATTGAAATAATTTATACACCTAAACACTTGTTCAGCAGTTTTTTTAGACTAATTTTAGACTTCTACCTAATGCAACATGAAAGCTAAAGTGGAATACTATAACACTAGCAATAAAAGCTACAAACTCATTATGGCTTCAAGGCAGAATGGTGGCTATTGGAGTACAGGATAAATGTATTAACCTTAGTTGCAGCCACTATATATATGTGTGTGTGTCATAGTTATATATAAAAACATGATTATAACTATCATCCTGCAATATTATATGAAATGGATTTTCAAGTATCTTAGAATAGATTTTAGTTGATAGGATGGCCATTACAATGTCAAAGAAAAGATTGTTTGTAGCTTGTTTTTAAGCCCATATAATATATATATTGAAGCAGAAACATTAATTTCCTATTTATTGATAATATGCAAGCATTTTTAAAAACATGTCATTACTCATTGATAAAGAACCAAATACAAAAATTTACAATATGTGTGAAATTGCCATTAACTGAATTAAAGAATTGATTGCATATGTTCCAAACACCCAATTACTTTTCAATCATGTCTTTAGTCTCTTATAGTTTATATTTGTGACTAATGCCATTTTGTAATAATTTTCTAAATTGGTAGTTTTTTTTACGTATACAAATAAATAATCAAGCCTTTAAAAAATTAATGCTCTTATACACAGAAAATACAATTGTATTGAACATAAATTTCAACAATTTTTCCCAGGAAAAAATCAGCTACTCTTGTACAAGTATATTTAGATTATTTTACTAGTAATAAAAGAAAAATATATAGTAATTTAACTCATTGTATTTTTATGAGAGAAATGAAAAAGTAACTTAATGCATATTTTGGAGATTAAAATTGTACATATTTAGCGCAAATATATCTTTGTACCTAGCAGTCTGCAAATACAAAACTGTATTTTCTCCTTCATATGTACAAGCGGCAACAGTAGCAGCATAAATTCTATGAATGCCACTAATCATTAAATACCCATGGCCACCACATGCACGTCTGCATATTTCAATAGCTGCACTTCCATAATCTGTACATAATGCTTTCAGCCCAGAAGATGTTGCATGGAGCTGAAAAATAACTTAAATTACTTTTCAAATAGAATACTTTTCATCTAAAATTTATAGGTTTTAAATTAAAGTCATTAAATAGATCTAGTTACATTTTAAATTGAGAAAATAAATACATCTAGTATCATTTTGATTGGAATATACATTATTACTTCAAATAAATGAACACACAAATAAATAAATGCATAAAAAAGATTTAATTTTCATAACCTGAGAATCAAATAATGAAAGATTACAATTAGAATCGCAAAATCAATTTAAATTAAAACAAAACTAAGCAAATGAAAAGGAAATCACAGCAAGTTATAATCGCACTCTTCCAGGCCTAGTTTTGTTATCAACAAACTGTCTAAATCAAATACTTAATTTTTAAATAAAAAGAAAATTGTAGAAACAAATGGAATTTCACAGACATAATGAATGTAGAAAAACATATATAATAGTTGGTTAAGTTAAAACATACCACATTTTAATGGATTTATAATATTGAGAACCATAATCAATGAAAGGAAAATTCCCTCTGCTTTACATTATACCAATCGAGAGTCATTAAACTATATAATTATTTAATATCCATAAATCTTCAAAGAATGCCACTTTCTTGTTACATCAAAAATGAATTAAAATCAATTTTTGAACCAAATTTCTACAACCCAAACCAACAATAACACACTAAGAGTGCATATTTACAGTTATTGCACAGTATGCATAATAGACTTTCTGGCAAAAATAACAAACCAGATTGCCCAATAAGCCTCAAATGAAAGTATATGAATTTTATACACATTTTTTAACTGAAAAAAGAAAACAAAATGCAAATTATTTGAGTTTAAAAAATAAAGAGTGAAAAAAACCTAAAATAGTGCAAAAGTGGAAAATACAAAAATTTTAAAAATTCAAAAATCATTTCAATAGTTCAATATTTAGAAAATGTAACCATACCACAGTAATAAACTGTGAAAAAGTAAACCAATTTTGAAAAATCTTGAGTTTATATTTTATTCAAGATAAGAATTCTTTATCCATAACAATTTCATAATGTAAGCAATAATATAAGGATGCTAAGGTTAAAACAGTATCTTACTGCAAAAGATAAATTTGCAAACACAAAAAATTATTTACAACCTATTCAAAACATTTAGCAAATATCATTTTCATAAAGCATTATAATTAACAAGATTTAAGCTTCACAAAGATTTGAACTGCAAAAATGGAAAATTATACCTTTGTTATTTATGCTAGTCAAATAAGTCTTATAAATCTCAGACATATATAATATATAAAATGTTTATCATTTGTTTATATTAAAACTTATAAAAACTTGGATGAAAAAAATCAAAAACATTTTAAATATTTATTATCCTAAAATACAATTGATAAAAAACAGTTAATCCTTATTTATTTATTATATCAATTTAAAGTCCTTAGAAAATATTTAATTATAACATTAAATTCATTAACATATAAAAGTCTTATAACTAATAATTTAAAATGTTCATAGAAGTTATATTGTTTATGATTTAATTTCTTAAATAATTTAATTTTTCTCTTCTTTTTATTGACAATTGCACCCATTCAGAGAAATTTCCCAATTTATGAACATTAAAATATATATGTATTAGCATAGATTCATTAGTAAGAATACACTGAAAATTTGACTATTTCAGAGATCATAGTTAATGAAGTCCTTTAAAAAATAAAGCATTTTTTTATTATCCTTCACAATTGAATAATTAATTATTTTCTGCATCTATTGAAATAGATTTTTCATATTTCACTCAAAAACACATGCAGCTCATTTAAAAATTTGATTTATGAAACAAAAGGCATTACCTCTGGCAATGTTGCAAGGTCACCCTTTTCCATACTTTGAGTAGCAATTTTATAAGTATCCATAAGAGATATAAAAGTAGCTTTACAAGCATGGCTGAAAGCAATCATTGGCAACAATTTATACTGCTGCGCTTGGTAATCCAATATTTGAACTTCTCCTTCACTAAAATATAATAAGGATTATATTTCAGTAAAAATAATTCTAGCAATGAAATGTACTCATTTTTATTAACAAATACTTTTCTGTTACATAAATTGCATATCCTATATAAAATCTGTTAAAGGTAAAATAAGAGAAAGAATGTGTTGTAGAGATTGTGATCAAATTAAATACTAAAACTCAATTACATTTATTTTACCATCTTTCCCTGTTCCTTACTTATATGCACGTAAAAATAGACTTTTTCCAAAAATAATTAAAAGCATTATAGTGAATTTAAATTAATGACAGGAAATTCTTCAGCTGATGTTTAAAAATATATGATAAGCTGAGTTTCTGGAAAATATTATAATTGCAAATATAATTGATTAGAAGAGCTAAAATAGACGCTTTTGATATAATAAAAACTGTCTTTTTTCTTAAATCAAATCTATAACTGACTGATATGCATCAATTAATTCTTTATGCTGCCTGAGATATAAGAGATGCACATCTTTATTGTAATAAGTAATGTTACATTTTACAATGTATAATAATTCATTATAACAATAGAGAAATTTGTGCCAGTACAATTTATATTTATTATATGTAATGCAAGACTAGAAAATGCAGTTTATTATGTCAAACTTATGTTTCTTAAAAAATTATGTTTGTATTATAAAGCTTAATTCTATAATTTGAAGATCCATTTCAATTTTAATTTTTAACTATCTTTCATTCAGAAATAATACTTTGACCATTTAATGATTTATTTATAATCTGCACATATTATGCCCCCAGTATATTAATAATAAATTAAAATAATTTAAATAAAGTCATGTCTAAAAAATGCAGATTAAAATGTCATAAAAATAGCTAATTTAGAAGACATTTTACTTGAATTGCAGGAATACTTCCTATGTCATTAAATTTAATTGTATTCAAAGTATATAAATACAATAAGAAATGCATTTACTTTGGTATTATTTGTGCTTGACGTCTTATTGCACTATAGCGTACAGCAATTGTTGCAGCCCTAGCTACATTATAAGAAACCATATCTAGTATGAGAACACGGACAAAAACCATAGTTCCATAATTTAGTTTATCACTTTTAGGTTTTACATATTCTCCATCTTCTGTAACCTACAAAACATGACAAAAAATTTTCTTTAAAACAAAATTCTTCTAAAAAAGGTTAATTACAAATTAAAAAAGCAAATATTAAGATCATTAAAAATATTTTAAGATGTGATAATAAACAGGGATTAACAAAAATAACAAAAATACTCAAACAAAATAAAAAGACTGTGAATAATTATTCTTGGAGAAGTTATAAGAGTTATATTACGCATGATGTATAATTATATATCTATGATATTTAGCACCAAACTTTCAAATATTAATACATTCATTAAATTATTTTTTATATAAAAATTACATTTAAGTCTAATATTAAAATATTACTTTCAAATTTAATGAAAAATTAGCCCAATTTTTTGTAATCAATAAATGATTTTATTGAAATAAGTTTGAAAGGCTTTAAAATTTTTTATTAGAAATGTATTCTAAAATACAAATAAGCAAATGTTCAATGGTCTTCTTTTGTAAATATGTATAACAATTTTGTGTGCTTTTCTGACAGTTGAAAAACAATGATTACTGAAAGAAAATTTTCAATAATGGCAATTTTTGGCAGAATATTTGAGCGCTATACTTAATAGAAAATAAATTAAAAAATTTAAGTACTTGAGCATTTTTCATAAGCATATTTTCCCTAGGAATTCGGACATTATCAAGTTTCAAAAACCCATTATCTGATGCACGAAAACCAACTTTAGGTCCAATTTCACCAACTGTAATTCCTGCAAAAGAAATAAAATAATTTCAACTAAACTTTCATTTAATAAGATATTTGTACACTAATGTATAGAATGAACATCAAACAAATTACATGAATGTATTTAATAAACTTAAAGTAATAGATGAAAAACTTTATTCTCTTTAGATTTAATTTTCACTATAGTAAAGTGTTTCATAAATAAAATCTAATAAATTGTAGAAAAAAGTTTTAAAATGTAGAAGAGAAATTTTTATGTCAATTCTTAAATTAGTATTACAAATTGAATTATAAGAATAAATTAGAAGTAATACTTATGCAAATATTTCATTTATAAGTCATATAAAAAATTACAAAAATAATGTTTTTATGAAACAGTAAAAGCATTTCTACACTTTTTTAAATAGTAGATTTCAGTGTACAGATATGATCTTAAACATTACAAATTTTTATTTAAACTAGAATGCATTTTGCTATCTACCACTATTTTCAATAAATTTTAAATAAATTTACAGATATTTACCTAAATGGTTATTTTATACATGGATACTTTAAGACACAATTTATCCTTTTGTGAAGTTTTTATCAACAGAGATAAATTTTTAATGAGATTTATTCAATACTAGCACTTAATGATAAAATTGTATTACATGGGAATATTTATAATCACTACTGACATATTTAATCAATTTAAAATGTTACACCTCTCTTTTTTCATGTTATTTCTCCTTAAAAGGAGGGTTTTTAAAACGTTTTGATGTTTCAACAAATAACTTTTAAGGGTAACAATATATTAAAAACATTTTTGAGGAAAATTTTATATATTTTTAAGTTTTTTCAAAACTTAAATAAAACAAAATAAAGATTTTTGATAAATATAAAAAAATGCAAATATTAATAAAAAAACAATTTGATTCTATGAAAATTCAAGCATGAGTATAAAGGACAAAAAAAATAACTATATAAATGTATAGGATAAATGAATACATTAAAAGTATAAGACAGACTGAGCAGTGCAGGAACCCTTCATAAGAAATAGACTTGTATTAAAACATAAAAAAATAATTAAAATATTGTTGCAAATTTATAAATAATAGTTGTATTTGTCTTAAAATATCTCAAACAGATCAGAAATACTCACATTTTGGGAAAAAATTGCGGTATTTAGACGTGTTGTACATTTAAAGCAGGTTTTCTAATGATTTGGTAACTTAGCGATGTTTTGGTAAGAAAACTTGGCGATAGTTGGCGAGATTCTTGGAGAGAAATAGATACTTCTGGAAAAATCCATCACCCAAGCTCTAGGACCAATATTTAGTGAGATAGCCTAGAAGTTTCCAGAACCTTGGCGAAACTGGTAGATTTTTCCACCAAGTCAGGCATAAATACTGCAGCCCGACATAGAAGTCAGGCAGTTTTTTGAAGACAGTCAGTGAGTGAAGACGATAAGTCGTGAGAGAAGCTGTTTCTTATTATATCTGACGAGTTGTAGCTGTATAATTGTGATTGTTACAGATGGAATTTCTTATATCTAGTAGGATTTTTACGAATAAAAGACTTGTGTTCATTAAGTGGTTGCTTTATTCAACTCTCAATCGATACGAACCCCAAAAAGCGGTACAATATTGTTTAAGAAATTAATTTCCTTCCAAAACAATGCTATGAATTTTAAAAATTATATATATCTTTAATTCAATATAATTCTTTTCTAATAGAATATTTTTGGAGAAATATAATGAAATTTATAAAAGATTTTAAAGATATTATTTACTTACTCATTTATATTTAGTAACATAGTACTTTTCATTGATTTATAACTAGATTAATATTTTAGATAAAAATTTGGCTTGCCTGGAAGAGGTTGATGATCATCTCTACTTCGAATTTGTACCATAAACGGATGAATTCCATAGCATTTTCCTTTGGTATACAATTGAGCTAGTACAATGGCAAAATTTGCTGTCTTCCCCACTGTATATGTATATGAAACAATTATTCATATATTTATAATGCAATAAAAGAAGAAATATAAAACAAAATACATTATTTATTTAAAGCATATCTCATACTTTTATACATTATATATGTATGAGAAAATCTTATTTGTGAACTATTTTTTCCCCTCTGTTAAATTTAAGGATTTACAGGTTAAAAAATCTAAATTTATCTTAAAATAATTCAATATAAATTAATTATATGTAGGTTTTTAACTGAAGTAATTTACTAATATATTACTAAATATAATCTTTAAAAACGGGTTTCATTTTACATCATATAGTGTCAGTTTTATTTTTATTTAAAATATAATTACACTTGTCAAACTATAAAACAAAAAATTATTTCTTAACGCAATATATGATCAAAAGATGTAAAACATCAAAAGCTTGTATATAAATAAATAGATATAAAATTAAAATTGTTATTTTAAATTATAAGCCGAAAATGTATGCACGTTTGGCACTTTATTGTTACAAGACATATGTCCAAAGTTCTTCCTAGAGCTGGGCAGAGTTGAATCAATCTTTCAACCCTTCAGTAAGTGTATAAAATAGTTCCCAAGCATACTTGGGAACTAAACATGGAGTTTTGTGTTAAGCTAACCACCTAATTGGAACACATACTTTGGATTCCAAAGCCCTCGATCATGAAAACAGGTATGGGCACTATAAGACTTGGCCCATTTCTGGGCTGTCATGCAACAGGTTTAATTTAGTTTAAGTAAATTTTTTGCACACAAGGACTAGTTAAATAGCAACTTCAGTTTAAAGTGGATATAGGACTATTTTAAACAAGCACACTCATACAACTGAATTTATAAATTGTTAAACTGAAAGCCAGATCCTAACCATCAATGCCCTTTTTTTGGGTTTAGTTCGCTGCTTTTAATTTGTCCTTCAATAATTATTTTTCTGCATAGGAATATTAATTAGACCATGACAAGTAGCTTAAAGTGAATTCTGAACCACTACATGCATCTATGCCTAAGATGGGATTCAAACCCACAAATTATTGAACCAACATGCAAGAGTGTAGTTTAGCAGCATTACTCTTTGGGAAGAAATTCATTCACCATAAGAATGCAATATCAACAAATTTTCACTCAATTTCAATCATTAAATACAATTATAAATGATTAAATTTTACTTATTGTTTGGAAAAAAAATTTACACAAAATCAAAAATTAAAATAACTTTAGATGTTAAGATAATACATTTCAATAAAAAGAAATGAAACTGAGAATATTAATCACCAAAATTGTATTTATGGCCACATTTTAAAATGAATTCAAAATTTGTGTTATGGGATAGTATCGGCAATGGTTTGATTTGCCACTCTATAATTACATTTTGCATTTAAGGATTAAATTGAGAAAGATCTACGCTTTAAAATAAACTCTGAATTACAACAGAATTTATAAAAACTATCAATCCTTCAAAGGGAATCAAAACTACAAAAGATTAAAATGTACAGAGTGCTAACCAATCAAAAGTCAGTTTGGCAAATCATGTGCAATAGGCTTTGAATTAGGAAATCTATATTAGGAGCTTAAAGTATCTCAAAGAATAAGTATTCAATTTTGTTTTACCATATTTTCCTGTACATGATCCACATATTGGATGTTAAAAAAGAATCAAATTTCATTGTGCATATTATATGCCACTGCAAATAATCTTATAAAAATATTCTCCTTCAAAAAACTATGAAAAAAATGCTGTTTCTGTTTCATAAAATAAAAAAAATAGATGGCACAACAAATTGACAAACTTGTTGCATCTATAATCAACTTTGTCTAATTACGTTCAAAAATGAATTCATTTCATCATAAAGATAGTTGTGAAAATAATTGCTATCATAACGAATTTTGTCTTGACTGGAGTTACTTTTAACTTTTAAGTTATACAGTAGATATTAAACTAAAAGTTATAGAGAAAGGAAATGAAAAATGGCCACAAATATATTAAAGTAAGATAAAAACAAAGCATAAAAGAAAATTATATCCTATGCACACTTCCAAAATAATCCATTTCTTTCATTTAATTATTAATGAAATAAATTTTATTTTTAAAAAATACGTTAAGATCATTTTAAAAGTTGTTAAAAAATATAAATTAGCGAGTTTTTCTAGCTTCTCAGAATTATCATCTTGTACTTTCATCTCTGTTGACCACACTTTGCGATGTGGATTCAAACAAATCTTTTTCATAATAAATGATTTTTTCTATACAATTTATTATATTCTTAATCACACTGTATTTTTTTATTTTATGTGACACCTTTCAGCAGTATATATTTTAGACTATTCATCAAAAAAAACTGCCACAGATTGTACATTGCTGTGGATTATGCACAGCTTTTTTCTTTTACTTGAAAAAAATATCTTGTAGATAATACGCAACTATGGATTATATACAGGAAAATATGGTAATTGAATCGCTATACTATTGTTTCTTCACAGAATTTCATCTAGTGACAGAAATCACATTTCTACTAAACACAAGTATATTTATCCAATCAGTCTTGAAAACACTGGACAGATCTTTTCGAAAATCTTCACCTTACATACATTATACACAAAAACATAACTTATATAAACTGTGTAATTTGTGAAAGTTTAAAGTGGCAGATCAGTAAAGAATTTTGAAAACAGTTTGAAAATACAAGGAAGTATTTAAAATTGCATATGAGATTTCTAAGTGACGCTTTATTAAAATTCCATCTCTTTTAACCTAAAGGAGAATTTGGGTTGAATATTGAAAAGTAACAGAGTTTCTAAAACAGTCAACTGTTCAGGGCAATTGTGTTTAGAAGTCAATATATATATATATATATATATATATATATATATGTGTGTGTGTGTGTGTGTGTGTGTGTGTGTGTGTGTGTGTGTATGCATGTATATATATATGTATATATACATAATATAATATATATGAACAAATTTAGACATGGATGTTAAAATTAAATTTCATATATAAAAAATAATAAAATATGCTTCATCAAAAAATTTTGTAAAGCTTTATTAAACAGGAAATAATTGTGTAAATTGAATGTTTCATTCTAAAAAAAATGATAGTTTTGCAAGACAAATTCATATGGTGAAATAGTAATAAATAGGAATTTAAAATCATTTATATATTTTTTTAAAAAATATGGATGGTAAGAAATAATAAATTATATTTAATAAAGTTCTTTCAAACGTACATTAAAATAGAAAAATTGTGATCTCTTACATATGTTAAAATAGAAGAAATGTATTTTAATTATAATTTTATCAAGAATTATATAAGAATAATTTAACAGTAAGATTATATTGTTTAACAAGACTTTTACATATTGCATTCTTTTAGTTTCAAATAATTTATCTCATTTGAACAAATGTGGATAGAATACAAAATTATGTTTTAAACCACTGAAATTCTAGTTGTCGCAACTTTTTGGAATTTTTTTTCCTTCTCTGAATAGTCTTATTTCCGTATGTCCTTAATTTCCCTCCTAGCGTAAAGAATAATTTACATTGAGAAACAAAATTATTTTAAACACAATAATTAACAAAACTATCATATTCCACAGAAAAACCAAATAAAATTTCACTACCATTATAAATGGAAATGAAATAGAATTGTTGGCCAGAAATATTCATCTATAATAAACATTATAGAATTATATATATATATTAATAGATGATATATAATTCATCTATTATTAAACTATAATCTAGTATGTGCATAAAAGACAAGTTCAATTTGCTGAACATTCTTTTTAATCCTTTTAAAAATGAAAATAAATTTGGAAACTTACAACTTCCAGGCCACCATTTCACAGATGATAGAGTTGGGGAATTAATAATGAACTCTTTAGTATTTTGATCATAAGTAGCAGTTGTTTCCAATCCACGCAAGAAAGTACCTTCAAATATTAAAAAAATTAATTTAAAATATAATTATCAGCTTTGTATTTTAAATAAAAATATATTTCATTAATAATTTATAGGCAATTTATAACACATAAAGTGTTCTAAAAATTTTCCTACTCCAACTTTAATTCTTTATATGCATTTTTTCACTAAGCCATTTTTTTGAGATAGCACATCAGCAGAACGGTTTTTTCTTGGGGACTGGGAATATTCTGCTAAGATGAACTTCGGAAAAACTTCACACATAAAAATTTGCATCTTAATATTTTTCAATTTTTGGTATATTATGAGAACACTTAATTAGTTATCACAAGTAGTTTTAAAATTTTATTTTATAAAGTATCTATAAAAAACATAAAACTTCATGCCATAAATGAAGATTAGTGTATTTTCATCAGCTTGAAACATTTGGCTCAACAGAGATATCATGATTTAGAAGAAGCCTAAATTCTTACAAATTTAAAAATTAAATACTAATTTTGTTTAACAAGTACAGATTAATATGAAATTATATTGGAAATAATTTGAAATTTACTTAGAACATCAGCATTTTGAACAAATAGTTTTTCCTGAAAAAATGAATTTATTAAAGTGGTTTCATGTACACAAGTTAAATATTAAAAAAAAAATCCTCTTTGACAAACATATAAGAGGATTAGATAATATCTTATAGTTTTCTAAAGCAAATATTGATCTATTATAAATAGATATTACCCAGAAAATATTTTATAATACCAAATGTGAACAAGTTAGATTTTAAATAAAATATGAAAATAAGGGAACAACTGATATACACATATTTAAAAAGTGTTTTCAATATTAATTTGTTTTTAAATATGTTGGGAAGCCTTATTTTCATGATGTGAACATACTATAGAAGTATTTAAATGAGGAAATTAATGAAGATAATTTCCAAACAATCAATGTGTGAAATTTTTGCAAATATTCAAGAAATTCTTTCACTAACTTTTCCCAAATTGTGTATGAAAAAAAGTTTACTTTTAACATCAAAAACAACATTGTAATTTTATGGGTTTTCTTCCTCTGTATGAAAAAAAGCATTTTTGTTGTTAACATAAAAATTGCTTTAGCTTTTTTTATAATTAGATAAGAAATAAATGAATCATCAGTAAGGATAACTCTGAAAACACTATAAACAGCACAGAATTTTACCATGTCCAAGTTCTGTTTGTGCATATGTTCCAATAATTTTCATTTCCAAGGCATCAGGAAGCCATTTTGCTTGCTGATCTTCAGTAGCAAGACCCATTAAAGTTGGGATAAACATAACAAAATGTACTGTCAGTGGAGAAGCTTCCTGCAATATAGCATCAGCAATAGATCTGTAGTAATAAAAAATAAGTATTAAAAAGACATTTTTTTAAGATAAAAATTGTGGATAAGAATAAGGAAATATAAAATTTTCAGAGTATAAAAAGTACTATTATCTTAATATTCTTTAATAATTAAAAGGAAAATATTTTTTAACACAACAGCATATATTACTTAATAAACTTATTTCAATTTCTTCATAATCTCATAGAAATGATTGCTTTCATACTTTTAGTTATTGAATTGATGTTAGTTTCAAAAATTTAATGGATTGTAATATGAAAATAAACTTTGAACTAATAGATAAAATTTCAACAAATTGATCCTCAAAAACAGTATAATTATTGATTGAAAAAATACTCTTGCATACATTTAAATCTATGAAGTGCGGAAAAAAATACTAAAAGCTAATCAAAATACATTTTTAATGTTTTTTTCATTTATATCAATTTTAATAATTTAAGAGAGTGCAAGAATAAAAATGCAAACAATAAATTTAATTCCTGTTAAGGCTTTAAAAAATAATGAGTCAAAAGACAAATATTAAATTAACAAATGTATTTAATAATTTTCAATATGTAAATCTTAAAACTTTAATTTACTAGTTAAAGAATAGTACATAAGCAATAGAAACTCTTATATTTATTTTTATCCATAGAAATTTGTAATCTTCACCATAAAATAATTACTTTTTGAAAATTACTTACAAAAAGTCGCATATTTCAGTAAAGAAGTGTTCATAAGCATGCAGGTATTTTTAATAAATTTTTTGAGAACAATAATCATAAGGAAAATATTTGAAATCCATATCAATTGTTCCTATTAAGAAAATACTTTCATTCTTGCAATTTTGATAGCATAAAAATTATGTTATTTTTTAAGTATAATATAAAATAAGATGGAAATATGTAAACATTTTCATTTGAATATAATTGAATCCATGAAAGTATTTTGGGTACATGAGAATAATTGACTGAAAAAAGATTAAGTAATTATTTAAGATAAAATCAAACAACCATGATGTTTTCATACAGCAAAACTAGTTTTTATAAAATATTTAGTAGTGAAATCTAAATACATTACATAATTTTGTAAAGTCTAATTACACAGATGTGTGTAATTAGACTTTAAAAATAAAAAATGTAAAAAAAACAAAGATCGCATTTTCATTCAATATCACATTTTGCAGCTTTATTTACAAAAGGATTTTTCTAGATTTCAGCAAATATCTTGATTACATTCAATCTAACTAAAGTATTTTTCCCTTTATATTAAACTATCACTTAAAAGTCTTCCCACAAAATTTATATTAAAACAAAATAAAATATTAGCTATCTTTTATTTAAAGAAAAATTTAATATAGTAAAGCAAATTATTTCTGTCAAGAAATTTCTCAGCTTTATTAGAAAAGAGGAACTTTGATCAGTCCTTATATCTTCAGTAGTTTATAAAGAAAGAAAATAAATTTAAAACAAATTTGATATTTTTAGAGGGAGATATTAAAAATTTTAACAATGAAAAATATTTGCAGATTTTTACAGTAGAATAATTTTAATGTATGCAAAAAATAAAGTATTTCAAAATGCATGACAAAATATTAACAGATTTTTTTTTCTTACTTTTATAAAAATATGCTATTTTATGCTTTTGTAATACATTACAACATTTTTACCATAAAAATATGTCATACTAAAACATTAGATTTTCATAATATATGTCATGTATAACATTTTAAAACTGAAGCACTTAACACTCTTAATAATGTAAATAAATGATAAAATTCATAGAATTTTATAGTTTTGAAAAATTTTTTTCAAGAGACAGGATTTGCAAAATTATTTTCAATTGTTCATTATGGGAAAATGCAAATTTCAAAAACAAAAAAATGTTTAAATGAAAGGATATACATTCCAACTGATATGAAAAACGCATAATTAAAATTTATGCCTCAAATTGATGAAAGCTAAAATGCAGAAAGTAAAGCATTAATACATTATAAAAATATTAAAACTCATAGATAATTTTTTAAATATTTTATCCTAAATGTTTTAATGGAATAAACAACTGTTAAATGATATTTTGTATTACAAAAGAAATCAAGAGATGGTTAATTTTTTTATACAAAAACTCAGTGTTCTTAATTTTTAATGAAATTTTTAAGTTCTATAATTAATGATTATTTAATTTGCATAAAAAATTGCACTTTGATGACTTTCTTAAACTGGATTACAGTTAGTATAAAATAGTTTTCCTTAAAAATATTACAAAATTGTAAAATTAGGAACTTACACAACAACATTTTCTAATTATTGACATGGATAGTTAAATGTAAAAAAAATTTTCAGAAAAAATACATATATATAATGAAACAATTAAAAAACAAAAATAAATACAGAAATTTAAAAAAAAAAATTTTATATGAAAAAAATTTGAATTATTGCCATGAAACTTTATTTTTTTCATAATTTTAAATCTATAAATAATAATGATTGATATTTTTAATTTTTAGAATAGTTGTTACTTAACATTTCACATTAAATATGCAAATTTTTATTTTGAATAAATTTTTATTTATATTACTAAGGCATCAAAAAAGCTCACTAAACTCTTCTTTACAGAAAGCTACTCCACAGTCATAAGAATGCGATTATATGTATAATGAAAATATCTTTACAATTTACATGACAAATAAAATCAAGGAATTATTCATAGTTAATGTAAAAATGAGCTTTTTCCTGCATAGGAAATTACGCAACTTTTTAATGCTTTATTATGCAATTAAAATTCATATTTACTATTAAAGAGTGCCACGCACTGAAATTTCTTTAATGTGGGCGTAACTGCTCGATTTATTAAAATTCGTGTTTAATCAAAAAGTGAAATTTTTTAATGTTAGAAATTTAGCTTTATTGCCCGGTTGCCACCGTAGTAGGTAGCGCTACACTGATGTTTTTTGAAGGTGGGCACCATTGCTTGGTATATTAAAAATCAAATTTAAATATAAAATGAAATTTGTTAACGTTAGAAAATAAGCTTTATTATCGATTGTCACTGTAGTACATAGCAGTACTTTTTTTTTTAGGTGAGCGCAATTGCATGGTATATTAAAATTCGAGTTTTAAAAATTTTGTTTCCAGTTATCAGAATTTTAAAACTTCTATAGTACTTAATTCTCATGAAATATTAAAATTTTTAGTATTTGGAATTCGGAAAAACGCGCGATTTCAAAGGTGAAGTTCGACCGCGATCGTTATTGGTTGACAGCTATCGCGCGTAGTGACATCATTTAGATTGGCGACAGAGCTGTAGAGCGCTTGGTGCGAAAATTTGATACCGCACCAATCCTGTATGGGTCTGTAAACGTTTACCCGAAATTCAGAGTGGTCTATTATTACCAAGTGTATCTTAAAATGAATAATATAAATAGTATTTTTCTTTTATTTTGGTGTAAACTTATTTATTCTTTTTTAAAATTTTCAAAAACAATCAAAATCTTAAGTACTGTTAAG
The DNA here is from genome assembly GCA_037975125.1 of Latrodectus hesperus. Taxonomy (NCBI): domain Eukaryota; kingdom Metazoa; phylum Arthropoda; class Arachnida; order Araneae; family Theridiidae; genus Latrodectus; species Latrodectus hesperus. Next base: position 58,886,337 of record CM075855.1, read on the forward strand.
TTGTTCATACATTATTAAACATTTATTAAAATTTTATTACTAAAATTATTACTATGCAGACGTTTATTAAAATTGTTTTTATATCACATTCACTTATATTTCTTTCTCATTGTCATGAGAATTCTTTTGAAGGTATACAGCAGGATTCTAAATTTTGTCAAGATTAATGACACTTTAGATTTTAAAAATTTGCTCACATCTATCAGTTTTGAAAATAAATTTATTTTTAAAATCATAATAAATACAAATAACAGAATAATGCAACCATAACTGTAATAATATTACTAATAACAATAGAAACATATAAAAAAATAAAATTCAGCAATTATATCCGAATTTTATTAAGCAAAGAAATATCAATGTCAATTTAATCCTATTTTGATATATAAGTAAACAATTTATTTTGGAACAAATCATAAAAGTTAAAAAAAACCTTATGTAAAAATTATCCTCTCCTTAAATTTATTTTTCCCCTCAATACTATTTACCAAAATGTACAAATTTAAACAAGAGCAAATAAACCAAATTTTTTATTAATTTTTTAACTTTAAGTACAATAGTTTTTTAATCTATTTTTTTTCCAATAAATTACCTATTTAAGAGAGTGAATTAATCTAATTTAATCTGCTCCTTCTTTTACAAACATTTCAAGAACTTTTAAATCATTAAAGTATTATTTATTAAAAATTTTTAATTCAAAAATAAATTTTTAAAAACTTAAAAAGCATGTAATAAGAATAAGAACATTCTCTTTTAAGGATTCTCAAGAACTGAGAATAAAAAAATTGACAATTCAAAAACAAAGTTAAGACAACAATTTAAAATTAATAAATGGAATTGAAATAAATGTTACATAATTTTATCTAGATGATAATCCCATCTCAACAAATGAAAACTATTATATTAATTTAGGTAATAATGCTTCAATCTAATTAAAAATAAAATTTTAAAAACAACACAATTTTGATATTTTAACTTTCTTAATAATATTTTTAAGATAGGCTTGTGTGTCATAGTGGAAATATAATTTATTGAAAAAAATAGTCTGTCAAAAAATATTTACTAAATCATAATTAATTATAGATCATATTAGTAAATCACAATTTCAAAACATTTTTCATGTGTATTAAAAAACTGATACTTTTAATAAGTGAATAATTATGATTTCATTACAGACAATGATAATGAAATTATAATTATGATGGCATGAAACAATGACATTATAACAAACCAATTAATTTATATTTTCACCTTGATCCTTTAACCTATTTTTTGTTCTTTGTGTGCTAATTACACAAGACAAAGGAAAACTTAAACTTCTGAAGGTCATAAAAAATTTTCAATACTTAAAGAAAGTCTAATTATCTGGCAACAATAAATCAAGAATATGTATAGTTAGACAATAGAAGTTACTAAATTGTTATACTCTGAAAAAAAGAAAAGATTTCCTTTATTGATAACATAATACCTCTTGATTTAATTCTTTAAAAAACAATGATATCTTGAATAAGATCATTTTATGCCTGAAGTAATAAATTATATTCAATTCCTATTTTATCTGATTTTAAAAATTATTTACTCTATTTTTTCAAATATATTCATAAAAAATAAAAAGACAAATTAGAAATACCCGAAAAATAAGTTCAAAGAATGTATGTAAATATAATATCTAAGCTTAAAAACAGCACAAAACATTTTAAATTAAAAGAAAAAATTCAAAATTCTTTAAAGGGAAATATTCAAATATATATTAAAAATTAATGAATACAATTAGTTTTCCTCCAAAATAATTTAAAACACGTTAAGGTTTTGTTAATTGACTTACAAAATTTCCTGTGGATCTGCTAACTCCATGGCCTTGTGAAAAATGTGAAGAGATTTTCGTAAAGCATCATCATAAATTTCAGAATGTGTAAGGTAATCAGTAGGAATTTTATCCTGCACTTCAGGATCATTATAAAATAAGTATTCTAAAAATGATTAAATCAGAAAATATTTAGTTAAATGAATATTTTAAAACTGTTAAAAAATATTAAACATTTTCCATTCACAAAAATACAAAATTTCAGTGATAATTTTCTGTAAGAAGTATTTAAAAGTAATATGTCTTTACAGCAAAGTAAAAGAAAACAAATAATTTCATCCATTTTTAATTCACTCATATCTTTTGCTAAGAATTTTTTTTTTATTCTCTATAATTAACATGTATTTTATTACATTAAAATGTATCTTATTCTGTATAACTAACATGTATCTTAGACATATACTGTAGTAAATACATTAAGAAAATTAAAACAAATTTAGAAAATTTATTAATTTTCTTACTTCAAATTATGACTAGCATATAAAATCAATAAAATGAAATATTAGAAAGTATTATTAGCATCATATATTTGACAAATTAAATAGTTCTTAAATTCTTATAAAAAATATTAAAAGTTCCAGTATATTTAGATAATTTTATTATTTGAAGTTTCCAACAATTAATGATTATGGATTTTGAATCTATGCTAGATAAACTCCTAAATACAATCCAAGCATCAAATAAAAATCAAAAATCTTATTAATAAAAATTAAAAAACACAATCTATAGAATTATATTGGCAGTTTGATGTTTGCTAGTAAAAACTTTTATGGATAAAACACTAACTTCTTTTATTCAAAGATAAAAAAATTTTTACTTATACAATTTAATTAAACACACATAGCAATTTAATTTTACAAAATAGAATCAGTAGTGTTAAAATTATTCAAAAATTTCAGAAATGAAAAACATGTAGAGAAACTCTTTTCTTAAAAGTCATTATTAACATACAAATTATTAATATGTATATAATTTTTATTAAAAAAATTAGCTTTACTGATGAGATTATGCTTTAGCAAAAAATGTTTCATGAAAAATATTCAATTTCAATCTTCCAAAAAACAATATATTAAATCTTTATTTAAGCAATGAATTTAAAATTTAAAAAAAATTACAAGAGCCCTCAAGCATATTAACAAATTTAAAGTACAAAGCAATTTTTTTATATTTTGAGTATTTATAAATCATTGTGTAATTCCACTAAAAAATAATAAAATAAAGAAATTGACTATGAATTGTCAAAATTATTCAGTATAATCACCTACTTGCAAAAATAAAAATTTCAGTTATTTATGGAAAATAAATTAGCAGATGTTTTTTAAAATGTTTCTCTCAGAGTACAAAAATAATTTTATTAATGGTATAACTTTGTTTTTCCATTACCTTTGAAATTTTAATTTATTAGCAATTAAAAATAAATAACGTATAAAATCAATGGTTAATCTCAGAAAACTTAGGTACAAGAAGCAATAAAAAAAATTTCCATTCATTTTAATAAGCTAGAGTTTAGTTCAATTTCTACAATAGTTAAAAACTCTGTAATAAATATCCTTAAAATATAAATATAATGTAACTCAAGTTAGAGTTATAAAAGCAAAATTAGTAATAAATAATAAATAATTTGTAACAAATAAAGCAAAATATTGGATAAAATTTGAAAAAGTCTTAGCTTTTAGAAATCATAAATTAATTACAGTAAACGTGATCAAAATATTTTTCACAATTTTTCATATATATATTTAAAATGCATTGTCTTCTATTTGAAATCAATTTGATAATATAGTAAATTTTATTAATTTTGAGGTTATTCTTACCTAATTCTTTTCTTCGAACTGTTTTTTCCTTATTACCATCTAAGAAATTTGTCAGTTCTTCCGTATTAAACGTCGCATTCTTCCTTTCCTTCACTAAATCCTCATTAACCTTTTTACTTCCCATAGTTTAATATTTTTTTCCGATTAAATTATATAAAAAAATGTTTAGTATATCAATAGCATAAAAATGCTGAAGTAACATAAAACAATTTATTCCTTTATCATAAATATGAATTAATTGAAATAAGAAAAAGTTATATAAAATAATGTGATAGCCCGATACACCTGCATTACCGAATCACTCTGAACTTAGCCGAAGGCTACTGAAAGTTTTGCTAGAGCAGAACATACAAAATAGTTTCATTTTTCTGGACCAATGAGAATAAGAGAAGTAACAGGTGACAAATGAAAATATTGCGGCTAAACTTGATCTTATCTAAACTTGACATATCCGGTGAATGTGCCTTGAATAAATGTATATTCATTCTTTAATTAAGAGAAATAATTTTCAGAAATAGTAAGTTAACAGAGAGACATCCAATAATTGACACATACATTTAATGCTTTATTTACATCACGCATGTAATGTGGATTAGTCTTATCGAGATCAAATCTAGTTGATATTGCCCGTTTCGTACGTGGCAAAGCCTCTTTTCATGAAAATCGGATTTAAGTCTAATAGTTGTCCAGATCCATAAATTGTCATACATATTGCAAGCTTGAATTAAAAAAGTTTAAAATATACTATTATTTTTTACTGAAATTAATCAGGCCATAATGATATTTAATGAATAACTGGAAATAAAGGAACTTATTCTGGCTTAAATATTTCACATACCTTTAATTATTGATCAGAAATTCAAGAAAATCAAGACCTCTTTTATAATACATTGTCAAAACTTAACCAACAAAGTAAATTTTAAGTAGATAACCATAAAATTGTAGAAAAAGGGCTCTCACAATCAGTAAAATGAACATACAATTCATTGGAAAAGTCATACATATACAAATAACGGGAACAAAACGTCACCTTAGGTGACGTAATCGTAGACAAAATGCGTGTGTTCAGCAAGCGCAGTTCAATACTAAAATAAAAGGTAAATAGAGTCGTGGTGATCTGATTGGTTAAAGTGTCCTTCTCATTATCGGAAGGTAGTAAGTTCGAATCCTGGCCTAACCGAAGATCCAACGTGTTCGCTAAAGGTGAATGGGGAACGTTAAAAATGGGCGTGGTCATAATGTCCTCTACGTGAAATACCTTTTGGGCTGGCAAGCCAAGTATTAAGGGTCTTCCCCTAGGTCTTTGCTTCAATATCACAAAGACTCCACCCAGCTGCTTCTGTCTAGCTGGTGAATCCCATCTCAGGTCTAAGTACTGGGAAGATTATGGTGGTGCAACAACAATAAAAGGAAGGACGGTGACGCAATTAAAGAAGTCATTGAAAGTAGAAATGATTTCTTTAGTGAAATGTTTCTGAAAAGTTATTACCTGAATGTCTTCATGCGTGAAAAAATAATAGGAAAACTGGATGAGTTGCGAAATGTAACCAGTGTAAGTGAAGAGTTGGGACTTTTTGAGCTCTTGGAAAGTCTTCTAAGCAATAGGAATAACAGTTAGAAAATTTAGTGATAGTCGCTCCAAGAAAATAAATGCAATGAATGACCAATTTATCATCTGCAAGGCAAAGAATTGAAAGCAATTAGCAGCTTGTATAGCAACGGTACGACAAATGTCGTGGTTTACTATGTTCAGACGCATTTTCAAAGGTGGCTTTCTGTAGTTGCATCCTTTTCAATGGTGGCCATCGGCTCCACAATGTAGAGTGGTTCAAGAAGAATAGAAACAGATATTTCAAATATATAATCGTATAACCTTTATGGATGAAAGTTTTTCAGTTCCTCAAACTACTCACAACCCTATTCGATTTGAAGAAAGATCGGAACAAGATTTTATTCCAGTAACATCGCTGAAAGAGACCGTTATAATGGTCCTGGAATTGTCTTGGCAGTCATTATACTAAACGGCCAATTAAGTTCCCCGTTTTCAATAGAGGTTTTAAGATCTGGTTGTAATTATAACCAGATATGCTATTGTAAATATGTGACCTTCCTCATGAACGTCTGTTTTAAGGTGCCATTGGAAGACTTTATTTTTATAAATGACAACGTAGGGCCCTACTAAATTCCTGCTGTTTCAATTCTTCAGGCTCTGTAGATCAAGGAATCTTTATGAGCTTCAAATGTAATTACAAGTAATTGCTTTTGAAAAGAATTGTTTCTGCATTAGAAAAAATGTAAAGATATCGAAGTAGCTATTTTTATGGCTTTGTACCTGTCGAAATCATAATGTAATAACGTGATAGAAAATAGAATCAAGAACTGCTTCTATCTTGCTATGATTCATTAAAGCAACCTTGGAATCTGTCACTGAAATGATTGATGCAATAATAAGATGAAAATTTCACTGAAAAACAGAAAAGCTTCAAGAAATTTCGAGGAAAATTGTTTTATAAAAAATTATGTTTAGAAGAATAGGCTACAAATGATTATGACCTACAATGCGTAGAAAATCTGACCAAAAATGAACTGATTTTTCGTTATTGTCCACAAGAAAAAATTGCATTGACATCAGATGAAGAATCCAAAGACGTGATGTCGACATTTCCTAGCATTAAAGCTGTTTCAAATGTAGTTGAAACTTTAAAATGTTTTGAAAGACAAGAAAATACAGAATGTTATTAATCATCTTTAAGCGAAATAAAAATTATGTTTTGCAAAGTTAATTAAAAATTTTGTTTGAAAAAAATATTTTGCAAGTATACTTTTTCTCTTACTTTCCTCTTTAAAATCTGCTTTAGAAATAATTTAATTGACAAAATGTTATTTTTGACTGAAAGAATAACTCAAATATTTAAGCATATATTTTTTTAATTATATTTAATATAGTGACCACTCATTCTAAGACCTTTTGCTCAGGGCAGCAGAAGGTCGTTGTATTGAGCTTCAACTGTATAATTATAAATGCGTAAGTTATGTTTATATTACTCATTTCTTCGGCACATAAAATAAAATTTAAAAAAATTAGAACTGAATTCTGTGATTTGCCAGATAAATATAACGTTTCTTTTTGAAGAACTTTTAAATTAATAGTTCTTTTATATATGTGATTACTATATAGTACATATCCATTACACAATTAAAGAGAAGAATTTAATTCAGTAAAAATAAGTAATTAAATATTCAATTGCATTCAATGGCTTAGTACACCTGGAAATCAAAATCCATATTATAATGAGTCAGAATTTTTGACTTTCATAAGAAAAAATAAGAAATGATGCATAAATAATTTCTGAAGATTTTGACTTAAAATTTCTTCACCCATTAATTAGACGAACTATACTTCCTTCTTTTCTTTACCAAACACAAAAGGATATGAAAGACAAGGGAAAGAAAATTGTCAAAACTAATTAAATTATTTAAATTTTTTTATCATAATTTCTTAAGAATCATTTACATATATGTTTCATTATAAATATGAATTAAAATTTTTATATTAATCAGATGAAACCATACATTCACTTTTAATATCAAGAACATAAGATTAGTTGTTATTAGTATTCAAGAAATATTCTCTGTGAAATTATACATCGCTTTAGAAGAATGAAAGGCTGTATGCTTTTATCTCAATCTTCATTGTAACAAGATGGTCTAGTGACACGCGAAAATACCTGTCAATAAGTTTTATTGTTGACACGTAATTCCCGCTGATTAAATATTTGAATTTAAAAGCCTTGACTTTTGACACTGAAACAATATTAAGTTTTATTTTCAACCAACCAAGTATTCTTTATGTTTGCTCAATTAATAGCGATTTTCTGTTGGTATGTGTATTTATTAAAATGTAAATAATTTTGAAAATTAAAATGAAATTGTTTAATTATTATTAATTACTTAAAATTATCTATTAAAAATCATGTTATTTAATATGTTTTTAAAATGTATTTTTTATTTGTAATTTTGTTGTCGTTATATATTAGCATCTTATGTTGAAAAATTCTTTTCTCAAACGAAGAAAGTTCGAAGATATATAATAATTTTTTTCGATTTTTATGCTTGTGTACTTATAAAATATTTCTTGATTAATATTTTTTAATTATTTCAGTTTATACGAAAATGTACCGTTGAACTTGAAAAGAAACTATTATGGAGGATTATAAGTGAATTGAGTATAACTTTTATCTTACATTTTAAATATTTAAAAATTAGAAAAATCTTTAAATGTTCATAATCAATTGAAAATAAAGTGTTCCAATGCATAAAACAGTACCTTCAAAAGAATTTACAGTAAAAATAAGCTCTTCGTTTAATAAAGTATATGTTACAAAATCTTACGAAAATATTGCTGAAACATTAAAAATTAAATTAACATATTTCATTGGTAAAACATATTAAAATTTAACAAACATATTAAAAGTTAATATTTTTCATTAGTAACAAAAAAAATAAATAAATAAAAAATTGAGGGAAAAATTTGTAAGTAAAAATTATAAATGAATTAGTAGATAAATAAATCTCCTAATTTCAAAATTAAAAATAAAAAAAAATAAATAAATAAAAAAAGCACAATTGATGAATTAATAAAAATTATTTGCGTTTATTAAAACATTATAAATAAATAAAAGAATTTTAATTTTTTAAATAAAAGAATTAAAATTTTTCGCTATGGCAAACAGAAAATAATTACTATTTGCTATTATTACTGACAAAAATAAAACATATATATTAAAGTTTCTCCTGAAAGCAATTTTTTTTAATAAAATATATCTTATATTACATTCCCATAACTTACTCTATTTAAAAATGAAAAATAATTTTGTCCTGAGTAAAATGTTTGGGTTTCATTCACAATATTGAAGAGTATATTTAATTTATTAAAGAGAAATGAACTGTAGAGACTTTCCTATATGAATTGATTCATTAAAATCAAACCACTATCAAGTAAGAAATTAGTTCATTCTTTATTCTTTTTCACTAATATAAATGTGATCTTTACATTGTTGATAGATTTTAATCCAGTAACTTTCAACTGTTCACATTCCTGACTTTCCCATGATTTAATAGAGAATATTGTATATATTAAGCTAATAAATAAATTTTAATCACTATATGCTGCAGTGGCGTAGCGAGCACAATTGGCTCCCGGATACGATACCAATTTTTGCGCCCCATCTCAAAAAATAATATAAGGTATAGAATAAACATGTAATGAGAGTATAATGAAAAAATAGCAACAGCAAAGTATCTTCTTTAAAATAATCTTAAATATAGATAATTTTAAAGGCTCAGGTTGTACTTTTAAATTTGAGTTAAAAAATCTGAACTAGAATAGGATTTGGAAATGCATCAGTTGAAATTAAACTTATGGAAATTTAAGAATTAGTCAAAGATTGTTAGAAAATCATTTTTCTGAGATTCAATGATATTAACCATGTGTTTCGAGACAGAGTGCAAATTTAATAAGTTCAAATGTAAAAAATCTGACAAGCTGTAATTCTAAGTGTTATAGCAATCTAATGTATGTAAATAAGTAAATTTAAATCAAATATAAATAAATAATTTCTTAGAATATGGTTTTAATTTGTTTTGACATGGAAGTGTTTTTATAAATTCTAATAATCTAAATTGTTCTCTTTTTCCAGATCTTTTAATTAACAAAATATAAAAGTTATCTATAAGATCTAGTTAATATTCAATTTAAAGTTCTGTATTGTTTAAATAAAAATTAATTATTTACTGAAATAACAATGTAGACTTTAATTTACTTTTAGTAATTTTGATCATTTTATGTTTTTGAATACCTTTTACGTCAGATATGTTATACTATTATCTAATATTTCGGTCTTATGTCTACTGAAATGAACGTACAAATAAAACACAATTATTTAAATTCTTAAACTGAGTGATTATTGTATGTTTTATTCTAAGTCATCATGATGTTTTCCAAACTCTTCTGGACGAATTATTCAATATAGCTTAATAATACTTATTCTTTAAAATTAAAATATCATTTTTCTACAAAGTAATCGGAATTTATGGCATTTCCCATCACGCATTATACATATATTTACAGGATTATCCATACATTTCAATAATTTATCACATTTACAGAGTTTAGTGGGAATTATGTATAATCATTGGTTACTATACATAATTGCTGGATTAGTCGGTTTTACCGTAACACTATCTTATGATTTTACTCTGAGAACATTTCTCTCTGAAAATTTTCAACTTATTTTTAATATGTTTAATAAGACTTTCTTATGACTTTAAAATATATTTCTTAATTAAAATAATAGCTAATTCATATTAAAAAAAGAACTTATTTTTATTCTGAATCATTTTATAACATTCAAAAATAATACTAATCTGTAGCTTTTAACAAAGCATAATAATTTTGCCATATTTCATTATATTCCTTTAAAATGATTTCTAAGCTGAAAATGGCTTAATTATATAAACTGAAATATAAAGTTAGTTAAAGATTAATTATCAAGAAACATTTTAAGTGTACATATAAAATTTTTTTAATACATTTGATATCTTTTAACTTTTCAAAAAAGAATTTTTCAACGTAATGCATTAATATGAAGGCTACAAAATTACAAGTCAAATAAAAATTATTTTCAAAAGTCTTTAAATTTAAATATTTTGATTTCAAATCAATTATTTTAAATAAGCAATTTGATTTTAAATTTCAAAACTACACGTTTGTTAATAAATATTCGTAATGGCTAAAAAATCTGCTAAATGTGCAAAATGTAAAGAATAAGTTGTATACACAAAGTAAAACTCAAAAGTCAACATTTCCACAACGAAGTTTTTAACGAAATAACACTAAAGACAAAAATTTGCGGGTGCGAAATGATGATATTCTAACCGGATAAATAGTTAAAATAAAAGGAAATAATGAATTTTCCTAGTATTTGGAGGTAATTACTTTTCCTTTCCAGCGTTGTATCGTATTTTGATTCCAGGAGCACAATTATCTTTAATAAATATTGCACTATTTTGAAAACAAGAATTTTCTTCTGTTGGGGGTCAGTCTGTTGCTGAACACAAACATGTTCGGACAAAGAGGACCGCTAATGTGAAATACATTTCAACGCGAATTTTTTCACGAGTGTAACGCGACAGTAGACTAAGAGGTTACAACAGAGCTTGTGATAAAAACAGAGCTTTTCTTTTCTCTGGGGCGATGTACAAGAATTTCTCCCAGAAGTTTTAAGCCTCAATAACACATCTTTTAGTTTCGTTTTATATTCCTTATTTTCTGATAAATTTAATGATTTTTAGTAAATGAAATGGATATAAAAATCAATATCTAAGTAATTTGATTCTTTTAACATTTTTAGTTTTTCAGTCCTTGTCCGGTCCCTTTTTTGTTGGTTAAGGACAGGGCTCAAGTGAAGTTAATTTAATCAGCAAGTGAAAAAATTTAAAATCAAATCCATTAGAATTTTTTATGCAACATTAATTATTTTTAATGAATAATATTCTTAAAAATGAAGTTTTCTAGATTCATTATATCATCCAGATTTGGCTTCACTGAAGCCCTAAGCTATATCGAATGTATATATAATATATTTAAATACCTATTATATTATTCTCAGATTTTATTGAACACAGATATGCTAGTTTAAGGAACTTGTAATTTAGGAGCTTCACAAAAGAATAAACTCCAAGATATAGTTTATTTACTTGACAAAATTCTTGGTACTATAATTCAATTATAATTGTTGTCTATTAAAAATTTCAGTGATTAGAATATGGCGTAACTCATATATTTATAATAATAATTGTAACTATAAAGTAAATTATTAGGAATTGAGAAATGAAATACTTCACACATCCATTCATTTTATTTGAAATGAAATTTGTTGTTGTTTTTATTCCTTTCTCATTATTAAAAATGCAAATTTTAAGAATCTTTATAGAAAAATTTTCACACACTTGAGTGTTTTAATTATAGTTTGACAACTTTTTAATAATATTTCAGTTCTATAAAATTTCCTTTTAAGAGAGTGATTTTCTAATTTTATTTTAGTCAAAATGAGATTAAAACTTCACATTTTTTATTTATAAAAGAAAATATTGTTTATTAAATATAATGTTTTATAATAACTATACAAAATGAATATCAAGTCAAAATAAAATTTTAGAACAGCAAAATTTCTACAAAATTTTTTTGTATTCCGAATTGATAAATAACATTATGCAAGTGATGTATTTGTCAGTCAATGTCATTCATTAGATATTCTTAGATTGTTTTCTTTTTTTGTATTTTGAGTAGGAAAGATTTATTTGCTTAATCAATGTTACAATTCTTTATAGGTATGCATTGAATTAGACATCTTGTAAAAATTATAATTCTGAAGAACATAGTGAATCTTGCTGCATTCACTAAGTCAAATCAGCTACAGATAAGATCATGAGCTTACCTTTTTGGAATCTTCCTAAATTTTTTATTCGTAAATCAAGAGATATAACATCAGCACATATTATTTGGTAAATAAGTTGAAACTAAAAACACCTCAAATGCATAAAAATGAAACTAATCAATATAATTTATATTTCAGAATTTTTATCAAAAAAAAAAAAATTAACATATTTTCATCCTGACATGTACAAGATTTGCTATACAAAATAATGATAAAACACCACAAATCTGGAGCAAAATATAAAAAACTGTAAGAAAAGATAATGGAAAACGCGATTAAAAGAACACACACTTTTTAATACGAACTAAACTATACTAACTTATTAATAAGGAAATATAAAAATAAGAACACTTTCATTTATGGCAAGCTCTTCAACAGGAGAAAATTATTATCAAATTTAAAATGTAATTCTCCAAATAAAATTGATATTTCACACAATTAAAAAGAAATAAAATTTTTCTGAAAACAACTTTCGTAACTACTATTTGGCACCCCTCTCAAAGTGGCGCCCGGGGCACGATAGACCCCTTGCCCCCCCTCACTACGCCACTGATATGCTGCTACATGTAAAAATTGTTTTCAAAAACAGCAGATTGAAATTGTGGTAGATTTATGAGAAGCACTCATCAAATTTAAAAATAGAAGTTGTATGTGAAAGAATCAACCAGCTTAGGAAATAACTTCTAATGCTCACATTTTAAGCTTGATAATACGAGGAATTAGCCAATTTTTCATTAACATACAAATCACATTAGTCAATAATTCAATTAAACTTTTAGTGGCACAGATTTACCAATGGTATTCTTGTCCTTTATCCCAATTTAAGAAATAATATTTCCCTAGATAATTTGTTATTGCCATTTAAATTATTAATTGTTGTATATTAGTACCGAAACACTTCTCAATTATTCTTTAATGTTAGCTTTAAAAGGTACTGTTTCTCAAAACAAACTGGGATACAGTTAACTGAATTTAAATTTATACAAAAAAAGTGATATTACATTAAAAAACTTAAGATTCAATGATCTTGAAGTTTTGATCTAATTTCCAATATAGAAAAGTAGTAATAGAAAAATAATATATAAAAGCTACACTAAAATGACAATACTAAAACTAGACTTTCTTTGTAACATTTGAGTATTTTTATAGTGGAATGAACTCAGAGCGATATTAATAAACCTAATCAGTTGTGTGTTAAGATACCTCAACCATGGGTCGAAATAAGAAATGGGGTGTTCTGCTCAAGTTACTGAAGAAACCCCATAAGATAAATCTCGGAGGAAGGAAAGAAACTAAATTAGAGAAATGGACTTCAAAACAGATGATAGAAATGGTCATGATATCTATAAAATAATTTACAACCCAAGTGGAAAAGTTAAAGAAAATGAATTTAATAATTGAGAGCCGGCAGTTTTTTAAACAAACCAATTTCCTTATTGAAGATACCAAAGTTACTGTTTCGTTAAGAAGTGTAATTCAAGAGTAACTCGTAACCTTAGAATTAGTTTTAGCTTTGTGGTATAACTTATTTCACAGCAAGTTACTTATTTAATTAACCAGTTATCAATAACTTAGTAAATTTCCAGCACTTAGGTGATAGAATGTTGAAGTTTAATTAAACTCCAATAAAAATGTCAACTTGTAGCACAGTTGATTTGCTACGGACACTTTAAGATGAAAATAGTAAAAACTTTAAAAATATTAATTCCAATAACATGATTTCGGAAGCTTGGAAAGTAAAATTATAGATTTAAATAACTAAAAGTATTTTATAACACAGTATAAATGAGAGCCAACACATTTAGGACTTGCTCTTGATATGATTTACAAATTGACTTTATCTTGAGAATTAAATTGCTAAAATAGTTCAGAGGTTTAATTCTAAAAATAAAAAAAATTCTTTTAAAAATAATCCATCGTCAAAAATGCCAGCTTTTTGTTTGCTGCAGTGATAACAAAATGTATATCTTACTTCGATAAAATAAATATAAAATTAAGCTTGTAATGATTGCAACACACAAACATGATTTTTAAGTTATATACAAATATCATGATCATAAGTAATAATTTTGTAGTAGTTAATAAGTGTGAGTTATTGATCTTTATGTATGCTTAATTTTGTGTTATAATCATAAACAAAATTATTAAATAACTATTCGTCCATCAAATATTTTTCTGTATCAGGATTCCATGTATACATAAAATATGAAATTTAAAGTCAGGAGTGTGGTATTTTTAAAGATTTTCGATTCATAAAAATTTTATACAAGTGGTCTTCAAAAGTGAATAGAGCTTACCATTTAAAACTTGTCTTTGTTCTAACTACTATGAAAATTGTAATGTTAGTATAACATTGTTTCATCAATTATTACTTATTAAGTAACTTAATCTGTTAAAGAATCATTTTCCAGTGAAGTAACCTTTCACATATTATTGTTAACTTCAAGTTATAGATATTGCTCCAAAAATGTTTGAGAAAATTTAAATTTTATAATTTTTTTATATTTACAACTATAGATAATGACTATGAGAAAATTATTGCTAGGAGGTAATCAAAGTAATCATTTCAAAAGATGAAGGAAGAGAGTAACTCTTTGCAGCTTTTTTCCAAATAAAAACTATAGAAGATCCTTCACTATAATTCAAACCAAAATGTCAATCAACTATATTCAAAATATATGACTTTTACAAAAGGCAAAGTTTAAATAAGCTTTAGACATTGATAGTTTACTTGATAAAATTTCTGTTGATACTATCGATGAAGTAAACTCGTTAAGAAATCTAATATTGCTATAAAATTAACTGAATAAAAACACTCTGCATTAAATTTATTAATGAATTTTTATATAAAAATATTTCACTTCATTTCAAGCCCATACTAAAAGTCTACAGGAAAGTGCTTTATCTTATGGTGTTTAAAGGTATTCATAATTTTAAAGTACTTTTCACATTAATATGGTTTTACATATTTATTATTGTTAAAAGCAAATTTCTAGATACTGTGAAATTAGTCGCTCACTAGAAATTTTAGCACTCAAATTTATATTAAACCAAGATCTACAGTTTAAAGTGAATTCTAAACCACTACAAATATCCACACTAGCATTGGAAATCAAACCCACCAATTGTTGAACTGAAGGCCATTTGGCTGCCACCTTAGCCAAATATTGTGAAAAGTTTCCAAAAGGGGTTATATAGCAGAAATGTGAGAAAATTTTTTTATCCACTTTTAAGATAAAAACAAGCAAATCTTATACATTTTTTTTGAAAGATTAACAGAGCCACCTTATGAAAATTATATACCTACTTTATGAAATGGCAAGTGACTGGATTCTTGAAAAGTTTATTACAATTACACTTTCTTTTACAGTAAGAATAAAGTCTTGTCGCTTGATTTACTTGGTACAAAGATGATTCCAAATTAAATTCCAGTGTACACTGTTGTAGTTACTCAGTTAAATACCTAAATTTTATAATTAGATTCCTTAGTACTGAAGTTTTTTTACAAAAAGGAAGCTAACACTAATGCATGTAGCAAATGCAATGTATTCAATTAACATATTCGCTGCGAGTAATATTTATAAATCCATTGTCAGAAAATGGTAATGTCCACCATTTTTAAGAATGCACAAAAAATAAATAAAATAAAGAACTACACATTAACATTGAAAATAATGTTTTACTATCATGCCTCAAAAACTCCTTTGTTCAACCTCCATTGTGCACTAAAAGTAAAGCACATAACTTATTATAGTCGATCGTCATTCCAAAATGTCACAGGCATACAAGGCAGTACCATTATGACAAAAAAGGGTGCCAGTGGAAACAAATGTGTTTGATGAAGTATTTACACACACTCATCAAAATCGCTAAATTTTGATGATTAATATAATCATCAAAATTTAGCAGCAGTAGTTCCAAACTAGGGCAAACATTCAAACCTAAGGTGGGATTCGAATCCACGAAATGTTGAACAGAAAGCTATAGAGCTAACCATTAAGCTTGTCATTTATAGACAGTATATAAAGTAATCCAATATACAGGCATAAATACTGAGTTTCACTAAATAATGCTGATACTTAAAGGAGACACCAACAATGTTTCTTAAAATAGTGTTTAATAGTAGTTTTAGCTTAAATAATTTTCATAAAAATGCTTTAATAAGGAAAAAATTAAGTATTTACTAAAATTTAAACTATATAATTTATTTTCAATACCAAAATATTATACATTATTTTTATAATAATTTTAAATTACTATTAAAATAGCATCTTTGGATATACACAAGTAATTTTATTTAAAATGTGTGTAAATACTTTTATAACCAAAATAAAGAACATTAATCTAAAAAAGAAAAACGCTATAATAATTAATATAATAAAACAAGAAATAGCAACCATTTAGTGTATAACAAGCCAACTTTATTGATTAAGGATTACTACATCAAGCTTCCAACATGCTTAGACAAAACTTTTAATAAACATTTAACAAGCTGTGTATTCTTTAGAAATTGCAACATATTTAATCAATAAGAAACAGATTTTACATGAATGTGTTTAAAGTGAAGAACTTGAAATACATCATTTACATATAAATGACAACTGGATAAGTATCACAATCATAATCACTAATGTTGAAAATGGACACAACAGGGGTGACTACTTAGAATAGCATCAAAATATTTAGTCCCAAACAGCATATAATACTAGTATATAAATTTTTTTGTTTCAACATTTACAAAAAGGTACAATATATCTTGAAAAGCTGACATTTCCGTGCAAGAAAAATTTAAATATTTAAAACAAAAGTTTCCTGGTACCTATCTACGAAAAAGTGGCTAGTTACAACACTTTATCCAAGCATGGTTCTTTGCATTAAGTACATAGCATGCAAGTCTTTTTTCTCCTTTTCAGCCTTCACTTATAAAAAGAATTAATGAAGAAGGAATGGTAAAAAGTGTTACTGATCTTTTTTCTTCTTGCCCAGAGGCATTTTGGCATTGACCCTGGAAAAAATTGAGTAACAATTTAATAAAACTTTTACAACAGAAAATACCAGTTTAAAAGAAAATTTTTTTTATCTAAAAATCAAAAATTACAGTTTTAAGACTAGGAATAAACAAACATTTGTTCAAGACACGAATTAAAGATATATATATTTACAGCTTTTTTCACTATTTTTTTTAATATTTATCAACTGCCACAGAGAAAATCATTCTATACTTTAAGCACTGATTTAACTATGCAAAAACTTTAATATTGTATCATATTTTGTGATAAATATATAAAATTTGTTTATGATAAATATATAAAATTTCTATTGAAATATTAAAGTTTAACTAATAAATATTTAATCAATTTATATTAAATTTTTAAGTAAAAGCAGAGCACATTTGTCAAAATTAACAATGCAATATTTGAACATTTATAGTATTGCTTTTTTGTATCCCAAAGGCACTTGATCAAGAAAACATACGGGTTCTGCAGACCTTGGCCAATGGAAACTGTTGTGCCAATGAGCTGTCTGATTTTAGTTTAACAAATTGCAGCAATATTAAATTGTTATGGAACTTCTAGTCATAATAGCAATTTTATAACCAGACTTACCTGAAATTTTAAGTTTTAAATGTTATTAAACCTCATTATTTAAACATTTTTATTCATTTCAAAAATTTTGGAACATTCTATGCAAATTAAAATTGGACCTGGAAAATTCAGAATAGGTTTATAAAATTATTTCTTGAAAAAATTTTGTTTTGAAAATTTCCCATGATCATATTTCTTGTGCTTAGAATCCTAAATGTTAAAATTTCATTAACTGTACCTAGCAATTCAAATACTCATAAGTACAGAACATTAAAAACAGCCAGATTTATTTTTAACAAAATGACAAAGGAATTAAAAATAGTTTTTTTTTTTTTGGTCAGGCAGAATTTCACATAATAAAGGAAGCTTAAAAAATATTAATTATATATATATATATATATATATATATATATATATATATATATATATATATATATATATATATATATATATATACATACATATATGTGTGTAATATTCAACGTTCATACAGCTATAGCTCTTTCAGATATTTGTTCTGATTTATAAAAATATATGCAGAAAAAGTATTAATTTCTCTTAAACTGATGGAAAAGATATCTGAAATGAGTATATACCATTTGAATACCACATAGATTTTAAGAAATAAATATAATTGTGTTTAAACATGTTACCAATCACCTTGTATACATATAGTTTAAATGAAATAATATTTGACTTGAATGTAGAAATTACTATATAATGCCCCCCCCAATTCAACTAGCTTTTTATTAACTTGTTACACATAAATAACCATTATAAAATATATTCTTAGGTATTTATACGTTTCTGTAAACCTTTAAAAATGATTTATATTTGTCACACAATATCATATTTTAGGTTTTTGCCCATTGATATTAATTTTTATAAGAATTTTAAAATACTTTTATCAATCTTAAAAAAAATTAAACTTATTAAAGCTTAGAATTCTATTTCAAAGATTACAGAAAATTTTGATTTAGAAAACTTTAAAATTACTTTGTTTAGTAAAAGTAGAAAACATTTTACCAAAATGCTGATTAAAAAGCTTCTGAGATGTGAATATTTCTATGAATGATGAATTTTAGAGAAATCCACAAACATTAAATTAAATAAGGATTTCAACAATTTAAAGGACACATGATGTACTCTTTTTAGTTTAGTTTTAACACATTTAATCTTTTCTTAGCTTCATGGCAGCAACATGGTCAATATTTTCCTTCAATGTCTGCAAATGTTAATTTATACGCATTAAAAATCCTATCAGAAATATGTAACATTTAAAATAAATTCATTGAAACAAGACATTCACACATTAGAAATATAATAGTTTTAATTATAGCAATAATTTAGAGTTGAAATCTAACCAAATCAATTTTTAATTATACATATACTAGTGAAATTTCTATAATTAAAAACTAAAAAAAAAACACAAAAACTAACAATATGAAACAATAAGAAAATATTTAAGAAATTATAATTACACAAAAAGAAAACTAAGTTATAGGAAAATTTCATTTAGATTAATTAAAATTAACTTACATTTCAATCACTTCTTTTCCTTTTGTGCACACAAGATCAGCATACATATCTATTTGTGCCTGAAATAAGTATACAAATGTTGAAAATACATTTAATTACAAATTTACTATTTAAAATTTTAATAACTATATGTAACATAATTTAGAAATTTGATATTTCTATTCCAATGATTAACGTTTTCAATTGGAAAAATAAAATTACTTTTAAAAATGAAAATTTCAAATAGATGCCAAGTTTTACGGTTTCATTATAAATCAACACAACTGAGTCAAAACTTTTACCGAAGGAAAGTTTATAATATAGTATAAGCAAACCTAAGTTAATAATTATGATTGAAGGAAAAAGTTATTATGAATTTAAGACTTTTGGCAGACCGATTTGTCACTCTACAATAAGTTATTTTTTAAAAAATATATTTGGAACTATTACCAACACCTATGCTTAAAATGAGAAAAAACTCAAAATTGCTAAAAGCATTCATCATTCAATAAACACCTAGGCAGTTTAATTCATCTTTGATAACATTTGTCTGTAAACAGTTTGCTTTCCTTTCTCTCAATCGCTACGGAGCTTAAAAAGGCAATATAATTTTTATAAAATTCAAGTTTTTATTTCTAAAAAGTGAATAGTGTTCAAATGATAAATATCAAAATTAAAATTTCTCTAATTAAGTTCAAATGTAATTGAAATACTCATTTCAATTCCTATTTTAAATTTATCTTACAGATATATTAAGAATATTAGTAAACAGAGCTAGTATGTTGTAAATTTTCATTTCACACATTTGATATTAGAACAAGTGAAAAACTGTATAACAAATTTAAACGATATGACACAACATAAAATCTTTGTTAAAAATTTCCATCACAAAATATTTGCTTACCTTGTTAGTTTCATAAACTTTAGGCAAAGTAAATGCTGATATTACAACTGAAATAAAATTATTCAACATAAGTATTTAAGTTTGAATATTCATTCAATCAGCTTACTTTTAATTACTCAATATGGCCTTTAAAAAATCATCAATTGGTTCAATGTTGTATACATTCCATATTATACTTAAATCTCCCAATACAAAAAATAAATATTGGATTGTCATAAACTTTTCGATGACTAAATGACTTAGGTTTTGTATAATACTTAGCTATTTCACTTTCTATTATATATATATATATATATATATATATATATATATATATATATATATATATATATATATATATATATATATATATATATATAAACCTCAGTTTGATACACAACTTGACCTTATTTGAAACCAAGAATTTTTAGCATTGAAAGCTGTTCTAGAACAGTAAAATCTAGAAATAGGAATTTCAAGAAATTAAGGCTCCTTCATTACAAACATTAAAAATAAGCTGTAATATCAACTCAATAGTAAATTATCAAAACTTATTTCACAAATATTATGAAGCTTGAATTACAATTATTTTATAAAATTTCACAGCTCATTTAAAGCAATATATGCTTTATATTTATTAAAAACTTCTGTTTATCATACCTTATGGAACAATACTAGGCTTTTTTTTATTATATTATCTGTTAAAACCTTTAATTTTTAATTGCATTTTCATACATGAAATATATTTAAATTTTTTTCCATTCCTTCTTACGGATATCTCTAAATTCTCTTCTACAAAGAAATTATTGGAAAGCTTGTTTCTTGTTCATAGTAGGATTTAATTTTAAAGAATTTGAAATAAAATGCAGATGCTCCTAACACACTTCAATAGTTCACTTTTGTTTAGAAGAAGAGTATATTAGAACAGTTAACAAATTTTTTTTCATTTAATTTCTAATTAATTTATAGTTAAAATTAAATACTTTAGGATGTTTTAAATAGGTTCTAAATCTGTAGGTAAAATATTCGCCACACTATTTGTTCATACTTCTAACATAACGACCCATTTATTAAAAACTATTTTATCCATATATTTCACCTTTTTTTTATGAGCATTAAATATGAACTAAATAATTGCCATGGAAAATGAGATTTTATTAAAATTGTAACATGTATATTGAAAAAGCAAATATATTTTTTCAAAAAGCAATGATATTTAGTAGAAATTTTTTAAAATTTAAACATACATATTGTGTTAACAAAAATTAATCATAAGGAAAGTTTCTGTATATTAATTCATTATTTTAAATAAAAAACATTCTTTCAATTATCACTAGAAATATTTTCAAGTGGTAATCAATGAAAACTTAAAATAATAAATTAAAAATTTTATATAAATTAATTTTCAAAACTTATATTATTAATCATCAATGTGAGTTATATAATTATTAAGCCATAAAAGAAAATTTCAAGATGTAGTTTACACTGTAATTTTTATATTAAATTATATAACACTAATTGCTCAGTACAAAAGAATAGACCTCAAAATTTAAAATAGCACCAATATAAAAAATTTATTTAGATTTATCACACTTAGAAAATTTAAACTTCTTATTTGATGATTAAATAAATTAAACATAATATGAATACATAAAAACAAAATTTAAAGAAAAATTTTGATATGAGTAAAAAATAGTTTGTTGTATAGCTAAATTAGGATTATTTTTGAAGCAAACTCGCAAATTTAATAAAATAATCTGAATTCTCCTTAATACACAGGTTTTAATATTAATTTTTAAATGAATATTTGTATTCATTAACTTAAACTTCATAATGTTTTTCTATTAATAGGTTTTTAGAAATTTTAATTTACTCTTTTTAAATTAAATGTTTGATTAAAATTAGGAAGCTAATTTTAACTTTTGAAGATATCATAAAACACACTAATTAAATTATTCTATTTCAATGACATTTATTTATAAGAAAAATTATGTATATTCCTGGAGCAAAAAATCTTTTGTTTTAACATTAAATAAAAGAATAATTTTTCAACCATTTTTTAACACAAATATTTTGAAGCTTCCTAATTCTTAGCTTGCCTATTTCTAACTTAAAAATTTGATTACTTTTTCAAATAACAATATAATTGTTAATTTAATCATGATCGCAATAAAAGCTAATGTCAGAATTTGAATTGCTTTTTTTAACAACATAGAAAAGTTTTATTTAATGGCATCTCATATAAAAGTTTCTGAATATTTTGGAAAGGTAGAATTTTACACTTTTGTATTCACAAGTTTAATGTCAAGTTGTCACTTAATTGAACATAAAAGCTAATTCGATTGGATCTATAGTTTAATTTGGATTCCTAATCTTTACATGCTTTTCAAGGTAAAATAACCTCATTTTTCATAAATGAACAGATGAATTGAAATGCAGAAAATAAATTATTCAAACTAATCGTCCAAATCTCAGACAAACTTCTTTCTTGTGAATTTATTCCAAGCATGAAGATATATTGTTATCTTACTAGTGGTACTTAATATGATTTTGATTAGTAAACAGAGAGGGTTTTCTCACTTTTTTCTATCACACATTCAAAACGCTATTTTTAATCTTTACTTTAATAATTAATAATTTTTAATCTTTATGAAAATTCTAGTGGTAAAATATTTTATTACAGTTTTGTGAATTCTCCTAAATGAAAGCTACAACTAATGATTTCTTATACAATTTCCAAATTTTACATCAGTGTTACTTCAATAAGGTCCAGTTTACATCATATTTCTGAATTGAAAATTTCTAGCACTACACAATTTTTTGAAACATTTAAGTGAATTTTTAATCAATAATCATGTATAGTTTTGAAATTTTTATTGTCTAATAGATTTCCATAAAATATAGAATTAAAGAACTTTCAAATTCAAAATATTGAGCTTATTTCCTTATTCAAATTTGGGATGAACAGATTGAAATTTCATTTTTTTTAAAATCTGGCTTGAAATGACCCAGAGGATAAAAATTAAAAACATAAAATTATTTGAAAGAAATACAGTATTTCCTGTATATAATCTGCAGCGGCGTATTATTCGCAAGCCCCATTTTTCAAACAAAGGGAAGCGTTTCACAATCTGCAGCGGCGTATAGTCCGCGGCAATTTTTTCCCGACAAATAGTCGATAACTTATACTACATATAATTTGGTGTCAAATAAAATAAAAAATACACATTATGATTAAAAATATAGTAAATTCTACCGAAAAAATATTTATAGTGATAAAGATCTGTTTGAATCCATCTCAATGAAAAGTGTGATTAGCTGAGATGAAAGCACGACATCGATCAAGATCTGAAAAAATTCTAGTAAATCTTATTGATTTTTAGATTTTAATAACTTTTAAAATGAGGTTAGATCTATTTTAAAAATAAACTATATTTGTTTGGTTAATAGTTAAATGAAAGAAATGTATTCTTTTCTAACTGCACATGGAATACATTTTTCTTTTATACATCGCATGCTTTGTTCTTTTATCTTACAATACACGTTTGTCGACATTTTTTTTCATTTGCCTTCCCTACAGCTTTCAGTTTAAAATTTGCTCAGTAACTTAATTTTCACTTCACTATGACAATAAACGAATAATGTTTTCAGAATGAAAAAGTTCAGGTAAAGATAAAATGCGAAATGAAGCTAATGACTAATGAATTCGAATTTTAATATCGTTCAAAGGAACTGAATTTGTTCTTGAACGTAATTTGACAATGTTGATTATTGTTAAAATAAGTCAACCGAGTTCTAGCACCATCTGTTGTTTATTTTATGAAACATAAACGACATTTCTTTCAAAGCTTCATAGTAAGCTTTACTGCTGGAAAAATTTTTTTTATCAGATTTTCCGTGGCGGCGTATAATATGCACAACAAAATATTACAATAATATTAAATAAATAATAATATATACGTATATAATCCGCAGATTATATACAAGAAAATATGGTAATTAAAAAATGAATAGCTGTATAAAATTTTGAGTTGATAAGAATTTATGAAATGGAACAATTAGCAATATGATCGCATATTCTCTCAAAGATTTATTAGAATGAAAGATTTAATATTTATAAATATTTTTTAATGAAGAGGTCATGACATTTACTAATGTTATGAAGAATATTTTTTTAATAGTTTAAATATTAAAATAACTACAATTACTTGCGTTTAAATAATATAAAACAAATGAAAGTTCCATTATATAATTATCCACTGTAAATGCAATTTTTGCAGTAGAACAATGTTTATATTTGATAAAATTTCATTTATCAAGAGCCAAAAAATATCTGAAATAAGCAAAAACTACTGATACAACTAATTTATAATTGCGCAAAAAGTAAATATTTTTGAGAGGAAAAATTTTAAATTATATAAAATAAAGAATTTGTTTCTTGAACAAAGCATACAATGAGCCATATTAAAAGCACAATTTATACAATGCATTTACATACAGCACATCAATAAAAAATTTTTACAATTAAAATTATTTCTAAAATAATTAAAACAATACTTTTAACATGAAGACAATGTTTACCTAAAATGATCAGTGTTAGCCCATTGAACCAAGCACCAACATATGTCATGCACCAAGCCAAAACTGCAAGCTATATAAGGCAATATCATATTATTTTACTAATTTTCATAATGATAAAAGATAATTTAGAAAGCTTAAGATATAGCATACCTTGATGGTATCAACAAGATCTTCCACAAGAATCAAGCTGCGTATTTTACCAGATACACAATTCAAATGGTGGATGAGTATTTCCACTGTATTACCTATTTTCTCCTGAGACAAAGTAATGTCCATCTCCAAATATTCTCTAAAATATAGACACACAGCCTCATTTAATAAAATAAAATTTTTGCATATTGTTGAAAGAAAATTAACACAGGAACATGATTAATTTAAGTATTAAATGCATGTGATAAGTTTCAAGACAATAAATAAAATTGGACAAATTTTATAACTCATTCCCTAATTTTAAAATCTATTCAATTCTGATAATAAATTGAGAAATTAAAATTCTTTTGATTTAAAAATTATTATTAAATTTTAATTTATTATAATCAATTTTACAAATTAAGTTAATCTCAAAGTATCCAAATGTTCTATAAAACTAAAATTTCTCAAAAAATCTTAACTATACACTTAATTATAATATAAATACCAGCTCTATTAAGGATTTTTCAGACTTCATAAAAACAGAAGAGAATTCGAACAAATAGAACAGATATGGGGTTTAAGCAAGGTATAGGATTTAAGGGAGCCCTGAATGACCAATTAACCACCAAGACATTTTGTTCTGCTCATAGAGATTCAAATTTTTATGATCTACATACATAAAAAGATATTCGTTTAACTCTTGATTATCAAAGGTAATCCCGAAACAAAAAATTAAAAGTAGCTTGTGACCCAAGTCTATCCACCTTTAGTTAAAGCACATTTTGTACAAAAGGTTATACTGCAGAGGTAGCTAACTCTTAACATAATTTATTAAATAAAAGTAATGTTTTTTCTACAATTTCTTAAAAATATGATTATTGAAGACATTTCTACAAATTTCTTTCAATATTCTGAAGTTTATGATAATCTGTCTTACTTCAGTAACTTTATGCTTAATTTAAAGGAATTTATATTGGTGATGGAATTGGAAGTTTAAGCATTTCTCCAATGATTCAGTCGAATAAAGCTACTTTTTTTATATGAAAATATATTTCTCTGAAGAAAGCTGATTAAATTTAAACCATTTTAAAATTAATTCAACAAAATCCAAATATAAGCATTCAAGAAACAGCAAAAATGATTATACTAAATTATGAACTATGGAGCTGAATACTGTTTTCTTACTCTAGTCTATAACTCTATGTATTCTAGCAAAGTCAATCACTGTAAGTGGAGATATTAGGTACTCTAAACTTAAACCCAGCAGTCAAGGACATGCTTAAGAGAAGCTGGTTTTAGATGCCACTTATTGTAGATTGTAAAAATTTTTGCTGACAAAGATAAAAGCCAATCCTTTAAGATGGCTGATGTTTAGTCTTGAAATTGCTGTGATATCTGGTTGACACTCCTTGAGCTCAAAAATGCAGCCTGCGTGCACACATTTTCAACAATACTTTTATATATACTTTCACTTTCAATTCACTTTTATAACTTTTTTATACAATTCACACTTTTGGTGAGCTGGAGGAGCAAGACATTTTTGTTTTGCTTTTTTAAACCAGTTGATAAAAATATGGTGTCATTTTTTAAAATTAATGTTAAACGAAGTTGTCAATTTGGATTTATGATCAATTTATATTAATCTAGTTATATTATTAGCTATACTTTTTAAAAATCTTTGCTGAAATAAGAAAAACTAATAAATCAAGATCTGATTTACTTCTTTTAACAAAATTTTTTATCAATATTTATTTTTTATATCAAATTATACCATGTGTAGTTGAAAGTCAATAGGAAATGCTGTTGGAGATTTAACAATACAAGGAACTGATTACCAGGATCTAGAATTTTGTTGACACAAAATTACTTTATACACAGTTGGACAAAACCAATTTACTAATGAGTTAGATGGAAATTTATCTTATGAACAATATGCATATAGATTAGAATTTTTTAATATTTAAAGATTGGTATAGATACACGGAAGGTTGTAGAAATCAATAAAATAATTTTAAAAAAAATTGCAATAATTTACTTTTTGAATAATGACTATAAGGAAGTATCTATAATTATCTTTTAGTAAGTGTTGAATCAATGTTAATTTATAATGCAAGTTATTTTTTAACAAGACTGAATTAGATGAATAAACAGATTTCAATGATGAAATTCACTCACATTAGAAAAAAATCTAAGCCTTTTTAATAAAATTGCTGAAAACAGTATGAACAGTGTAATTTTCTTCAGACTATGATAGCAACAAAAATAAAAATAAGAACTTAGTTCTCAAATATGAAGTCAAATAATGTTAGCATAACTTTGTGGATTATCAAATGTGGGACTCCTACAGAGAATTGTATCACATATCGAGGAAATTATATTAAAAATACATGATTTCCAGAATAATCAACTTAAAAATGTATTTAGAAATATTTCAACACCTAATTTTTGGAAATGAAAGAACGACTTATTGATGATTCATAAACGAAATGTGGGCAAAAAATTAATTGCTTTTATTTTTATTGGTTTACACACTATTAGATACTATCACAAATGTTAAGTTTAAACTTTGGAAAAAAAACTTACTTAAATGGGTGTCCTTCGTTGGACTTTTGGACAGCTTGAAGGACATTTTTGTAGACTCGGAAACTGGTGGTTATGGTCAGTAAAGCCAATGTCAAGTAGGCTGTAACGCTAATAATGGAGAAATACTTGAAAGAAAAAAGAAGAGTAAGAGATGTAGCAAGAGCAATTCCACTCTTCTTAGGGTCTCGCCAGTAAATATATTCTGCAACTGAAATAAGTACACATTAATAAACTCAAATAAGAAAATAAAAATAAATATTCAAAAATGAAAAGCTTTATGAGTATCATAGAAGTTATAATTTCACAACACTGCTTACTTAGATATTTAAAATGTCAATACAAACATGCAATATCAACATTTTATTGCAATATTCAATTATATGTAAAACTGTTTTACAGTTATAAAAGCTGATTCAAACAGAACCAATGATTTTAATTGAACTTTGAACCATTTTATAATCATCCACACTAGAGATTATTTCTTTATTGCCTAACAGTTGCTTTCAGATATGCAGGCTAATTCAACCAAAGCTTTCAGATTAAAGTGAATAGCAAGAAACAATTAGCTTCCCTGCAAATGTTTGGAATGAAATTTGCAAACTAGTAATAAATTATAAATTAGAGAGAAAAGGGAAAGACCAGTACATATAGTGTGCAAGATAATTTAACCTTTTGAGTCCTGTCACTGTGTCAAGAAACTGCTCCTACAGCAGTGTGAGAAAAAGACATTTTCTATGCCCTGACAGAAAGGAGATCATTTTCATCTCATTTTTCACTGCTAAAGATATCCCTATAATAATATATTATATTTTTTTTTTTTGCCAGGTGATGTTCCGTGCTAGATCTGCCATAATTTTGACAAAAATGTAAACTGGTCTACTATAAATACTATAATTGATATCAACTTTTTTCTATTTGCTATTTAATAAATCAGATAAAGATATATTAACACACATCTGTGTGTAAAATATTTATTCTATTTTATGGCATGGTATATTAACAATTTTTAGAGAACTTTCTGAAATTGTTTTAAAAAATTAGAGTATAAATTCCATTGATTTATTTGATTCTTAGCTATTAAAATATATATTTAGAATAAGTTTTTTTTAATGCAACATAATAGGCTATAAAAAATGATAGCAATAAACTAATTGATTATGCTCAAAATATTCCTCAGCACAGTACACCCAATATAATAAAAAAAAGCACATGAAGATACTTTGAACAAGTATATTTTTTGTTTAAAAAAAGATTAAAGCAATATTACTGACTTTTTTTTTGTTATAGATGTCTTGCGTTATAAATAATGCCCATATTCAAATTAAAACAATGCACTTTTTGATCTTTTTCTTTTGAGAAAAAAGGCTTAAAAATTTAATTTTCCTTTCTGCATATGAAATGCTTTATACAATAAATGATAAGCAATCAATCTTGAATTGAACTGATCTCTACTTTGATATGCAGTATTCAAGTTAATTGTTTTTGTCATACAATAAATTGTAAAATTCTGTTTACCCTTCAATGACTAAATCTTGCAAATTGTTCATTCAAAGAGCACATTCCAAATGTACTCAAATTAATCTCAGAAAATATTTCTATAAAATTCTCATCTGTAAGGACAAAACCTAAAGTATAATATTGAACATAAATTTTTATCTTTAATGTTTTAAACTTTTATTAAAGAATGTATATATCTTTGAAAAAATAGAGAATCTTATTCATTTTAGTTTTGTGCAGAAATAATTGTGTAGTAGATAGCTTATTGTTGTCAGTGTAACCTTAAATATGCAAATTTGGTTGGAAGCACTTTCATTTTAAGTTTTACCTATTCATTTCTACTTGCATGCTCTTGTAGCAAGATAAAAAAAAAGTACAAGGTAATCCTGGAATATGTCCATAAACAATAGTACATTTAAATGACACAAGGAAGAAACTAAGAAAATTGACTAGTACTTATTCTGACATACGTGTACAAGAAAAAAGGAAAGATTAATTCTCACTGTTCAGCAATGGATGAAATCGAATAGGGTCATTCAATCTCAAAGACTGAGTTCCTAACACTACATCATAATTAGTTTTGAATGTGACACTATTCAATCATTTTATCTTAAAAGCCAGAATGTTGAAAAAGCTCTCATATTATAAAGAGAGTTCTTTCTTCATGAAAATGTTTCGAGGAAAAGGAAAGATTCCTATAAGCAAAAACATTTTAATAATTATGAATTTAAGTGAGGGTAATTTCATATTTTTTTATCAAAATAATATATACATAAGTTGGAATAAAGTTCACCAAATCAAAATTATTATTATTTATTTTTACAAATATAATTATCAATTAGTTTATATTGTATATTACAAATGTAAACAAAGAACAGATTTCTTTCAAAACCTTTAAACTGGGATTTTTCTAGCATATCTTTTTTCATTCGTAAATAATTTTAGGGGAATCATTTAATATTCCATTAATAGTTCAATACCAACAATTTTGATCAGGACTGAAACAAAGATTGTTATAACGATAGGGATTATAAGTGTTAAAAATGTAACTCCAAATATTGCTTTTCCAGTGTGTAATGAAATTTGGAAAGAGTTGACAAATGCACAGGTGCCAGCCAACCAATTTATTTAAAGTTAAGAATTACAAAATACTTCAACTAATGTCACTGAGAATCTCAAACTTTGATAAATATGAAATTGCATAATTCAAAGATTATGGTTATATTCATTTTTATAAGAACTAAAAATAAATATATTTGGTACATATGTAAGAATGTATGTTGTAAGAGTAAGACATTTCTCTCTTAAATATATGAACTTTATCCTAGAAATGTGAAGCATATCATTTATCTACAATTAAGTTTAAATTATCTTCTGAAGGAAAAAAATCTAATGTTAACCAATACATATACAATCATTTATTTGTTCAGAAATATTAAATTTCCCCATAAATTTAAAAATGATAAACTTGACAGTTTTAGCATTTCATCAATGCAAATCAAATGATGCAGAGGAACCTGCATCATTGTTATCAAGAAAATTATCCTTGAATTCAGATTCATCACACAGCAATCAGAATCATTCTCTGTCTACAAGATTTTCTTCTAATTAATCTAATAGCTGTTTAATTTCTTCACCAGTCAACCCCTTATGAGTGAACCATCAAAAAAATTTTTTCAAAGTAACTAAAAAAAAACTATAAAAGCTACTAGCTATAATGAAAAATTTGCTAAAGCGAGGATAAATATGATTTAGTCTTCCTTTTAAAAGGAGCTAATAAATCCATTTTTTCACCAAAATTTTCCAATCTGATCATTTCTCACTTTTAACTACTTTCAAACACAAAAGAGCAGCAATTAAACCTACCTCAACTGCTTGTAGAAATTAAAAGGGAAAAATTAGCCATGATACAACTAACACCTTCTGAAACACTCACTATTGTAGTACAACAGTTTTACCAGGATGAAAAGATTAAACCAATAAAAAGAAACTTGAAATTTCAGGAGTAGTATCTTTGAAATCATGAAAACAAAATTTGTAATGCAATAATTACTTAACAAATACTTAAATTTCTAAGAAATATGTCTTTCTTTGTATAAAAAAATATTGGCATAAATTTATGTGTGTGTGTGATTAATTGAAGATTCCTAAATTTATGAAATAAGTCTAGGAATCTTAACATTTATTAAAGTTAATCACATTTAACAAATTAAAATTTTCTAAAGAGGATACAATGTTAATCTTCATTCCTCTCTCTCTCTCTCTCTTCCACATAATTCTTTTAAACTTTTCTCTGAACTATTTTTAGCCAAATTCTAGGTGCTAGTAAGATGATAAATTTGATAAACATGTTTCACTGTGTCAGTATATTTTCTTGCATAATTTGCATATTATGGTTTAATGCGATTGTGTACTTACATGAAATTTGTTTGATGTGCAAGAAACTCTTTAAGCATTTGATATTTTTTGTTTTCATTTGACTGCAATTTAAGCTTGTAAAGTGGTTGATTTAAGTTTGAAAGTATTGATCACAAACTTTTATATATTGTGAAAGTTAAATTTGAATTTAGTTTAAAATGTGAATTTTTTATTTTAAAGTTCATTAAGTGAAATTTTGAAAGTTTATACTTGTTTTCAAATTGTTTCATTGTAATTTATTGTATTCATGTGTAACTAGCAATAGGTATTTATGGATGGAGATGAATTTAATTAGCATTTTTTAAAAAAAAATCGTTAAGTGATAAATACTTTCACTTTGTGTGATGCTATATTAACAATTTATAAAATTTACTGAGTATTGTATAAAATGTTTGGGATGAATTTAGGTTTATCATAAATAATAATACTTAAGATCAAGTTAAATAAAATATAATTAGAAACTAGTTCTTTCATAAATATGTATTTAAATAATTGACTTAGGTATGAGTATTATATATCCCCCAACAGATTTTTTGTCAAATCTAGTGTCCTTTGTTTCGATTATAGTGTTGCCAATTTGAGTTTTTGTGGCTTTTTGTTGCCAGGCTTGCTTTTTTCCCCCATGTTTTATATCATTTTTGAATCATATAGTTTTTTTACTTGGTAACAGCGTATGAATTTTTTATTCAGCTTTTTAACTGGGCAGACTTCGGGAAATTTCCCATTCCAAAACATGCTTTCAGCTTGGTAACGAAAAAGTTGCCAATTGGGAGACTTGTTCCTTGACTAAACTTTTTTGCTGGGCTCTCTCTAGGATTAGACTGCATTAACACTGACATTTTAGGACAAGTGCTTGGTTAATTAAAAACATTGTTTTCATAAAAGTTTTCTTACATTATAGGTTTGGTTTTATAACCCAATTGTCATTGTTTTTTAACCACTTGCCAGTGTCGCCCGAATTCAGTTCGGGCAGAAGAAAAATTAACATTTCTATTTTGTGAAGTCCGAGCTGACTTTGTTTCTACTTTAGGATACTTAATTCCCTATTTTCCTAATAAATGACAAATGGTCCTAGTTTTTTACCAATTCCAACTTCGGTTATGAAGGTAGTCCACGACTACAATAACACCATGGGAGGTGATATTAAAGTCGATCAACATCTTACAGATTTCCCAGTTGCTAGAAAAGGAGGTAAAAATATTACTAGAAAAAATTTTTCCATATCCTACACCAGGTGTTTTGTAAATAACTCCTTTATTTTGCATACTTCAGCAGGAGGTGCGAAAAATATGAACTTCAGAAAATCTATGATAATAAATAAACCAAATGTTCAACTACTAGGACCAGGGCATCCTAGTGTAAGCTTACTGTGCTTCACAGGTCGACACTTTCCAGAACACATCCTATCAATGGGGGAAAAATCTACTCCAAGTGTTTTATATGCTGTAGTAAAACCGATGAACAAGGGAAAAGAGTAAGGCATGAGACAAGAGTTTATTGTAAAAAATGCAATATATAGGCTTTTGAGCAGTACCTTGTTTTGGGAATACCATACTGTACAAGATTTGTAAAATTTATGTATTGAAAATCATATTGTTGTGTTTTTATATTATACTAGTTATATTTAGCTTCAAAATTTCGTTTAATTTACTCACTATGAATAACATGTATGTGTAATCAATGCTTTATGTGTATGTAAAAATTATAAATATAGTAGTTATTTAAAACTTTATTTTTGTAATAAAAAAGCATTTTCTAACTCTTATAATAATATAAAGAATAAAATGAAACAGTCAAAAAAATTTTCCACTTTTAGTCCATTTTTCTAAAATATGTCACAGTTAAAGGGTTAAAGGTGGGCGTCATTGCTCGGTTAACTAAAAATAGAGTTTTCTTTAAAATATATACTGTTTATGTTGTAGATTTAGTTTTATTGCCCTGTTGTCTCTGAGGTAGATTGGATTACACTGGTATCTTTTTAAGAAAAGCCCAATTGCCAAGTTTTCAGTGAAACAGCCGATATAGTATACAACTTCCAGAACTTTAAGGACATTATATTTATTGAGAAAACATTAACACATCTGTAAACGGGAAAGTGTTTATCATGGGAGAAAAATCAGATTATAGCATGGATGATTGGACAATTGTTTTCTTTATTAATATGTTCAACATAATTATTAAATTCTCAAAATTTTTATATGAATCTAACTAAGGAATTATTTGGTTTCCAATATTTGAAAAATAGATCAATAGGACTGAAGAATTTTTAGTCTAAGCAGACATTGAGTAAGAAAGAGAAACACACATCAATATCTTTGAACAAAAGTAATTAAATTATAAAAGTAAAGTACTAAGATAAAATCTTGGAGCTCTATATTCACCATTTCAGGTGTACAGGTGATTGTGAATCCATTTTAATAATATAGTCAATGACTTTTTAAGAGATACACTTTAAAATCCTCAGATCTACTTGATTAGTATCAAAGATATACTAAGGGTAATTAAAATCGAAAACTCACTTGAGAACTATCCAAGACCTGAAACCAGTATTGTTAAACAAGTGCGATCAGAGATCAAAGCTATTCACATGCTATTTTTTAAAAATTGAACCAAAGTGAGGCCAGTTTATAATATGGGACATTATTCCCTATTAAATTATATTCTTGTTTAATATTTTCAATTTCTAAATAGTCTATGGAAGGATACCTTTCTAATAGTCTATGGAATGTAAGGTAGAGGTTATGCTAAACCTCAACCTTACATTCCATAAAACACAAGTTTATTTTTTGAATTTTTTTCAATTTTCGATATAATTGATTTTAACATACAAGAGCTAATTCAACTACTTTCAATTAATTAATAGCAAATCAAAAATTATTAGTTTTTTGTCACTCAACTATATTTTTAACATAAGACTCATTAGATCAAGTTTTGCATTTTGCTCAACAATCACTTTTTGTACATGAAGGCTATTTAGACAGGGACTTAATAGTTTAAAGAAAATTCCAAACTACAACAATATTTCAAACCCAGGGAGGGATTAAGATCTATGAACTGTTGAACTGAAAGCCAGAGCACTAACCATTTAACTGCTAATTTGGTTTAATTAGACTAGGATTAACAGTTGCAAATAGATTTCAAACCATTAAAGATCTATTTAAGACTTGGGATTCAAACTCACAAACTACTGAATTTAAGGCTAGAAAACTCAGAAGTTACATGAATTAGTACAGCCAAGCATGAAAATTTTCAATATATAGCACCAAAATATCTTTAAAAGATGTTGTAATGGAAAAATGTTTTCATTTATTAAATTTTAGACTTTTGAAAAGTACACTATCAAAATTTCAATTTAATATAAACCACTGAATTTATTTTTCAGAAGTACCCAAATCTACAGCATATATAATTAATGATTAAAAGCAATGATGTGCCGCTTTTGTGCACTGACAAATATTAGAAATATATATGTGTATGTGTGTATTTTAAATAACAGCGGGCACAGTATCACTAACCCCTTACTACAACAAGGCCGGAAACTTACTCATTTATCATTATTAGGTGGGCATCTGTGAACCAAGTCACAGAGGTGAGTAACATTACCCACACAACATCACCATAAACTTGTTTATAGGGTGGGTCACATTCATACATCTTGGAAGAAAGGACAGAGGATCCCAAAGAAAGAAACATTCATACCCTAACTGGGATTCAAACCAGGGACCGAACGCTTAGGAGTGAGGAATGCTAACCCCTCAGCCATTGGTCGGCAATTTTAGAAATGTACATTATAAAAATAAGGTTTTTTTACTATAAGCAAAATAAATGTACTGTTGTTTTTGTAGTGCATAGTATAACTTGATTTTACATTCAAAATTATCATAAACTATTTTACAGTGTCTGGTAGGTAAATAACTTTTAAACTTTTTTGCTTTGTGTGTTGCCAAATTTTGAAATCGTCAAAAGCATAAAGAGACAAAAAATGTTGAGAATCATCGATTTAAAGAATGATAAAATAATTAACTATAAATATTAACTCAATCAATTAATTATTTTAGTTGAACATCATATTTATAAAAAGAGTTATTACCTATTCAAAAAAACTTGTTTGAAAGCTCTTGAAATATATATGCATTCTCAATATAATATTCAACATTTGAAATACAATTTGCAAAATATGCACAATATTTAAAATAAAATTTTATTGCTCAAAATATTGACCAATAATAAGTTTTCAATTCTAAAGAACATTATTTAATATAATAATAAACTTGATTACAGAAGTTTTCAGAACAAATACTTGGAAGTATATGAAAAATGCTTTTAGCAATATAAAAATTATCATTAATAATTAGAATATCAGACTACAAATAAAATAATTTATTACAAATTTTTTTTAATAAAAAATTTTATTCCACAAGAGAAATTTCAATTGCTCTCATATTCTTAAAGAAAATATATCCAATTTACAAGAAATTTTAGAGTAAATAAGTAAAATATTTCAGTTTAAGAGTTTTTAAATATTGTAGAAATATACAAGTGCATATGCATTGCACTACACTGATATACTTATTCATGTTTAATCTGATTGATTATTGAATTAATGCAGATTAACTTGCAAATAATTCAATAGAGAAGTTTCAAAGAGTTTAATACTTTTGATACATTAACACAACCCCACCCTAACAAGTACCAAAGAAATCAATATGTCACATGAGTCACTGAATTCATGTGGCACCAATTGGTCTAGACTGCAATCAACATGATTAAGCATGGTAAAAATTATTATTCAAAAGTATAAAATTCATGAACGGCTTATTCTTACAATGGTTTAACTAATTTTAGAAACCAATTAAAATTTATTTAATACTATTTTTAAATATGAATGTCCTTAAGTATTTTAAAAGATTTTTTGAGGTTTAATTCTAAAAGATGTAAATTTTCACATAAAACAGTTTCGTGAAAAAAAACTCGATAAAATGAATTTTTATGTTTTTTTAGAATTAATAAAATATATGAATTAGCTAGTCAGATTTAAATATACTGTATTAAAAACTGCAAACCAAGTTTAAACTTTAGTTAACTAATCCCATTAAGGATTTTAAAAGAAAATTTTTCTATTAATATATAATTTTTTTAGTTAGCCCGGAAAAATATTGAAATTTTAAATTTATAAACAGAGCTAAAAATGTAATGAAGATATAAATAGTAGACATACTTCATTTAAAAGAAAAAAAATCTTAACATCTGATATTGGATTTTTTAACTTGCAACAAACAACTCTGTATAAAAGTATAGGATATCAAGTAATTATAAAACCTCAGAAAACCACCCTTTTCAGAATTCGGGGAGCCAGTTTTGCAAGTCATCTTGAAAACTGAAAATTAACATGCTACTAGCAGAAAATTCTTAAATAATGCAGCGATTCTGATAACTATGACCCAAATTTTTATATTATAGATCAAAATTTTTCTGCTTATGTATATAATGAAAAAAAATTAATCTTATTAATTTTCTTAGTGCTGGATTTCCCAATTTTTAACAGAAACCAAATTAATACAGTTAAATGCTTTCTAAATTTTATGCAAAATACATAAAATTGTCTCAATATAAAATTACTATTTACGTTGAAATGTAAAATTCAATTAATTATTTTAAGATTCAATCATATTTATGTTCAATACTGTTATAAGTATTTTAAAGATCGCCTTATTTTAAAGAAACAATTTTCACAATTTCAATTTTGTTTCACATTCAAATTAAGACAGTGGCCTTGTAAGACTAAGGACAATGTTTTATTTCACTAAGGGCCACCGGCAGGTGAAGTACATGTGAAAGTTAGGTGGTCAGCTTAATGCAAAATCCTCAGTGATTTAGTTTTAAAGCATGCTTAATACTCAGTTTTATCGACCCGTTAAAGGGATGAACAGCCCGAGAATCAAATCTCGGACTTGAGTTTTAAGAGTGTGTAGTACTACCACTATGGCACCAGGATTCCATATTAAGATTATTCTTGTTATTTACAAAAATTAACATATTGTTACCAGTAAAATAAAAAATTTTAAAAGAACAAATTTAACAATTTATTAATTTTTATCCAACTTTTATTTATGGAAAGATTAACAAATACCTGATAATTATTTAATTAAGGAATAAAAAATATTTGAATATTTCCTTTAAATTTCTTAGAAATTATACCATGCTGGCGTTCATAATCTGTAAATTAAACTATTAGTCTAAAAATTTAATATTTATAAGTTTATCAATTTTAACTTAATAAAGAGTCATGAGCAACATTGACAGTGATATTTAACAGTGATAATAAATATTTACCTAAGATTTTTTTTACCAGTTAGCAGATACCCAATTTAATTATTCTGTAATGCACATGTAAGTTAACTTGATTAAATTTACAATTAAAAATGAATTTCTAAACACTTAAAGCATTTATGACCAGTTAGGAGTCAAACTTGAATTGAAGACCAATGGACTAATGATTCAACTGTCGACTAAATTGGCAATTTATGCCCGTTTTTTTTTTTTTTTTTTTTACCTTATTGCATAAAATCAATTAATTGCCAATTCAACCATATTTAACATTTTAATAGTTTTTATATTTTTGAGAGCACAATTGATCAGATTTTTCTACACTTTATTAAGTCAATTTAATTAAACTAAAATACATTAATATATCAATTACATTAAAATTCATTCAATTACATTACATTTTCAATGAAAGTAAGTTTAATTTTCCTCAGTTATAACTTTATGTATCATATTTATATACAATTTTATAAATGAGCAGTTTCCTTATATTTCCTTAATAGAAAATAACAAATTATAATTATGATTTAAATTAATTTGATAATGAAAATAACTCTACCTTTATAATTTTTTCAAATTTATATAAAATTACTTAATGGTTAATATAAAATAATGTATTATTTAAAAATCTTACCAGAGGGATGCAATATGTCAGGATTGAACCATGCCCCTGTTTGAGAAAAATTTTTTATTCAATTTATGCATTAATTTTTATTTATAATTTAGTAAAATGATTGGTACACATTCATTGCACATTTTTAAATAACATGGCTTACTAATTGTATAAAAGAGGGTTAACAGGAACAAATATAAATATAAAAAATTAATATTTTAAAAAACTCAAAAATTTTTACTTTTTTATTTCAATCTTTATTTTTTTTAAAACTATAACAAAGGCACTAACTACGTTTATGAAATCATTTAAATATTTTTAACAATATTTGTTAAAACAGGAACGCTTTTCATAGGAAATCACTTATTTTTAATAACTTCAACACTTATAAATATAATAAATTTAATTCATAAAAATTAAAGAAAATATCACTAGGAAGTGAAAAAAATGTATACTATGCATAATATTTCCGAGATTAACTATGTTTAGCATGAGATAAACTAAGCCTTATAAGGCTTAAAGAGAAATACATTTCAATATTAATTGATATACTTAATTCATTTCATAAAAAATGAAAAATTATATATTTATATTAAATACAGGTGCAAGTGAGTCATAAAATATGTAGACGTTACATGCAAATGATATTTAATCATGCAATAGTGAGTCACAATGACAAAGAAATGAAGTAAGAAATGGCATTAGTACTAATAATTTTATAGTTTTTAACATTCAACAGATCACAATATACTTTGATAAACAATAAATAGGTGGAATTTACCTGGAGAATAGGGACACACACAATCTTCTGAATTCTTTGTAGTACTTCCTACCTTTTCGGCCTCCATGGCGACCTCACTTTTCTTCACCACAGCAGGCTGCGCAGCTTCCTCGTACGCACCAAGTTCTGATTCGTAATTATCAGAGTATATTTCAGCTTTTGTGTCTATATTTGGATCTTTACTTTTGGGCAAATTCTTAATAACTTCAGATTCAGCTTCTTTATTATGAAACAGCGACGATTCTCCAGTAGTATCAGCAGCAGTTATTAAGCGTTCAGGGACCTCGTCTTTAAATCGATGTTCCAGTTCGTCGTCAATCAATAAACTGTCGCCACCGCCAAAATGTTGTTGTGGCGGTGTTTCAGTTACGGAATGGCGGATTGTATCTTCCACTCCAGTATCGGCACTAGTATTTATCAATGACGATTCCTTTTCTATATTAACAAAATCTAATAAATTAGAGCTGGGTATAGAGGGAGAAACTTCTTTAAGGGATTCTGGTGCTTCTTCTTCATTACTAGTGACAAGTGGGCGTGTCGTGGAAATTAATCCAGATTGCGAAACATTACCTAAATCACTAATTAAGTCCTTTCCTGAATTTAGGGAATCGCTAGAAGCATTCATAGCAGATTCTAGAGTTTCAAAATCATCCATGTCAAGCAATGGTTTGTCATTTTTAAGCAAATCAGTATTTGAATCTTCTTTACCGGTAAATGAAGCTGTATGAAATTCTTCCATGTCGAATCGAAATGACGGGTGGTCGTAATACTATTTCGTTTAGGTTATGAAAAAATATTAACGTGTTCTCTCAGAATTAGTCATCCAGTTCCAGCAAACACGTTTCTTTCTCTGTCACGGATTCATGAACATGCATAAGAATGACGTCAGACACCGCATTTGATCTGTCTTCACAGACGGATTCATAAACCCGAAACTAAGTGGGGAAAACGAAAGTAACCGTTCTTCTTCCATGAGAAATTTATTTAAACATTAAATGGAAAATTGTGAATATTCTTAAATAATTATTTTTTCTATTATAATAAATGTAAAAAATAAATTTTAAATGTAATAATAGTGATTAAATGTTACTTAATTTTGGAATTTGTTTTAATTTTTTTTACTACATACAAGTATGAGTCATAAGAAATGAAAAAAAATTTTCTTTTTCAAATAATTTCGTTATAAATTATTGATGAACGAAAAATATTTAAAATTACTTATTCATTTGAGAAAAAAAGATTAATATTTTAAAAAAGAAAAATATGAAGTGATTTAATCTTTTCTTAAAATGGTCCGTGAAATCTAATTTTCTTTCAGATTTGGAATTACAAGGAACTGAATTTGAAAAAAAAAAGACATACATGCATATAAATTATGAATAAATATTACACAAATAGCAATAATCTATCTCATAATGAAATGCTTATAATACGTTGATTGTGACTCAATAACAATTATCTGTGTTCCGCTGCTTTTTAAATTCTCACAAATTAAGCCAGAATAAATAAGTTAAAATAATAAAAATTAATCGAACCAATTAAGTTAAATTTTTGTAGAATAAAAAAAATTCAGCCAAATAGCTTGAAGTTATAGTTATTTGTTTCAGCTAAAACACAATTAAATCAATAATGAAATAATAACTTCTTTCGAATCTTATAGAATAAGCGTGTGTGAGATGCATACACTTAACTTAAATAGCTCAATTCAATATTCTACACTAAAAATCTAGAAAAAATAGCTACAGAATAAATATTATTTTATTTTTAACCATTTTTTCAATAAATATAGAATTTTTAGATAATTTTATAAAACTTTAATTCTTGATATCACATATATAGTGATCCTTTTTATTTTATAATTTGAAGAAGAAGAAATTATAAAACTTTTCACTCTCATTCAAATACTTTCCTCAAGAAACTACAGTTTCATACGGCTTCAATCTTCAAGTTATTTAAATGTTCGGTTTCTTGCTAATTAAAATATTTGCAAATAATTAGCAAACGTCACAACATGTGTAATACTTACTAAAGTATTTGAATCTGAGAAAAATAAGAATATTTATAAGTAAAAATAAGAGTATTTTCATTTCTAAAAAATTATCGAATTTCCAATTCTAATTTTGAAATAGGAAAGGCACAAGTTACATGGAGTTAGTTCGTTAATCACTTCATTATAATATAAGGCTTCATTTCTTAATGTTACCAAGTGAAAAATTTGGTATACCCATATTCTTCTTTTAATATCTAAGTAAAAGAGATGTCTTATTTATTCTTTCATTAGTCTTTTGAATGATACATTTTAATTGGAAAAATGGAACAAATCCCAATAAAGATCTAAAAAGACAAATAAGCAAGTTTCTTGATATGAAAACGAAATTTTTCGATTTAGAGTCTCAATAATGGAGAGCGATTTTAAACACATAAATTAATTAACAATCAAATTTAATTGCAAAAATGTCTAAAACTTTTGATTTAATAAGATTATCTCTGAAAAGACCTGAAATCTCCATGGTATAGAAAAATATTATTTTTCTCACACTGTTTGAAAACATTCACAGATTACCTATGATTTTTCCTATTAATACAAGAAAATTAATGATATTCATGGCATTTTGTATGTATTGTAGAGCTTTCTTAAAAATTTTATGCCTCTTTTTTATCCATTTTATCAAATTTAATTTTCAGAATAAATTTCGAATTAACAAACTTTGCATTACATATCAAACTTAATACAAAGATTATATAAATAATTGAAAAAGAGATTGTGGGGATTATTAATGTTCATTTTATTAAAATGTATTAAAAAAGTTTCGCTTCGAAAATGTGAAATATACTAAATATAGTAAAATATTCTTCTAAGAGTTTGTGGAGAGATATACGAAATAGTTTTCGTTGCGCAAATCTGCACAAGATATGGTTTAAGAGAGCGGTCGCCAAAGTGGTGTTCCATGGGAAAATTTCTCTGGTTCCCAGAAAAATGAGGAATATACTAACTTATCACATTAAGTTATGTTTTGAGATGCATTGAAACACACATAATTCAGTTGATAATAATTGGCGAAAAGTTATAAAAAAACGCTACTTCTTACAATAACGCCACAGTAAATAAGTAGTACTGCTGCATTATTTTAGCTACATGTTTTGTCTCGTTTCGTTCCTCACATTTCTAATGTTTCACTTTCATGTTTGTCGTACACTTACATATCAGTTCAAGTATTTAAAGGAGAGCTTATGGATGCGTGTATTGAGTTGAATATAAAATATATTCAATATATTAGTTGGATTAAGAAAGAAGTTTTCTTATTTGGTGTTTTTTTAAAGACAGATATCATCTTAAATCTTAACCATGCACATACTTTCTTTTATTTGGTATATATTGAGATAATATTTATAATTTTATTGGAATTTTATGATATTTATTAGGATCTTATTTCAAGTAAGCAGGAACATCCATCACTCAAGGAATATATAATGTTAAAAGTCAGATAAACTTTACACTTTTTAATTGTTTTTTTATAGTTTTGGTTTGTTATTTTATCATGGTTTATTTATAAAGCTTTCATAACTTGGTTAAGTTATAGTAATTAATAGTTTCCTTTTTTTAACAGGTGCATTTTATGTGTTCTTAGATCACAAAATTTTTACAAATGTATTTAACTCTTATAAAAATTTTATTATTGGTCCGCGGGATTTAAATTATGAATTTACTGGTCCGTGAGGTAAAAAAAGTTTGGTGACCGCTGGCTTACAAGCTTTGTACAACCAGTCAGCACGCATTTTATGTCCCAGTAAGTATTTCGTATAATTCTAAAAATATTCTGTAGTTTTTTATTGTATACTTTTGGTGAACTTAATGGGACCTGGCAGTAGGACACGTTTTTGGAGTGGAAATTTCTATGTTAGATTGTAGTCTCTATTGAACAACATAAGATTGATATAAGATATTTGCATATATATTTGTGGGAGTGTGAGTTGGAAGTCTTGTATTTCTCGTTTCTTATCATACAGGAATACACAATTCATTATCCATGTAAAGCTTTCCTTTAGGGCATTCTGTAGTGAGATTTCAGTAGAGCTTTATAAGTTTTCACCTGTTAAGCAATCCAGTATGTTGTGTCATGTATTATTTATTATAAATATATTATAAAATGAACAGGACTCAAAACTCACCAAGAAGTTGATTGGGTTAACACGATATTATTAAGACATTTTTATCCGCAAACAATAGTTGCGCTGATTTAACCTGACCTTACTAAACTGCTGAGCTCGGTTAATAGTGATTAAAAATACCAAAGCTATTCTGGAGTATAATAAGCTAGAGAAATTCGTAAGGCAAGTAAAAGGAATTGAACTTTCGAAGCATTCTTATCATTAGTCCTGGGATCAATGCGATTTTTTTACGAATATTGATGATCATGCTCTGAAAGCTATATGATTAACATAACTTAACTGAAAAATGAAATTATCTACCTCTCAATATTGAAGTTCACACATATTTGCAACATAATTTGTCTTTAGTTCAATTACTTACCATAAATGTAAGCAAAATTAGAAAAATTGACATGAAGGATTTGAATTTTAAAGCCTAAATATTTTTCAAGAATTCAAGCATAAAATTATGTATCCTGTATATCTTGAAATGTGATTGTGGTTATGAAAAAATTCAATTTTTAAGGCTATTTCTTATTCTTAATTTAAAGTGAAACTAAAATGATAAAAGAAATTACAGTAACAAATTTGGTGAAAACTAAAAATGGGGGAGAGCAATTCATCAAGAAAATAGAAAGAGCAATCAATATAATCATTTAAATAAGCTTTAAATTTTCAAGAATTATAAATGTTGGAAAATCTTTTACCAGAAGAGTTTTTTTTTAAATAAATAAAAAAAAATTTTTTTGATTTTTTTTTCTTGACCTGCAAACAGAAATAAAGGAAATATTTTTAAATGTCACTTTGTCATGTATGACAGTACTTTGATGAATAACTGATATTTCATTAATCTTTGAGACTACAAAGCTACTAAGTATATAAACAGCTTGTAAATTTCTTTTCCATTCAGAAACATTTGATAAAAGCAAAGATGTATAAACCTCTTATTTTCGTTGAGGTATAAATCAAAAATTCGAAAGTACTGAAGAATTTGCTAGGTTGTGTGTATGTGCTCCCTATTTGAGAAAACAATAAGAAATATCTCTAGCAAGACAACTAAACATTAGAAAGTTTACTTTGGTCTGAATTTTACAATTATTTCTACTGATAATAGGAATATTTTTGCAATAAATAAAGCAGCAACTTCATTTTTTGAAAACTTTGTGTAGGAAATAAATAATTAAATGTTATTGTATTATAGTTTATAAACTCAAGTGTTACAATTAGAATATATATTATATCAGTTGCAGTTACTTCTTTTAATTAGATCAGAACTAAAATATTGAATCACAGGATTTTTGGGGTTTCCCTTGAAGAAATAAATACTTATTACATTCTCATATTATTCAGCCAAATGAAAAGTTGAAATAAATTTCATCGTTTTTGTGTATAACTCTGGATGACGAAAAAATCCCCCAAGAAACTAAATTGAAGAAATTATTTGAGTTTGAATATAGAATAGAATTA
This sequence comes from Latrodectus hesperus, assembly GCA_037975125.1. NCBI lineage: Eukaryota > Metazoa > Arthropoda > Arachnida > Araneae > Theridiidae > Latrodectus > Latrodectus hesperus. Next base: position 58,931,044 of record CM075855.1, read on the forward strand.
TCATTTCATTTTTTTTTATCAGGAGGGGGTGAAAATATAAACATAAATAAAGTTTTTTTTTGTCCCTCGAATTTTTGTCTGCGGTTAAATTAAGAAAAAACTACACAAAATAAAAAAAAAATTCAGAATATTGATCCCTGGTTAAAATAAAATAAAAACAATGTTTGACTTCAAAGTTTTGATCACAGAATTAATAAATTAATATTTTACGCTGATTTGAACTGATTGTTACATATACCGCGATGTAATTAAGGCCATAATTATAAACTTGAACATAATCAGAAATACAAAATACGAAAAGCTGACAATTTCTTTAAATATTCGAAAAAATATTAAATATATAAAGAAAATAAAAGAGAAAAGCGCGTTATTTCTATCTCTAATGGAAACTATTTTAATGTTTATTGTTCAGATCAATGTTACAAAATTAGATTTAAGCTAAGCAAGCAAAATAAAAGTGGTAAAAATTATAAATTAAAATAAACAAATTGCAATGAATAACACGTAAAAGTTAGTTGAAAATATGTAAATTTAAATGGCGGCACGATCGCGTGTGTATGTTATCAAATTTGAATTCATTATTAATTCAAAGGTGTGGTAAATTAAAATTGACATCACGTAGTTACGTTTAAGTATCCATAATAAGGAGCCGAGAATTCAACTAAACGGTCAGCCTACTAGCTTTCATTTCAATACATAGTTTATGGATTTAATTCACACTTTAGGTGCGCGGTTGACCTCGTAAGCATAAAATCACCAGAAGCTGACAAAAAAATCATCCACAGTAGAAAGCTGATTGCTTTTCTGATAAAGTTCTTTATAGATTGCAAATCGTATGTTTATGAATGATTCAAGGAAGAGAATCTTAAACATTAATCTCGACAGATATATGCAAAAACAGAACATATATATTCTGTTTTTCAAAGCTGTGACCGATCTTGAAGTCTTCACTCAGAAAAACACGTCCGAACACTAATCTATAATGAGGCCAGAGGTATGACACTTAAAGGTATTTTGAACACCTGAACTACTCAAAATGTGCTATGTCTAAATTACGTATTAAAATATATTTAAATGAGCCGACCGATGGCTGAGTGGTTAGCGGTCCTGACTCCTGAGCTGTGGGTACAGGGTTCGAATCCCGGTTCGGACATGGATGTTACTTCCTTTCTCTGTTCTTTCTTCTGTGTTGATGTATGAATGTGGCCCACCCTATAATCGGGTTTGAGGTGGTATGGCGCGGGCAACGCTACTCGTCTCCTTGACTTGGTTCACAGGTGCCCGCTGGGTAACAACAAATGAGTGACAGTTTCTGGCCTTGTTGTGGTGTAGGGTTCGTCACCCAAGTGTTCGCCGCTGGAAAAAATATATATATTTAAATCAGAAATAATACGAACATTAAACGGTTTATAAGTAATCGTGCGATTAATATATAAAACCTGCTAAAAATTTGTATGATTATAAGTATTTTATTATCACATCCAAAAACAATGTGTTTTCATTGTACGATTTACTACTTGCTCGAGAGTAATATCCAGCTCAATTATATCAGTGTACAAACCCGCGTGTTTTTAAATAATGAAGAACCGCACCAGCGCTGAAATACAATCGGCTCTTCTGGTAACTAAAGTATATTAAATTATGGACAGGAATGAGTTGAGTAAAACTACATTTCGGGCAAAGAGATGAAGTTTAAGACTTTACATATGTCACAAAGTAAGGATGACCATTGCTGAATTTAATAAAAACCCTCTATCCGAATCTACTAATTCTAATAAAAGCAGCAGGATGGTCGTAATCATACAGTATGGGAGATTTTCTCCAAGGGAAGTTGATTTTTAATTTGACACAAGTTTCGAGAAAAGAATACAGTGCCATCAGTCGAATTCTTTAGATTATGTTTCCTGGCTAATTCATCTGCAACTCTATAACGTAAAATATCCACGAGTGACAGTATACTCAGTGAAAAATTCTTATTATGAAGACCCAAACAACCTGAATGTTGTGAATAATACTTGTTCGTACTCACTGAGTTTTATGACCCTGTTTCCATTATTCATTCAGAAGCTGAATAAAATCTCGACAATCCCTCAAAATCCAGATGTCTCAGTGCTGACACCTTCTTTAACTATCTGAGCTTTTCCTTCTTTAACCACATTAACTTAAATCCTCTTCTGGATCCATTCGAAAAACAGCAGTAACCAGGATTTCTTCTACACCTATAAATTATTTATCTTTCATTTCACTTGAAATAAAATGAAATTAACACCAGTGAAAATTCCAGAAATTTAAAAATATTTTTCTGCAGCAATTTTTAATTATACTTTGAGACCCTAAAAGGAACACCCTAAAGGTTGAAGAACATTGTAAGACATTTTCGCATTCCCCTTGTAAATAGCCTTCCCAGAGGACTTTTCATAGATAGTGGGTCATAGTTACGTGTTGCAAGGGAAGAAACCCTGAAAACCCCAAGCATCCCCCCAACAAAAGTGCATACAGTTATCATAAGCGCAATATCCCTCTCCCATGTTCAACAATTGCTAAATGGCTGGTACCTTATGTTACCTTATGTTAAAAACCTGGTACCTTATGTTACGAAGAGCGATGTTGTACCAAGAAGCCACTGTGAGCCCAAATTAATCATGCTTGTTCCTATTAGAGTTGAATGAAGGATTAAGATTATTCAGCCGGACTATGGCTGAATGGTTAATTCTTGACTCTTAAGATTTTGGTTCAGGGTTTGAATCCCGATTCGGGCATGGATGTTTCTTTTTTCTCTCACTGTTTTCCTGTCCTTTATGTTGAGAATATGAATGTGGCACACACCCTATAAAGAGGTTCGTGGTGGAGTGATGTGATAATGTTACTCGCCTCCGTGACTTGATTCACAGGTGCTCACCGGGTAATGATAAATGAATAGCAGTTTCCGGCCTTGTTGTAGAAAAGGGTTACTTAAGGGTTACTTGCCGTTAAAAAATAGTATTTTTCATACAGCATTTGTAATAACTATGCTTTGTCATTATTTAGTTTTGCTTATAACTATTGTAAGGAAAACATTTTATTTTAATCACTTTTTTTGCATTATTACATTAAAAACATCCTCCTATCATTTCAGTGGTTTCTTAATTTAGTGCAATAACAAAATACTCATATTCTGTTAACGATGTAGAGAAACCATCTTCTTATTAATTACTATTAAAAGTATTAAAGTATAGTATTATTTAATACTATATTAAAAGATTCAGAATGGTAAAGCAGCAGGAAAACATGATATAAAAAGCTAAATATATAAAACATACTAGAAAACATTTTTTGGAAGCGAATGCATTAACTCGTATTGATTTGGAGAAACGAAGAGCGAATGGAAAAATTGCATTAATTGTGACAATAAGAAGAGTGATAAATTGGGCTGATACAACAACTGAGATGTCACACACTATTAAATTTATCATATAAAATTTTAACTTGCTTAATTTATAAAAATAATTAGCAACTTTTATGAAGCACATCTTAAGGGAGCATGCCAGTGAGGCTTCGAAGTGAACACTAAACAGAACAAATCAATATTATTCAAAACATATTTTAAAAATTTTATAAGTATAACAACGATATATATTTGTGTTACTTATTGATATCACGCAGGTTTTAGATAATATCTATAGAGCTAGATTGAAGTCTATTTTACAGCTAAGCTGTAGATATAAATGAAGCTAATTAAAATAATAAAAGTTACCTTAAAAGTTTGTGAAGCACATCTGCTGAGATTTCTGATAATTTTAATACTTATGTTGATGTTTTTGCCAAAATAATTCATTATCATAATTCCTTTAACGAAGCCCGGTGACTTAGAGGAGCGCTTCGCTCTCTCAAGGCACAGGTCCGAAGTTCGATCCTCGGACAGGGCAAGATCAACTCCGCCTTTCATCTCTTCAGTGAGTCCACAAACTAAGTACCAAGCCTGCCAGGGAACTAAACACTGGGGGTTTCGCGTTAGGCTGACCACCTAACCAAGATGTATGCTTCTCACCCCAGGGCCCTTTGTCAGGAAAACAGATCTGGGCATTGCAGTACTATGTCCACATACGGGTCATCGTACCACAAGTTTAGTTTTAATTCCTTTTATTAAAGCACACGAGTTCTTCATTCCTCAACTTGATTTGATAGGTCTGTTGTTTTTAGAAAGTATTCAACTATATGATTTTGCTGACTATAAAGTTATTTTAAGAAGCAAACGTATTATTAATTTACTTTACAAGCCAGCTAATAAGGGCATCAGAAAAAGTTAGTCTTTTTAATAATGTGCATAAAACAAAATTTATGGTGCAAACAAAATATTCTACAGAGTTTTACCTTTACAGTAGATCAATTATTAGAGTAGATTATTTTAAATTTGAAAAGGTATCTAGTTTCCTTACCTTATTTTAGTTAATAATGATTGTAATAGTACCGCTGAAGAAATTAATTCTCAAAAGGGGGATTAAAAATTGTTATTATTTATACTCTGTTACTTATTTAAGAATAAACTTACAAAAGAAATTAAAATGCAGATTTATAAAACGATCATCAGACTCATACGATGGTAAAATTTTAAGTTTGACAAATAATGATGAATAAAACTTATTAAAATCTTTGAAACCAAAAATTTTTTAGAACTTACGGAACCAGTAAAAGTCAATAATTCGCAAGGGAAAATCAAAAACGATAATGAACTTGATCATCTAATCATGTGAGGAAAATCATTCGATTGATTGAATCTCGTTGTTCAGCATATGATTATGTCACATGCAAAGCAACGAGATTCAATTAATCGAATAATGACTAAATTTGAAAAGAATAACTAAAAATAAGGTTTTAAGAAAAATTGTAATCTGGAGACCTTTGAACCAAAGACCACCCAAAGACTAAAAAAATAAAGTTTGATGTTAGAACCAAAGATTCATAATCTGATTCTATCATCAAACTTTCTTTATGATAGAACCAGATTATAAATATAAGAACTGGAACTCTAAGTCCTAGGGCAGGAAAGTTTGAAGCGATATTGTTCAGCAAGCCAAGGCCCTCTCCGGGCTATATGTCTGTGAAAGAAAGATAATCTATTCGTAATTTTTTAATCTTGATTTAATAAATAAATTAAGTAGTTGAATTTTTTTATGAAAGTATATTTATATTACATAGAACATTTAACTCGATATGTTTTTCACTCGATATTTTGGTATAATGGTGGACTGGTATTTTGATAAGCATCTATTGTATATTGGCATTTGGCATTCGCCTCACTCATCACAGAATTTGAATAATAAATTCCATTTTAAAATCCAAGAAGACCTAGCGTTAATTTCTACGAGATCAAATTCTTGTCAGGAAGGCTCAAAACACCATATTTTCAACCAATACCAAGTTTAAAGAGTCAAATTTAATTTTTTTAAATATCTTTTATCGATTAAGAACATAGCATATCAATTTTACGTTATCCATCATTATGGATAAACCCGTCAGCTTCAGCTGTCTATGGTTTCTAATGGAAAACGTGCGTCTAGTTTTTTCAGGTGACAAATTAATTAGGAAAAATAACGATCGGTTTACTCAACATTTTTCAGATGTTTGTGTTATGTACTTAACAGTGTCCAAAAATTATTTTGTACCAGGAAATAAAGTCTCACCTATACATCGGGTAAAAACAAATCATATTATAAGGTGTGGAAAATTAAAAGAAAATTCTCTATAGTTGCAGGATTATTGACGAATTAAGTCTGGACATCTTTCAACCACATTCCAATTCATTTTCCGATCTTAGAAGTCTTGGGTGGAAAAGCTAAGATCATACTCTGCAATGGACAAGAGTTATGCGTTTTCAAGAAACAGACCAACAAGTAAATATTATTTTTTTTTTCCAAAAAAATTACATTATGAGAATGTAGAAAGAATGGAAGACAAGATGACATTTTTCTCGACCCACACAGGTTACACATAAATGGAAATTTCAGAAAGAAGAGAATTAATATTTGCACTGGAAGGAAGAACGGTAAACATCACGAAGTAACGTTGAACTCATAGTTTTGGTTTGGTTTATTTATCACTCAACGGTCATTTTTTACACACGAGGGCTAATCAAGACGAGGCCTATAGTTTAAAGAGGGTTCAGAACCATTAAAATTATCCATACCAAAGGTGGGATTCGAGTCCACGAACTGTTGAACCGAAGACAAGAGAGCTAAACATTCATTTGTTTGCGTTTTTTTTTTCATGTATTTACTATTTTGCATTCTTGTATATTCGGAAAATAATAATTAATAGATAATATAATGTTATTTTTTGTCCTACTACAAAGGCTGTTAGCAAGACTTGTAGCACGTGAACTCGCTGTATGTTCATACGTTACAACGGCATAATGTATAACTTACAATAATTTCAATTATTGCAAGTTATCCATTCAGCATTAATTACTATTTAAATTAATTATAAATTCTAGAAGTGAAATTTCGAAATGAAGCATAGTCCAAGTCTAAATCAGCAGAAAATCAATTTCCAGGTGTATGTTTCATTCGATTCTAAGCAGCTGTTCTTATTTCTACCATGGATAAACAGAATAAGAATTTTGTTTATTCAGATTTCTCTTGTCAATATATCTTTTCTCATTTAAAGACTACGACGAAAGTTGAGCACTTTAGCTCAATGTTTTTCATCTATTTCTAAGAAAGAAAAAAAATACAAATATATGTTACATTATGTAATCACAAGTTACGCTCCAGACAATATATAACCAAAATATTTACTTTAAATTTAAATCAAGAGAAAAATATAAATATTTCTTAAAAAAAAATTTTTTTTAACCACTTTTAAAAGTAAATAAAATAAAGAAACGAGAACTCCATAAGAACATTTCATTTAGGAATGTCAAGGCGTAAGATAAATTCCATATTTTATGATTTGATATAGCAATTGAATACCATAGCGATAAAAGCTAAATTTCTGAATATTTTGTTTTTCTGTTTAAGAGAATTGTATATAAAATAGAAAACTTTAATTACTCCCCAAATTGATTTACTATTTTTGAATAGAATATTAACAAGAAGGAAGTAAATGGATGCAATCAATGCTATAAATATGCTTACGTCTTTTCTTTTCAAATGAAGTTCTTTGTTATGATGATAAATTTTGTTATTGCTAGCTGAAATATATAGCAGCTTTTCTGTATTTATTTTAGACTATTTTACTACTGTTTTAATGAAATTACAGTTCACATTTGACATAAAGCATGCTAACTTAGTTTAGATTTTACCAGCAGAAAACGAAATATTAAAAATTTCGAAAATCCCTTCCAGTTATAAATTGAAAAGATAAATATTAAATTAATGTAATGAAAACAGAAGAACTTACATAGTTTTCGTATATGGCATACCGAAATAAACAAAGAAATTTAAAAAGAAAAAATACTACTAGTGAAGTTTTAATTTAAAAAACGCTTTCACTTCATATTTTTTCACATTGAAAACATGATGTTATACAATTTAATGCATAAAAATGGGTGTATTATGAAACAAATTTTAAATTATTATCTATTATGAAGTGAAAAGACAAACATGACCATAATGCAATGAAAACAAGCAGAACTTGCGTTAGATTTTTTTTTATATAAACGACAAATCGCTAAATAAATAAAATTCCAGAGTTAAAAAAACATTATTTACTAAATAATTTAAATTCAAGCAAAAACGCAGGAAATTCTATAATGTAAAAGTTTAAATAGTTTCATTGTGAATTATTGCCTGAGAAATGATAGTGCAAATGTTGACTCTGAAGGGTTTTGCAGACCAATTTTAACTCTGGTGCAAACAATCTGGCAAGCAAAAGTTGTAAAGCATTTGTGCATCGGTCGCGTATTGCTTTAGGAAAGTTTATATGATAAAAAATCTGCATTACAAAATTATATTGAAATAGGTGTATTTTTCATTATTAATTATGTAAATTTACTTTTAAATATGTCAGTATTTTATCATTTTGTAAAATTTTATATGATAGTTTGTAATATTAAATTTAAATAACATATTAAGTAATAATTAAGGAATTGTGTTACATAATAATGTTTAAATTATAATAACTTATTTAAAATAATGACATTAGATATTTGTTTTTATCATTACTTTAAATACAATTATTATTGGGAATGTAATTGATCCAAAATACTGTTTCATAATTGCTATATTTTAGGAGAAATAAATAATAAATGTATTAGAGACATGTGTCACAATCTTGTATCCAGTTCATATAGAATTTTAGCTTCAGTTTAATATTAGTAGTTTTATTCATACATAATTCTAACAAGATTTTGCTTTTTCAAATATTAAAGATATCCACATATTTCTACAAATATGTGGATTTTTCAAATATTTAAGATAAACCTTTCTACAAATATGTGGATACCTAAAATAAGTATGGGAGTTCTTAAGAATGATTGAATTTTAATTGAATCGAAAAATGATTGATTGAATCGAAAAATTGAATTTTTAAAAATAGACACTCGAAACAAGTTAAGAACAGAAGATTTTCTTAAAATTTGCGAGATTACAAGATTAATGTGCATTCAAATATCTTATCAATATTTTGATTCTTTATTTTGTTTATTGCCAAACTTAATATAATTTTAGTTAATATTACCCATTTTTTCCAATGTTTGATTTTAGTAACTCTTTTGCCTGGACCTGCAAACCTATTATATAAGTTAGTCCCAACAAAGTTTGCATAACGATAAATACAATTATTACATCTGTGGAAAGAATGTCGTATATATTTATAGCTTCTTCGCGCGCGCGTGTTCTGTCTTTTTATTAATATGAATTCACTGTTTACTAAGTTTCATTTATTATAAAAGATATCTATTTGGTGAACTACTTATCATTGATGTATTATGTTTGTATTATTTCACAAGGCCATCACTAGAAGATGACGAAGAAGGATCGTGCCAGGAAAACAGACGCCTGTGAGGGTGAAATTGATATCAAAACGGTTTCTATTTAAAACACGCGAATATATTTCTATTAATAGAAATGTATAATATTATTTTTCTTTAAGAAAGTTTTAAATATAGTTGTAGTTTTTTTTCACTCTTTTTTCTACAGCTAAGACTAAAAAATGAATAAATTCAAAATAGTATTTCAGATCAGTTTTGATAAGAATCAAATATTATGTTGATTTAGAAAATGAATACGTTTAATAAAATAATGTCATATTTTCTAATTTCAAATACTTATTTTAAATGCTTTGTTATAAAAACGAATTAACAATTGAAACATTGATTGTGTGAGTAAAAATAATAAAATTACATGTTAAAAATATACATACTAAACGAAAATTTTTTAACTTTATTAAAATGTTATAATTAATAAAAATCATAATTACCTTGGTTGTTTTAATATAACCCCGATATAATTAATATCGTGCATATATTATAAATAACCATAGGAATTTTGATATAAGATATTGCTATTATAAAAGAAGGTAACTCTTCTAATAAATGTTTTGAGGCTTTCATTTAAATGTATTTGCATTGCTTTTCCTTTAAACTGTAACTTTTCTAAGAAAATTCATATACCTTTTATTGTAAATAAAGAAATGTGGAATAAAAATCATAATTTTTTTAAATTAAGTCTAAAGATTTTTTAATCAAAATTCTCGTGCTTTTCCAAATACTCCAAGCTGATTTTATTAATACAAAAAAGGAATATGAAGCGTTTATTTTATGATAGGCAGAAAAGTAATAACAGTCTTTCAATAATGTATTAATATTTAATATCTTTATTCGCTACCTTTAAATGCATAATGAGTAAAACTTTAGCCAGTCCAACAATAATAATGTAAAAAATTAGTATTTGGACGAATATAGAATAAATTTGTTAGCCTTATTTGAAAAACATTAATATAAAAATAATTTAGAATTGAATTGTACTATTACTGTCACAATTTATTGTTATCACTATCATTGCTTGTACAACTCTATAGCTTGTTTTTACAGAGTGAGAACTTTATTCTGTTGACAAAAACTATTGTATTAAACTAAAACCATAGAATTTATTTTCAAAAAACTAACTTTATTTAAGTCATCTCTTACTTAGATACAACATATTTAAGCATTTTCAAAATGGTCCCCTTGGACATCGATACAGAGCTTTAAATGTCACGTAAAATTGTCTGCAATGGGCCACAGTTCATCAGGCGTTAATTTAGCCCATTCCTTCTTAAGAGTAACTTTCAGGAATTCCAAACTTCGATGTGGCTTAGAGCATACTCTTGATTGCAGAATAGACCAAACGCTCTAGTCCATCGGGCTTAAGTCAGGTGAATAGGGGACCACATTCTCACAGGTATGAAATCTGGAAGATTTGATTAACACCTAGTCTTGCGTTGCCTTTGCTCTATGAGAAGGGGCAGATTCTTGATGAAGTGTCCAGATGAGATGTTTTCAAAATATTTTTGGACCCAAGGATGTAAAATCCCATTGCAGTAAATGGTCTTGTTCATTTCGACACCATCATCTATGAAAACCAAAGGAGTTTTTCCAGATTCACAAATGGATTTCGGTTAATTCTTTTCTTGATAATTTGGCAAGTTATTTTTATTCACTTTTTTTATTTTTATTTTCGGGGTCTATCACCATCATGACCAAGCTCCAAAAGAATCATTTTATAGTACGTGATACCGTTTGTCTGTGGATATTTAACTTTCTGGCAATCTGAATTTGCTTTAAATCAAACCTCAAATAAACCAATTATTTGTCATAGTTGGTTTGGCATATTATTTCAAATAAGGAAATAAAAATTACCTATTTGTTTTACTAACATTAAGATCTCTTAAGCAAATGAAATTATTATAAAAAGTGGTGTACATGAATTAAACAAATTAAAAGCAGTACAGTTTTGTCAACGGTATAAAGTTGTCACCCTGAATATACACTACTGGCCATTAAAATTGCTACACCAAGAAGGAATGCAAATAACAGAACGGTATTTATTGGACACAAACATTATAGTGGAAAAAACAAGTGATTATATTTACAGGAAATTAGGATGTATAGATCTTGAGAAATCAGTACCCAGAGCAGCCACCTCTGGTTGCAATAACAGCATTTATCCGCCTAGGCATGGAGTCAAACAGAGATTGTATGGCATGTACGGGGATCTCAGTCCATGCAGCTTCAACACTATGCCACAGTTCATCGACAGTAGTGGATGGTGAGTGATGGCGTGCCAATCGCTCGGCAACCATTGACCACACGTTCTCAATTGGTGACAGATCAGGAGAACGTGCTGGCCAGGGTAACAGTCGAACCTGTTCTGTATTAAGGAAGTTCAGAACAGTACGGGCAATGTGTGGTCGTGCATTATCGCCTCACAAAATCCTTCGACTTTTAAGATGTCTTTTATCCATTGTCAAATATTGCAAGAAAATGTAATACTATAATTTGCCCAGACAAAAATATTATTTTATAAATGAAATCATACTTCTTAAAGGCATTTTTTAATTTTTGATAAAGTTAAGGATAGTTAAGGACACTGCGTAAGACCTTTATGTGTGATTCAATTCAAAAATTATGTTCTATAATTCTACAATAAAGTTAGCTATACTAAATTTTCTTGTTTTTACTCTGTACAAGTGATAGAAACATAATTAAAATTTATTATTAAAATTTAAATTAATTAGCTAACTTGCTTTAATAATAATTTTTTCAGTCATTCAAAAAATAAATTTTATCATATTTGAAATTGTCAAAGATTTAGAATAGGTTATTTGTTGGTGCAAAAAATAAATATAGAATTATCTATATAGAATAATTTTGAGTAAAGCCGAATGTTAAAATTGAAATGTTTTTAAATATTTAAAATTTATATTAAAATATTAACTATATACATATTTATCAAGAATTTAGGAGATTGTTAATTATTATGTCTTTATTTTAATTGAAATATTTAGTAAAACTTTCATATAATGATTTAACATATACAGGATGTGTGTGTGTCCTAAAAATAACAATCCATTTTCCTTTATAGGAGTTTATATTATTTAATGAACGAAAAACGAATACAAGCATAGAGCAAGGAACTTACACACATAGGTTCATAAAGTTCAATATGTCTGCTCGGCATTTCAACGTATAGACCAACTTCTGCCATGGGATGAAATACATTCTTTAGTACTATTTATCGTTTTCTCCCCAAACATGAATGGATCATAACTTTTAGTCTTGGTCATCCCTAAACAAACGTTAAACACTTCAGATATTTCTTTTTCTCGCTCCTCATTAGAATTGTTGTTGGCTTACACATGACAATATTGCGACGATTCCCTAATCAACATATGTGAAATGTGGTTTCGTCTGCGCACAGGATGTGGTGTAACAAGCCATCATTTCCACGGCTTCCAAAAGTTCCTTACACAATAGCCATACGGACCGCATAATACTCCTCCTCCAATACCTGCACGTGATACACTTTTTTCTTCAGGAAAAAATGAAGGGTACGCCAAACTTGGGTTTGGGGAATTTTCAACTCAAGTCTCAGACATTGAACAGAAACACACGGGATCCTTTCAGCTGCCTAACGAATGCTCTCGACGGTATCGTCAGAGATTGATGGTCGTTCAGGATGTTTTTTTCATTCGTCACGCTACCGGTTTGTCTGAATTTATTCACAAGTAGCCTGATATTGATACTTGTCAGTGACTCTTTTTCGTATTTGCGCTGGTCACACATCTTCATATATTTTACCACCCAGTTTCCTAAAAACGATGGCTATTCCTTCTTCTAAGGAGAACCACTTGTGAAAGAAATCAATACATTAGTGCTTTCATGGAAAGAAATATTAATTATTATTTTTGTTGGGAACATCCTATATTTAAAAATTTAAATCATCCATTCTTAAAGTGGACTGAAGTGTCCTTTTTGAGACGTTAAAATACTTCAGAATTACGCGTTGACCGTTTCTGGTTAAATGAAAGTAAAGTAGAGGGTGGTAAAAGATTTAAGTGATAACATCGTTAAAAAATTATTTATGTATATATATATATATATATATATATATATATATATATATATATATATATATATATATTTGTTATACAGATTTTTAAAAATAAAGAATTTCATCGCTATAATGTCTTATTGAATTATCTTTTTCCATGACAGTTTGGAGGATCAAATAAAAAAGTGATGAAGAACTTTGTGTTGATAATCTAATAATCATATTTATGAACCACGGTGGTTGAATCAGACGTTCGTTCTCGTTATCGAATGGTAGTGAGTTCGAATCCCGACCCAATGGAAGATACATCGTGTTCGCTAATGGCGGCTGGGGAACGTTATATGTGTCGTAGTATCAATGTCTTCCATGTGAAATGGTACATCTGGGGATCATTTTCTTCGTGCCTGCTTTTAAATTACAAAGGTTTACTTTCGGGCTACGATGGCAAAATCACTGGGTAAGGTACAATCAATTACACCCCTTGCTGTGTTAAAAAGTGGAAATCATGGCAGTCGGGCAATGTACAATATAATCATGTTTCTCATCCACATATTTTAAAAATATATGTAAGTATATTCAGAGGTACTTCTTTACACTCACTCATTTTCTAGTATAACAAATTACAGAAATTTACAAATATAGTAGTTTGAATCAATAACATTCAGTATAAAATGAATACTTAAATATTTTCTCTGCATAAGCATTATTCGAAATCGATAACACTATGAATTCATTTTTTAGAAGGCTTGAAAACAAACACGAAAGCACTGAACAAGATTCATCGGTAGGAGAGCCAAACTTGAGAATGCAAAAAGCACAATATTTCGTTAAATAGCTTCAACATATTATTTATGTATTTACTTATGGCCAAGGTGCAGAAGCAATGGTTGTTTGTAAAGTCGCCTACCCACCTCACAAGTTATTGTTTGATAAGTTTACCAACAAGTTTTTAGTTCTTATATTACTTATATAAAAAAATCAAATGAAATTTTACTTCCGAATTCATAAAAGTATTAAAACATCAGAATTCATAAAAGTATTAAAAGAGTTCTTTTTTTGTTTCCATTAATTTGTTCTGCCAAATATATGTATATGCTAAAATTGCTCTTAGCGTAATCGATGCTCTGTCGGCTAAGATAGAAATCAAACTTGAATTTGAAATTTACAATAAAAGATTAAATTGACGTTGGAAAAAAAAACAGTCATATCATTATTGAACATGAATTCTCGGTCCAACAGATGTTGATGAAGGATACAGAAGAACTCTATCTATCCGAACAGTTTTTAAAAATTCGGAAAAATAAATTAGAGGGAAGAAGAGCAGGAAAATGGTAAAAGCTCAAGAGAAGATAGAAGATGTAAATGAGATTGAAACGTGTCACTAAAGGAATTCTGAAACATTCTATTGAAAATTCCTGGACGTTCAGAAGTTAATGCTGAAGATATTAGGAGAATGGATTATGAGTCAGACCTTGGATTTCAAATTGCAAATGATGGTCAACTTATTGAAAGTGTCGAGGAAGAAGATGCCCTTAACGTCTAAGTTGAAACAGACACTGCACCATCAGCTAGTGAAAGATTTACCGGCTTTGAAAGAATTTTGAAGTGGATGGAGCGTCAGCCCGAGTGTGATCACAATTCTCACTGTCTAGTGGAAGCACCACTTGGCTGCCTAAAAATGGATGAAGGCAATGAAACTGCGTACTCAGAGCGAGATATTCAGAAAACAATGACTTTCATTTGCAGCCATGTACATACATACCGCTATAGCATTTGTAAGTACCTTAACATGTAAAATTATTGCTTTTTCCTATAAGTGATAAAAAGTTATTTTTCTGTAAAAATATGTAGTTTTTACTCTCATTTGAAGTCTACAATATTTAATTAAAATAGACCCTTTTTCGAAAAATCCAATTAAAAGAATTTTTAATTATCTGGCTGGGATTCGGTCCCAATTGATTCGGATGATTGGAGTTCTACAGTACTTCAAAATTGTATGACAAAGTTAGGTTTACAGCAAATCAAATTTGTGCAGCGATTTTCTTAAGCAGTTTGATAAAGCTTTATAAAAGGCTTTTGTATATTTTCCTCAAAAATTTTTTATCTCCCATTTTTTTTTAAATATTATATATAAGAATATTAGATTTGTAATTCACTCACACACAAATTAAAATTATTTTTTAATGTATAACGTTACAATGCATGTATTCTTAAAAATTAAGTTAGTCATTCTGTTCTTTGTAAGTTACTTTATTCCGAGGTGAACAGACATTTCTGAATCACGAGCTACTTTTAATTATATACATATGTGATTAATTAATATATATATATATATATATATATATATATATATATATATATATATATATATATATATATATATATATATATATATATATATAACTAAATTAAATACATTAAATTTTAAGCTTACGATTTATGAATTGAAAATAATTTATCTGGAAAAAATAGTTTAATATTTCGGAAAATAGTTAAGGAAATTTGTTTAAATATTTCAAACTTTTCATTACGATACTTTCTTATTTACTATAATTTTTGATACAAATATAAATTTATGATATAATTATTTTAATTTTAAGGATTACACAAATTTTATATACTTTTAAACGTAAAAATAAGATTTATTAATGAAAAGAAGTGTTAATCATCATAATCAACATCACCCAACTCGTTACTAAATTGGTGAGAAACCAAGGGGCACCTTTAAGTACAGCCCATCCATAATTCAATATAACTTTTCTAATGTCGACGCTAACAATTTTCCTTTTATAAATTCATTCATTAAAATTAAACTCGACGCGTACTCAAATGTTTGCTTAAATAATATTCTGTTTATATTCTTCAGTTAAATTGCTGTTTTTAGAATACAGTGTGATTGAAATTTTGTATTCTTTTTAACACTGAAATATATATAAAATTTCGGAAGACGAAATTAGAAAAAAATATTTCGTGTTGTAGAATTTTTAAAAATAATTTTCGCTTTTTCGAAAAATTCACTTTGCCACTTCGTATTACTGAAACTTTTTGACTGAATTTTCAGAATTGCGATTTACATCTTCTTTTATGTTCTTTGCACGGTAAAATGTTTGCTTAGTTAGTTTCTTATATTTTTGTAATAACCTTTGGATTTCTATTAATTTTCTTTTCCGCTATCAATTCTTGTGAGCTATTTTGCATTCTCCCCACTATAAACGTAAAATGTATGTTCTGCATATACTTAATTCCTCTTGATAAAGAAAGCCGAGCTAGCAGCCGAATGGTTAGCGCTCTTGCCATCGGTTCAACAGTTCGTGGATTCGAATCCCACCTTGGGTATGGATGTTTGTAGTGGTTCGGAATCCACTTTAAACCGTAAATCCCGGTCTAATTAGCCCTCGTGTTCAATAAATGACCACTGAGCGACAACCAAACCTCTTGATAAAACTTTCTACATATATCCAAAAAAATCAAATAATAAATAGTTAAATAATTTTTACACAATTAAAAACATTTTTATATGTGAAGAAATTCTTAATTAGTTTTGATCGACATACACAGTTTGGAATGGTTCAGAATGCATTTTAAAATGTAAATTTTGATCGAATTTGCCATTGTGTACTAGTACTAACTATCGACCCACAACTAAACCAAATCAAAACGAATTTCGAAAATCTTTTTTTTTTCATTAAAAAAATCTTATATTATTTTATTATTAAAAATTAAATTTTTGAAACATAATAATAATTTTCAACAAAAATGTTTTTATTTTCTTAATATAATTTACCGTAAGTATAAAATATTTTTCTTTACTTATTTTGTTTTATGATAAATTTTGTTTTTTAAGTAAAGGTATAAAAAAGTTTATAAATGAAGTATAATGACGACTGAGGTTATGATTTTATTCTCTCTTATACCTATATTATTCTCTTACATACTTCTTAATTTTCTTACATGCAGAGGTTCTGAACAACAGATATTTATTTCTTATGATAACTCGATTATCTTTTAAGTACATGAAATACTTTTACAAATGTCAAAGGAAATAAATTTTTAATAAATTAATTATTTATCATAGATTTCTTAAGAATACAGTATTTAAAAAAGTTTTCTTTTGGAAAATATGCCGAGCTGGAAGACGAATGGTTAGTGCTCTGGTTTTTGATTCATCGGTTTGATGGTTCGAATCCCACATTGGACTTGGATGTGTGTAGTGGTTTGGAATCCACTTTAAACTATATGTCTCGCTCTAATGGCCTTCTTGTGTATAAAATAATCATAGAGCGGCAAGCAAACCATTTGAAAAATATACAAAAAAATTTTTATACATATATTTCAAATTATCTATTTAACCTTTCATGGGATTAAAAGGCATATTTTTTTTTCTTAACTTTCATACTAGTTTAGACATTTTAATTTTTTGACTTTTTGGTATCAAAGAATAAAGCACGAAATAATAAATAAATACTTTTTATATTAGTTGAAAATGTTTTTGAGAAATACTAACAAGTAATTAAAAAAATGAAAATAATTAATGTTAAGAAGATTACCTTGAACCTTATTATTTTTTTTTTCCAACGGCGGGTACTTGGTTGACGAACCCTATGTCACAACAAGGCCAGAAACTGCTACTCATTAATCGTTACCTAGCGGACACCTGTGAACCAAGTCACGGAGACGAGTAGCGTTGCCCGCGCCATACCACCTCAAACCCGTTTTTAGGGTGGGCCACTTTCATACATCATCAAAGAAGAAAGGACAGAGAAAAACAGAAAGAACAGAGAAAGAAAGAATCGCGGTTCGGGAATCTTCCCGAACCGCGATTCGAAACCGTGACCCATAGCTCAAGAGTCAGGAATTCTAAGCACTCAGCCATCTGTCGGCTTGAACCTTATTATTAAATCAAAGATTTTTTCGAATGTTCTTAGTTACTCCCCTTAATTTCTTTAAAAATTGTCATAGGATGGTTCTACTTGAACATATTCTTTTCCTATATATATTCGATTTTTGTTCGAGTACATTTTAATTTTACTCAAGAAAATCACTCTAAATCTATCTAACAAGTAAACTCGATACTGCGAGTAATCATAATTAACCACTTTCTCGAAAACGGTTTCGTTGGAATGTTTCATGAATAGCAACAAAAGAGGCAGGCAAGATGATGTATTTGAGTTGCACATTCCATCAAACCATTTTCATTAGATCCTGAAGCAAAAATTATCGAAAATCAAAACAGTTGGCACTTTAATCTAATGACCAAACATTTAAAAAAACAGAATAATATATATATATATATATATATATATATATATATATATATATATATATATATATATATATATATATATATATATAGGCAGGATTCAATTTAAGCTGTGAAGATTTGTTCTTGTTCGAACAAATCTGTGATCAGCGCTTTAGTATTACCCTTTATAAGCAGATGTCTCACTTTAGCTTATTGGGCGAAGCTTCTTTAAAAATTCAGAAATTCGCTGGTCAGAAACAATTTACCAACTAGAAAATGCGATTCATTTAGAAAGATCATATAGTTACAAGTTCTTGTAATAAGTTGACAACATTCCATGTGTACCAACAGCACGAACTAAAGATCTCACCTTAACTGAATATTTAAGGGACTGTTTGGGATAGTTAGAAAAATATAAAAAATACATTTAAGAATTCGACATAGGTGCTGTATAATCCACCAAATAATGATGCCAAATTCTGATATTGGCGATTTTTTGGCGGATTTTCTTATGTATCAGTCAACCTCGTTTTTATTACGTCATACATAGGAAGACCTATAAGAATTATGCAGAAAATTCTATTTTGGTAATCGTAGTATTTACGTCATCGCACAAGCCACGATACGTCATTTAGACAATATTTCTTCATCGCCAAAAAAATTTTGAATTTGGAACCACGGATTATACGGCACATGTGACAAGAGTTTTTACTCTTTATCCTTTACAACTTATTGGTTTTGCAATTTCTAAAAAATGCTCAACAATATGTTATTAAAAATACATTTTAAAAAGTGAAGCTACCAATATTTCTCTGGTTGAAAGTGATCATATTAAATATTTGATGCTTATTTTTAAACTTAGAAGAAACATTAGTTTCAGTATAAAAATATATAAAAATTCAGATATATAAATATTTTAATTAGTAAGATAATGTGCATTTTTAAAATTAGCTAATAAGTACATACCATTATATAAGCTGGAAATAATCAACCATGTTTATCTTCTAAAAATCACGAACCGTAAGGATGAAAAACTGACGAAATAAACTCAAGGACACACTAGATAACAACAACAATGCAGCGAAAGATTTTGATATGAAATACAATCACGTGTTTTTTCCTTATTCTTTAACTGTCTCTGTCCTCATTTAAACTGTTGCAAATCCTCGTTGTCGCTGTAAACCACGTATAAGTTCAGTAGTTCATCACCTGTAGCCCTTCGACTTTTGAATATCAATGCCTGGAGTCACATACAATTTCTTAAATAATAGTTTTATTAAAAGTTAGAAAATACTAATTTAAAAAAATATTTTAATAAACATAAATGTTTAGTCATATTATTGTCTCATCCATGTCTTTTTGTTCAATTTACATGGCTAATTCAAGCGAAAGTATTATGGTATATTATCGTTTATATTTAACGACATTATTTCGTCTATAAAATAATTACAAGAGAATGTCAATTTAATTAAAGTAAATATTTCTCAAAAATTTACTAAATATACACTTGAGAGCTCATCAGTCGCAGGTTCGAATACAGCGACAATTGAACAACGGGGTATGAGTGTTACGTTTCTATTTCATCCATGTATATTTGTCTAAATGGGGACTTAATAATTTCCAAATTTTCGTCTTTGCGACTTTGTATGTGGTTCTTGAATACGATCCACAACATATGTTGTTTTCCTAGAAGGTAAAGCTGTGGACAGACAAAAGCAAACGACAATTTGTCTTGTTGGTTTATTTACCTCGGTAAAGTCATTTTTCGCATACGAGGCTTATAAAATCTGCAACTACAGAGTAAACTGAAATCCGAACAACTGTAAACACCACACACAAGATGACAAATATTTATTTTATAGTAAATCTCTTTAAGCTATGACTAAATTAGAGCACAAAATTCCACTGGGATTATTATATTAAATTCAGATAGCATTTTAAAAAAATTACCGAAATGCATGAAATGTTTCCCGTACAATCTATTCTCGAAGGATTCAGATTTCACTATCTTTTGATGATCAGATTCTTGACAAAAAAAATTTGGAATTCATTCCATTTTTAGCAGAAAGATATTCTTGAAACAATGAGGGATAATTTCTGCAGAGTGGATATGCGTGACAATTTATTCTAAAAAAAAGAATTTTCATCGTCCTTTGCAGTTGGGATGGATTTATGACGAGCAGAATTAACTTTAGTAAAAATCATGACTATCACTAATGCAGTTTGGTTAAACGGGAAGTTCAATTTGACAGCAGAATCAAAGCAATTTCCGTATATTGAAAATCACTGATCAAATTTACGTTAAAGAATTTCCATTTCTAGTAATGAGATGAGGCCTTGGATGTTGATGTACAGATTCAATCATTCTCGGAAATAAATGGGTTGTTCTAAAAATAAATATGCCGATCAATGGCTGAGTGGTTAGCGCTCCTGACTCCTGAGCTGTGGGTCCTGGGTTCGAATCCCGGTTCGGGCATGGATGTTACTTTCTTTCTCTGTTTTCTCTATCCTTTCTTTCGTGATGATGTATGAATGTGTCCCACCCTAAAAACGGGTTTGTGGTGGTATGGTGCGGGTAATGCTACTCGCCTTCGTGACTTGGTTCACAGGTGCCCGCTGGGTAACGACAAATGAGTAGCAGTTTCCGGCCTTGTTGTGGCATAGAGTTCAACCGTGCCCGCCGTTGGAAAATAAAATATCTATTTTCTGCCCTTTTACACTTAAAACTCTCATTTTCATGTGAATAGTATAACTCCAGATCTGATTTTAGCTTTCCTTCCATTAGATAGTATTCAGATTTTTCATCGAAAAGGATTATTTATTAGCATATTTTTTCATTATATTCCTTTTATTCTTGTACAGTAATTGGTTTGTTTATCTATCAACGCTTGTTTTTGCACAGGAGGACTAATTAAACTAGGAATTACAGTTTAAATTTGATTGCAACTAGTTTCGACTGACTCCGCTAGATAGAGACGCCCAAGCACCCAGAGGTGGGATTCGAACCCAGAAACTCTTGAACAAATTACCAGAGTGCTAGCCATTCGGTTGTCAGTTCAGCTCATCGATGATAGATATTTTATTAATATTTTAAGTCTAAATAGAGCAATTATTATTCAAACGGAATGTTTTACTCATTTTAAAATGTATAAATTAATATCCTAAAAAATTATGAATTTTAATATTGAAAGAATATACTTTATAAAATTTCTTTCTAACAATATGCATTTATATAGCCCAAGAAAAGAGGAATTTTTCATATTTTTATAGAGTAACAGCTAACTGAATCTCATAATAGGACATAATGCCAGTAAAACTTACAAGAGGCATCTGTTCTATTTAAGTATATATTAAAATGAATTTTTAATGAAAATATTCGACATAAACTAATGATTTTTCTAATTTTCTAACAAAAACATTAACTGAGAAAATAATTAAAAAATTATGTTATGAATTTTTTTAAGTAAACGAATTTTTAAAAATAATTCGACTATAATTTGAAAGTCTACTATTTTTCATTTTAAATAATATAATATATAGCATAATGAAGACTGATTTTTCTAATAAATAAAAAGAACATTTAAACTTGAGAGCCTCGATTGCATCTTATCGAGAAAAATGTGCGTTTTGAAATAACTAACGTTATTTACTATTTTTTAATGATATTTACCAATTTCTATTTCTTTTTTTTAATCTGGCTTCAATAGATTGAAATAGGGGATCTCTCTCTCTCTCTATCTCTCTCTCACACACACTTGTCTTCCACAAGCGAAAATTTATTTTGGAATTCTTAAGGATGTATGCAACCTAGTTAAGACTTAGAGCTAGAATAACCCTAAAACCAGTTAACATCTGAGTTACAACTTTGGAACTCAGATTGCAATTTTGGAATTTGATTCAATAAAACTAAATTTGATAAATTAAAAATTTTTGCTTCTAACTCTTAATTAATATTGAGCATAAAATATCTCTTCTTAAATTTCCTTTTTTTCATGCCTGTTAAATAAAAAAAGATACATACTTACTTTTTTCTAAGTATAATGTAATACTTAGTTAGAAATATTTATTTTCAGTGATAGGTTAACCTGTACAAAGATTTGTGAGTTTAAAATTTCATTTGATCCTCAGAACATTTTCAAGCTCTTGGATTATTTTTATAACCAAAACAAATATTTTTAATAGTTAGAGATGTCCTAATTTTTAATGGTTAATTAGTTTGAAAAAAATTGCTTTGTTTCGCTATAAATTTCACGAAATTTGTGTTTTTTTTTCCCTGTTTGTTTTTACCCAATTTTATTGTAAGCAGATGATCTATTTTACTTCAATAGATAAAAAGTAGTAAACAAAAGAAATGTATGTTGTCAAAAAGTTACGATTATTTATTGTAAAAAATAAAATTATATCTTGTGAGAAGTAGATTTAAAGCTTATATTTATCAAAACTCATTAAAATTAAAAATATAATTTGCTTCACTTTTGTATGAATTGTAGAGTGAAAATAATGGCATATACAATTAATCAGTTGCACAGAAATTGTTTTAACTAGATATTTTAAAATTTCTCCTTAAATTTTGAAAATATATTAATTAATCTCATTAATATGTGAAAATATTATTCAAAACATCACGAAAAATTCTGCTTATAAAAAATTATTCAAACGCAAAATAAATTAAGATAACCAAGTATTCAAAATTATAAAGTTATCACCCAGTTTTGGCAGACGAGAAATTTTCGCTAAACTTATCACTGAAGCATGCATGAAAATGCACTACATATAATTCATTGAAACATACGTATATGTCATTAGTACCGAAACACAGCACGTCATACGAAGTATGATAGTCTTATTGTGATGTTCTCATTCACATTGATCATGCCTCATGCGTGGGTAAAGAAAATGGACTGCTGTAAATATATCATTATCTAGTCAAGCATTTTGCTGACGTCTGTTGCGCCATTGACAGCGAACAAATATTCCTCCATCATAATTACCGCTTCTTTGAGCTATTGACGATTTCACCTGCAATAAGCTCCACATCACTGTCAAAAACATATCTATTATTTAGAACTTATCTTATTAAAGAAATTAAATATATTTGACACAGCGTAGTGAACACTCCTATTTTGGACCTTGCGCAAGAAAATCCAACCAACCCCAATCAACTCACAACTACATATTATATAACGACGCTTAGTAATTGCGATTATTCATTAACTCTTACGTTTATTTCAGGACATAAAAATGTTAAAATATGCAAAAAGTATTAAAATATCAAAATTAAAAAGATTTACTAG
Organism: Latrodectus hesperus; assembly: GCA_037975125.1. Classification (NCBI taxonomy): domain Eukaryota; kingdom Metazoa; phylum Arthropoda; class Arachnida; order Araneae; family Theridiidae; genus Latrodectus; species Latrodectus hesperus. The sequence goes on from CM075855.1 coordinate 58,954,590, forward strand.
TAATTTTCTTAAGGTGTATATAAAAGGGGTATAATATTACTCGGCAATTTGTTTAGCTAATACAGAGTGTTCAACATAATCTGAATATTTTAAATACATTATTCTAGATAATTTACGTACACAAGACTGAATGAGATACATAAGATTGGATATTATTGAAATGTAAATATCTAAAAGTTACGCACCAGATTAAAGCGAATAATGAAATGCTAAGGAAGCTTATTTTTACTGATTTAAACTGGCTTTGAAGAATATATTTTCGAAACAGCAAAAATGTTAAATGGTTATAAAAGTTGTGCATAAAATGGTAGATTATTTTATTTAAAGTTTTAGTTTAATATTATTGTTGCCGTTTTCTCATGAGATAGCTGCGCAAGCAAAATCAGGTCCATGAACCCTTGAATCTTCAAAAATCATTAACAAAAATAGAACTGTTATAAAGATCAATCCTATCCAAACCTGCACCTGCACAGGTCAATATGTGATTGGAAGAAGTCTGCACGGAGTTGAATTTGGGGCATTTAATTACTTTTTTCCTTGATCAAAAGAAACGTCTGATGGCGCTCCGTGGCTAAGTGGTCTAAAGCATCACCGCTAATCGCTTGAGAGCGTAGGAGTGTGGGTTCGATTCCCACCATGGCCCTGGGTGTTTTCTTCGTTATTCTTCTGTGGTTGTACATCTGTCATTGTGCTATTTGTCCTATTATCGACGAAGACTTACAAGCGGATCTCAAGAATCAAGCATACAAGTCTGAATATATGTAATGTAATATATAAATAAATAACGTCTGATGTATTGTGAGCTTGCTATTGGTGAATTATCCCTAAAATTAGGGTTTCCTCGTTCTGAATTGCAGCATCCATGAACTATCTTCCTAGTGCCAGTTTTTTTTTTTTGTCTTTATCCAACCCAGTAAAGTTAAATTTCCTTATCCTTTGATAGTAAACACCCAATAAATTGGTTGAAGTCCATCATTTGAGAAAACCGGTCCATTATCATCTAAGATGTTATTACAATCATCCTTTGGTAGCTGTATTGTGTTCAAAGATTTCATAAGTTTCCAGAGTATGATATTTGACGTACAAGTATCAACAGATTTTTACAAACAATTCCATCTATCTCTCTCGATCAGAACAAAAGCATTTCAGCATTTACTTTGTTTTGTCTAGATCGAAGAGTAAGATCACTTGAATTTTTCATTTCCTGATGGACTATTTTTTTTAACAAAATTAAATTATTGCAGAGTTTTGCTTAAAAAAGTGTATAATTCGCTTGTAATTAATTACCCTTAGGGAAATTAATTACAAGTGATTTACTCTACGGTGGCTTTAAGAATAATATTCTTAAAAATATCCAATTCACTTCTAAATCCTCAATGGACCTGTTTTCTGTGAGTGGTGTTTGGTGATTGCCTTGATCCACTACATCTTCCAGAATTAGATTTTTAAAATTACAGTTTTTCTTATTAAACACAGCCTTTTGTTTCCACGTTACCTCCACCAATTTTGGAAAATAAACATTACATATATATCTTGCTATACTGTAGTTTAATAAAGTAGAATGATGTAAGTAAAATTTCCAGTATATTTATAAAACATATTTTAACTATTAATTAAGACTAATAAATGCATAAAATAAAATTTTCCATACCTTTGTTTCAAAGAAGTTTCGTATTCCTATATTTTGAATTATATTTTCTTCAAGTTCTTCCGACAAAATGATTTGTTTAGCGCAATATTTCTGAAATTATTTAAACTGAATCCTCGAATAGATTTCGTTTTATTATCTAATTTGATTTGTTTTGTATAAATTATATTTTGTGATGTGAATTATTAATGTGAATTTTTTTTACTTCGGTAGAGATGGTGAGAAAACATTGAAATGTGCGGAAAACCTACTATATCAGTAAAAAGAACGCATTACTTAGAATTCAGCATTTAAAAAAAATAAATCCTACAGTATTTCTTCCAGAGATTAAAGTAATTTTCAATTCTTTTATCTCAATTGAGACATAAATAAAATCTTAAGCAGATTATTGCAAACATGTAATAATCATAAGAAAACTTTACGTACTATCGGTACATAAACGCTGCTTCTATGACATATCTACAGATCATACCGTGAGTCGAAGATTCCATTAATAACTTAGAGATAGGATATTATGTGCAGAACAGTATCATTTATCAATTAATAAGCTAATAAAATGTCTTTATCTTGCCTTGCAGCTTATGACGACCTTGTGGTACGTGAAGCGAAGAGTTTTTTCCATCCTCTCCAGTTCAAGCCTCCTTCTCTTCTTACTCCCCAGGTGGCCTATTCAAAATGGTTTCTTTTACTTACGATCATCCCCTCAAAATTAATTTTAGATCTGCCTCTCTCCCTGCGGCCATCAGCCCACGTAAGCGATATTCTTTTGGTTTCATTCTCAGGACTTGTCTAATCCATTGCCAACGTTTCTTTTTATTGTCTTTTAATAGAATATATGTAGGATTTTATTTTTTCATATAAACTGTTGGCACTTTTATGCTACCAATAAATTGACAGAAATCTTCTAAAACATTTCGTTTGGAAGACATCAATTTTATTTTCCTGTAATTTGGTTAATGTTCTCAACATTCAACACTATATAAAAGTACAGATTTTACTATTGCATCACACATATTTTTATTTTTAACTAATAAAATGCCGAAGGGGAATAATTAACTAATATTGATGGACATATTGCCTCCTTTTTTACTCTTTAATATTTTTAAATTATTAGCTCAAAAATATCGGGATGCATAATATTATTTAAGCAATTCTCGTTGACCTTTTTTAAGAATTTGAATTCGAAAAATTTAGAGCTTTTCTAATACTTTTTATTTTTATTTATTTTTTGATTAATTGCTGATAAAAGAAGTCGTTGCTTCACATATTTTGCATAATATGATCTAATATTCATGCTTTCAGAAAATCTACAATATAGGTTAGGCAATAAAATATCTGATCCTCAGATATTTTTAAAAGAAACTTTTTTCATATTTTTAATTTCATTATTTGGGTTGAAGTTCAAAATTTTAAAATAATAAATTATCAAGAGAATTTTAACATAAGATATTTTTCTTCAATGACACGAAATTTCATTTTAGCCATTTATAGAAAATTTTTCTCAAATCGTTTAAATTCGAACAGTTTATTTTTTTATAGATAGTTTTAAACCTTTCAATTTATTAATTAGCTTTATCCATATACGATTTATTTTGTTACTTTCATAACTATGTAAAAGGAAATATTCTATAATATTTATATTTTATAATAGTTTTAAGTAGTTCAACATCTTAAAGAATTGCTTATATTTTAAAACTGTATTGAAATAAATTGCATATTTCTTAATACAATTTTTAAAAAATATAGCCATTAAAAAATTAATTTACTTTATGAAATTTTAAATAAGAAATTTTATTAAGTATTTTTATTGCATTAAGATCTATTTTAAAATAAAAGGGTTTCAAAAAATTTGCATTAAAACAAAAGTAAAAAATATAAACTGCGTAATTGAACTTTGCTATGAATAGAGATACTGAAATGAATTGGAAGATCTTCTGTGCTGAAAAAGTTACCAGAATCTTGAACATATACAATTTCCTAATTAAGCAATTTTTGATTACTGTTATAAAAATAGCTTCTATTTTCTCTGATAAAGGAAATTACAGCAGGGATTTAATTCCGTAGTATTATTAAACATATTTCACAGTTGTTGATGAAATATGAGTAAATGCATTATAACTGTACTAAATACATATACTATAATACATGTATGTTCTAAAAGTATGAAAAATAAATGTACAATAACATATGGAATATACTTTGCTAGAGTAAAACGTAGAAATAAAATTAAAAATCAAGAAAAGTTAATTTATATATATATATAAAATGCTGAATTAAGACTTGTGAAGAAATTACAAAACAAAGACTGAAGTTGCTCATAAAAAATTTCAACATTTGAAATCATAAAAGTTAATAAAGTTTGATATTTTTTATTTTTTCATTACTATTTTATATAATTTCATTTATGTTACAACATTCTGAAATTTCTATCACTTTATATAGAAAATTATATTCACTACGCTTCATTTTTGATAGTACTTTTTAAATCCGTTTTTTTTTTTTTTTTTTCAACTGAAGAACGCGAAATTTTCACTTTTGAATTAGCTTAATCCGAAACGTTGTTTTGATGAGTTGTCAAAACTCGCCGAAAAATTCCTAGACAATCAGCTCAACCAAATGTTGAGATACATTCAAATCAATGTGTTTCTTAAATAATTTGCAGTAGAAAATATTTTTACACGTAAAACAATCATGAATGATGACCGCCTTAGAGAAATATTGTCCAGTTAAGTTTACTTATTGAAATTATGGTATTGTTAAGTTCCTGAGCCGTTATGAGTATGCCATTAAGAAGGAATATGTTATAGGTCCCTTCAGAATAGAGTGGCTGGTGATATGAACATGACTCGTAGAATATTTAACGTGACATGATGCAAAGTATTTCTGGAATTTATTGGTGAATACCGGGGCCTTTTTTGATCAAATTTGTTTGCTTAAGGCTCCAATCCTTTAATATACTGCATAATCTGACAGGCCATCAGCATATACTCTTATCCGAGCTTAGGGCCGCGGTGGCCTGGGTGTCTTCTCATTATCGGAAAGTGGTGAGTTCGAATTCCGGCTTAACCGAAGATCCTTCGTGTTGGCAGAAGGCGGCTGGGGCACATTAATAATATCATGGTCACAATGTCCTCGAAGAAAAATGCTACCTCTAAGGTGGCAGGCCAAGCATTTCCACTTATTAGCTCAATCATTTAATAATTCTTACGAACAAATTATAGTTGAATCAAAGCAGACTCAAAAAGTCCAGAAATGAAATTTCGGGAAGCAATAGGTTTCTTTATCAAAGCTCTTGTATAAAATTCAAGTCGTCACTAAATGTTTTTGTCTTTTTTCAGTCACAGTGGTTTATTTAATTGTTGATGTCAAAAAAGACTAAGATATCGTTTTTTTTTTTTTTTTTTTGCAGCAGAATCATTTCAAGCATAGATTAACACGAGCTTTGAACCAAGAATATCCATTTCATAATGCAATTCCAAGACATGATCACTTCTTCCAAAAAATTTTTATGATATTTTCACTTGAAGCTATTAGTTACATTCAAATGCATTCAAAGTTTGAAGTTGGATTAAACGATAGAAATGCCACACGGATTGCTTAAAAAGATCAGGAGAGGATGATACTTGAAGCTGTCACCTGTTAATAGCTATAGGCCGCGGTGGCCTGGTCGGTTAGTGCGTCGTTTTCAGTATCGGAAGGTAATGAATTCGAATCCCGGCCTAACCGAAGATCCTTCACATTGGCAGAAGGCGGCTGAAGCACGTTAAAAATGTCATGGTCGTAATGTTCTCCAAGTGAAATGATACCTCTGGGGTGGCAGGCCAAGTATTGAGGGTCTTATGCTTGGTCTTTGCTTCATAATCAAGAAGACTCCACCCAGATGTTTCTAACTGGTAAAGCCCAACTCAGGGTTAGGTACAGGAAAGCATGCTAGTGCAACAACAATCCTTATCCGAGCAAAGCACATTGAAGCAAATATTTTTCATATTGTCGATTTCGTGATACCACATATGCACGATTTCTAATGTGAATTTGTTTTTGCCGATCTTACTATTAGAATAAAAATGTCTTACATTCTCTACATTTTAGTTTGCTTTCATTCTCATCCTTATTTAACAGTACATATTTCTGTCCCTATTTCAGATCTAAAGATTTTTACAGCTCAGATTCAAAGTTGATTAAAAAAAAAAGTGATGTCGAAAATTTTTTATCAGTCAAAATGTTTAATACCATAATTAGTTGATAAAAATGTATAACGCGTGATGGAATGAAGTGATCTTCGTTATTTATAAAATAATTATGATTAAAAATTACTTTTCTACCACTTACATTACCAACATTTTTCTCTTCGGTATCACACAATCAACACACAACAATGAGTTCTTCTCTTTTATCAAAAAAGAATTAAGTATCCTTTTTCTAGTTTTAGAAAACCATAAAACCCTTTACCTAAAAAATATGTGAGAAATCTGATTAATGTGCCGCCAAAATTTTCAAATCACATAAGATCTAAACACACCCATTAAATTCCAATCACTTTGTAATGTAGTTCAAATATATTACTCTCAAATTTAAAAAATCGTATTTTTTTCTAATTCATTCAGTTCAAAATATATTTTAAACTGTACAAAATTTCATAATATAATTTTTTACCAAATTTAAATTTATATAGTATTACTAAAATTAATTTAATTTAGTAATTATACAGAACTGTAAATAGTCATTTAATTAATTGTAAGGAACTCATCTCCCAGAGTTACACATGTAAAAATTCAAAATTTTACAGTGATTTTAGAAACGACACAATATACACAGTAATATAGAAAAAATCTACTGAAACTAACTTACAAGCTGAATTACAACCAAATATATTGATAATCCGATGAGAGCAACTTTAGTAATACGAATGAAAGCTCGATTATTTCATCAATCATTCAATCGGTATACCATTGAATTGGTGTGTTATTCAATCTATATATAACTGAACCATCTGATAATCTCGCCTCTCGGTTGATATCGTATGTAAAAACTCTTCCTTGAGATATGAGCTGCATGCTCGACATCGAAAAGAGTTTATACTCCGAAAAACATCAAGGAGATAGTCAGCTGTGTTCTGTACACTCATGGTCATCTTTAGTTCTCCCCATGGACAAGACACCAACCAACCATTTGATTTGTGTTTCATGATATCCCTGATTTTGAGAAGCAATAAATTCAAGAAACTTCCTTTCCATCAAGAAATAGAATACGAGAAAACAAAAATGTCTTATATATGAATATTATTATACAATTATTTAGAGCCCGGTTCTACAAAGACAGTAATAAATGGTAAAGTGTACCATAATCTACGTTTTGGTTGAAAGTCGACACTAGCATGTACTCTCTGAAATGTGGAAACTAATCATAATTATGTAATATTTTTCTTAAAAAAGTTCAACATCCAGTCGGAAATATCCAACTGAAAAGTGCCTTCAAATCTTTGTTCAGGTCTGCTTAAAGAGACCTTAGATGTTGATAGTAACCAAAGAACATTCTGCTCCAATCAAAAACCAATTGTACTGTTTAAATTTTGAAGCAGACACAGATATTATGCTTTTAGTTTTGATTAAATTTCATTTTGGTCACCTTGTAGCTTCAAATTAGTTTCGTTAAATATAGCAAATAAATCAGTCAGATAGGCTGTGTCATTTTTTTAATAAATTGTACCGCAAATCATTGACTTTTTGTGCTTTCCCAGAATTCTAACTCTGAATCAAAGAGCGCGTCAAATCGATTTAAGCACACATTTTTAGATAAACATACTTCTGTACGAAGTAGTAAGCAATTCATTTTCTAAAGAAAGTTGAGAAAATAATCTCATTGAAGGCATCCCTTTTGATTTTATTAACTGTTCTAATATTGTAATCTAGTGATACATGCAGACGTTCACTAAGATATTTTGTGACAAAATTATGTCAATGAATGACATATTAAAATAGAATCAGTAGAATTTGTATTAAGTATGTCAGAAAGCCTCGGTATCTTCCTATTATTACGGGAGTGCTATCAATAACAACAGAAAGGATATAGGTTTTACATCGAAAATTCTTTTTAATTCAGTAACATTTCACTTTTTATGTCACATTGCAAACATTTAACAAATAACAATTTTGAAAAAAAAATTTTCTTTTACAAATCTTACACACGTTAAAAGTAAAGCTTCGTTTCTAAATAAAGTTGATTCGTCAAGCTATGTAGAAAATTCAGATGTTTTTAATTACTTACAAAAATAATTTCCTACTCACTGAGCCATTCTGTCAGTTCTGTTTTGTACTCTGTAAAATCCATTTTATAATGCCGAAATCTGGTTACTTCATTTACAGCTGGTAAAATAAATTCTTCACACATAGTGTACGGCTTTCCAATCAATAAAGAAATATTACAAGACACAGTTCATTATGCTTAGAGGTTGTTCATATGAGTGGTGACGGTGTTTCCAAATATTTTTGATTGTTTGAAAAATATTAAAACCTTATCTTTTTTGTCACTATGAATTTTTATTAAATGTTCCTTAAACTTGCAAGGTTTCACATTGAATAATTTAACATTGGTTCACATTATACATAGAAGATACATAAATATAGTGATGTTTTTCCTGTCGATGTGATAAAGCCATACTTTATTTATTCAACATTATTGTCGACATTTTTCTTCGGCTCATTCACACTTGTTACCTGTTTAAAAGGGTAAAAAAGATAAAAGAAAATTTATACATCGAATATTTTACTTGTAACTTTCAACAAACACTATAAATCATTTTGTTAAGATTGGAAAAATTTTATGCCTATTTTTCCAATCTTAACAAAATGATTTATAACAAAAAATTAAAAATGATCATAACAAAATTATTTAGTTCTAAGTCATGAAGACTTAGAACTAAATTGTTGATTAAATGTAGAACTCATTTAGACATAAATTAGTGTATGCAGTGGTGTTTAATTACGCCTGTTTTCCAACGTTTGTCTCAATGTCAGGCTTGTTAATAATTTAAGTATCTGGAGTCACCTAGAATTATTAAATCATAGTTGTATGCATTTTTTTATTTTCGTTTTTGAGGGACTTACTGCTATTTTGTTGTTAGCATATTAATGGAATATAAGCTTAAATTTAATGAAGTAAATGAAACAATAAGTTTTAGTAGTAACATTAAAACAAGTTATATACACCACTGTTGCTACAAGTGACAAATCAGTGGAAATAAATTTTAACAATGTCTATTCACAAACGGTTATTAATGAAATTCATTCAGAGACGCCATTGTTTCCTGATGACAAATCCGCAGCGAATGGTCTTGCTACCCACTACCAACAGATAAGTAAGCCGAGTTTTACGAATTAGGACAAATTGGCTTTGATTAAAGCGAGAAATATGATTGTCGTAACCCTGATCTTGGAGATCATACTCTAGCGAGACCATTTTCCCAGCAGGAAACACTCATGGCATTGGCATTTATAGATCTTATAAGTCTCCCGGCCCGAATGGTCTTTATGGCTATATGCTTGAAAGTCGATCGTATTAGGAAACAAAAACTCCTTGGCATTTATATCACTTATTAGGAATGGTCGCTTTCCACAAGAATGGAAGAGAACCTCAATTATCCCAATCAAAGAGCCGAACATGAAACATTGCTCTCCTGGAGATTTTAGATCTATTACACCAACTTGTTTAATTACAAAATTTTGGAGAAAATGATTTTGACTAGACTCCAATTTTTTCTGGATAAGAATAACCTTTTACTTTGTCAATAATTATTATTACATTACATATATTCAGACTTGTATGCTTGATTCTAGAGATCCGCTTGTAAGTCTTCGTCGATAATAGAACAAATAGCACAATGACGATGTACAACCACAGAAGGATAACGAAGAAAACAAGGGCCACGGTGGGAATCGAACCCACACTCCTACGCTCTCAAGCGATTAGCGGAGTGATACTTTGACCACTCAGCCACGGAGCGCCCTTGTTAATAATATGCTTCTCGTAGAGATCCCAGTTCAATAATATGCATTGATGATTAAAAAAGATGTTGCCAGAAGTACACTTAAATCAGTTATTTTAAAGGAAATGAAATTAATTTTGATTAATAAATTGATATCCTTCTTGGGAGAAAAAAAAAACTGAGAACTGAACACATACCAATCTGCTGTTTCTACGAAAGAAAAGCTCCAATGCCAAAAAGAAATGCTAAAATATGTATTTCAACCTCTTTAAAACAAAGTTAACAATAGCGTATAAAAAGAAAATTCAGAAGAGGTGAGTTTATTAATCAACCTATTTATTTTTTGCATATGAAACCTCTTTCCTCATGATTTAAATTTAATTTCGAAGATTCATACACAAAAGGTGTCAAATCCATAAACTGGTGTAAGCGAATCATTCAACTGACAACTAGGCAATTTGTGTTACAATATATATTGAACAATTTTTTAATGTTACATTTATATATAAAATGCTTTGTTCTTCTCACATTTTTTTTACAATATACAGCTATAATTTTAAGCCAATATTATGCACAATAGCTTCCCATTCGACATAAAAAGTAAGAAAATGCATCTATATTTAATCAGTGTTATAGAAATAAGTTATCCTCGTATAATATCAATTACAATTCTACTTTTAAGTACAGCAATTAGAAGCCATATATGCATCTTTCCCGTATTTTAATCACATAGGCACTGTGTTTTCCAACAATTCCTTAAGTTTAATAAATTTTGAGGGAAAAATTTGAACAGAAATTTCCGGAAAATTAAATTATAATGTAATAAATTTCGATAAAAACTTGACTGACGTTTATGACGTTCTCGCGTGAGATGTGATAACCATTGTCAAAATGTACACTTATTCTTATCAACTATAGCATATAAATTTGCTTGCTGGTATTACTGAGGAAAGATAATTAAGGTATATGATTTTAAAAATTTAGTTATAAAAATAAATTGACTCCTAAAAAATTCATTTTTATTAAGGTGTTTACTCTGCAGACACTTAACTGGCAGCAAATAAATGTTTATCACAACTTCGTATTTTTTAAAATTTGGATGCAGATTTGAGTTTTCAAAATTCCTCAAATACCAGAAGATTTATATCTAATCATTAAAATATTGGGGGGGAAGTTAATACGTATATTACAAGTCACAAAAGAACAGTTAAAAAACGTGTTACTTACATTTTAAGACTCGTTTAGTAGGAAAATGTTTTAAATTAAGCAAGTAATGCCTTAATTTATATGCAAACTGTTTAATCAACTGGGAATATTGGACAAATGTGTACCGCTCTATTACATGTATTTTTTTTTAAAGATTGCAATGTCAAATTCGTTTAAAATTTTCCAACACAAACAAATCTTTGGATAAACGTTTAACTTCAGTATGTATTAACATTTTAAGAAAATTTACATGTTATAACCTTAAACTTTTGTTATTTAAAAGATTTTTAAATTTTGGCGTTTCATAGAAATTTTTGAAGATAAGAATGCACAAATAATGGTATAATTTATCCAATTTGAAATTTAATTTTTACAGTAGCGAGCATTGCTTGCGAAAATATCTAAGTATTTAAGAAAACAATTTCCAATACACAAACGTTAGTAGTTTTATTTTTAAAAATATTAATTCATTTTTTTGAAATTTTACTTCTTAAATAATCATTTATAACAATGTTTGCCTACCATGGTCAGCACTTGGGAATAAAAAATTCTGAAGTTCGATTCCGATCACATGTCAGGGCAGTGATAGGACGTTTGATTTCCTGCTTAGTAGAAAATGAATTTAAATTTGTTAAAAATCCTATAGTAAACCAACGTGTGGCAGATATTCGAAACATAGTATTTTAACGCAATCTTGTCAACAAATAAAAAATAATATTTAATTGAAAATTCTTAAAAAATACACAACTACTGATTTTGAAATCCATATCATGAACATTCAATTTTCCTCTTTTAATGAAAAGTCGGCTAAACAAGATATAATTTTGTGAAGAATCATAAGCACACATTCAAGCATTCGATGTTTAGGGATATTTTTATTTATAGATGTGTGAAAATAAAATCAAGAAATTAAGCAAAGAATTATATTGAACAGTTTTATTTTAAAATCTTCAATACAAAAATTGTGCATTCTGCAGTTAAAACTTAATACACAAATGCAAAATTTTTCATTATACTGTATTTACAAAGTCATTAAAATAGTTATTATTTTGGACAAAACAAAAACAGTATTAAATAAAACAATATATACAAGAATGGCAAAGACAACGCAAATTCAAACACTAACTTAAGTATGGTACTTATTTTATGGCTTCATTCAGAAGAAAAAGAAAAAATTGGCATATGTATGTATCACAGCAAAGTTATAACCTTTTATAAGGCACAACAAAAATTAAAAACACATTTATGAATTACCTTTTCATAGAGGAAGATTTTGACTATCTGGTGTATGGTTAGAAACGGGTAACACATTATTTGTGTCGAAATCTGGGGACATCAGTGTAATTTTAGATTCTAAAGAATTAATAATGGCCTGGCGTTTGGAGACAGATTTCTTCAAAGTTTGAAGTTCAGATGAACATTTTGTCCATAATTGTAAGTTAGATTTTCTAACTCTTTCAGCAGCCAGTAATTGTTCTTTCAAATGTTGAGTTCTCAATTTCGATACCATATATGCACGCTTTTTCTTAACTAACTCTTTTGTTATATTATTCATTAGTTCTTTCTCCTTCTCCAAGTTCTTTTTGGCAATAAGCATTTTTTTCTTTAATAAAGTTAAACCAGCTGTTTCAACCTTCTTAATTTCATTTTGTGGTGTCTGTATGGTAGTTTGTTGTTTCTTAGCTAAAATTTTCATCAAAGAATTGTACTCTTCCTGTTGAGCTTTAGACAACCAAGAAAGTGCATCAGATGAGCTATTTGAATTAGCAACAGATTCTTTCTTTCCATCTGATTCGTGCCTAGCATTAGAGATAAGTGCTTCTAAGCTAGCAACAGCAGAATCCTTAACAGTATGATTTTCTTGACTAGCATCCTCTTGATCAGAATCATCAGATGACGAATCATTATTTAATGAAATTATGATACGCTCTTGCGGTAAATTAAATTTGCTTGTCAGAGCATTGAAGCTATTAGAACTTACGTTATTTAGTTTTACTTTAATATCAACACCACTTTTTTTAGATACATTGATAGTTTTTGTATCCTGTTTAGAATATAGTGTGGAAATATTTCTTGTCCTTTCTTTCACAGAATTTTCTTTTTTTGTGTTATCACTCACAATACTTACAGATCTCTCGTTAAAACTAGATTCAACTTCAGAAATTTTATTCTCAATACTTACAATTCTTTCATTAAATGAGCTGTCTTTTTTAATATCATTTTTAACATTTATAGTTCTAATCCCCTTAAAAGTATTTTCGTTTCTATCGATTTTATTTTCCATATCGAAATCTGTTTGATTATTTATACAAATTTTATGCTCAGTAATGTTATCACATTTTACATTACAATGCTCAGTCTTTTTACGAATTGAATTTATGTTTGCAATTAATTTAGCTCTTAACAACTCTTCTTCAACATCATCATCTAAATGATTTGGTGGGGGGTTTGTTTCATTCACTACTATAGGACTAAAATTTGTTAAATATAAATCATTACTAAGATCATGGTTAATGACACTACTATTAAAATTTTGAAAGGGCTCCCCAATATTAAGAGTTGAAATAAAACCATTTTGAATTCCAGTATTAAGTTCATTACCCAAATTGTAGCCAAAATTATTCACAGTCTGTTGATGTAACTCACCGAAATATGTAGGTGTTGTGTCAATTACAAAAAGGTTATCAATATTTTCTACATTTTCAGATTCCTCATCAATCTCCATATCAACTACTTCATAATTATCTAATCCAAAAGAATTTAAATTATTTGAACTTTTTGTTTCTTCAGAGTTCACATCTGCTGCAACTTCAGTAGTTACTCTTTTTGAACATGTAGCAAGTGCTATTCTTCGTAACTCCTCTTCATCTTCATCATCACTATTAGGTGTGGAGCTTTCTACAGGGGGGAGATTCTCACTTGATTCTTGTTTTGAAACATCTTTATCAATGGAAGTTTTACAAGGACTTTTGTCTTGTTTCTTTAAATTACTAATATTTTTAAATTTATGTTCACCCCGTGAATTTTTGTATTCATTTAATAATTTAGGGAAACTATCTGTTTTTTCTGGAGAAGGACAACTGAACTCATTTAATTTTGATACTTTTCTCGGCGGACTAGTGAAATTTTTAAATGCACTTTTTACGGAGGATTGTTTTTGACAATTGTAAGAAATCTTCCTATCATTTAACCCCCCAGTAAAAGATTTCTCATCTGCCAAATGGAAACTATTTACTGACATATTACTGTGCCAACCAAAATTATGTTTTGGACATATTTTACGATGTTTTTTAGGAAATTTTGAATTTGAGGAAAAATCTGACTTACTATTATTTCGACTACGATGCTGAGATGCATGTTTACAACTCCTTTTATGCTTAGGGGTATTTTTTCTTTCATTTAGTGTATAACGTCGAGGTAAAGTTTTAATTTTTTTTTCTACTATGGGTTCTGAAATTATGTCATCGGCAATTTCCCCTTCTTCTAAATCACTTAAATTTTGATTCATTTTTAAAATAAAAAAGATTTAATCAAAAAATTTAAAGTAATTCTGAATATTGGCACAATAAATATAATCTTACATAAATTACAGAATATCAGGATAAAACAAATCTCAGCTTCCAACACTAAATGCCTAGAAGAGAAAAAATGAAGTAAATATCATAAAAGATATAGATAGTAACTTAAACTGAAATTTTATTAATTTATTACTTTGCTATGGGAGAAAATATGCAAATCATTTAGGAAAATACATATAAAAAAATCGATATTGAATTCAATATTAGAAATACATTTTATTATAAAAATATAACATTAAATTTTTATTCATACATCCATATTTTTTTTCCTGCATATTAAATGCTAAATTTAAAGGAAAGAAATTTGTAAAACTAAGCTATCCAAAACAAGTACATTCTTACTAAATTTTCAAATGAAAATTTAAACGATTTAAAAAAAGGCAGGAAATTATGCAATAAAATTTAGCACATGTATTTCAAAAAATTTACTATACCCTAATTACCTGAAAAACTTTATTAGCATGAAAACGTAAAAAATATTAATTTATATTAATTGGCAGTAGTTTGTTATCCTGTAACTAAGAAAGAGAAATTACAAATTCTTAATTATTTAAAAATTTTTTTTGCATTTTATAATCAAATACTTGAAAGTTTTTATTGATATAAAAGAACAAAACACTATTTGGTTCTCAAACACATTAAAAAATATTTCCATTCTCTACATTGCTGCAAATTATGGACAATAGCAAAATTAAGAAATTGTCTCATTACATATATAACCAATATTTGTTTTATCTGTATCTTTTAAAAAATTCTCAATTCAAAGTGGTAAAAATTGTAGTTCATCCATAGCATTATGAATATTTACTCCTGATTTTTAAAGGAAACTGTAAATAAACATTAATTTAATAAAATGAATTTTCTACATTCCTAATATTGATCATTTCTGCTTTTTTAGAGTACCATTACATAAAAGTTTTAAGCAGATAAAAGGAAAAAAAGTTTTTTTTTCATCAAGTTTTTGTTAGAGACAAATAGTTATATTTAGAAACCTACAGGAAAAACTGAATGACTAAAATTGGATTTAACAAAAAGTACAAAATATTCATTGAGAGAGAATTCGTTTTATTAAAATTTATAGAATAACTTTAATAATAAAATTTAAAAATTTTAATATGCAAATATTTTAAGCAGAAGAATAGTTTTAACTGAATTTGAATAAAATCGTAAGTAAACTTATAGGCATCTGGAAAATTTTTAAAGAATAAATTCTTGAAAATCCTAACAATAAGGAAAAGTAAATGTTTTCTTTAATTAATGCTTTAAAAATTAACTAAACCAATCATAAGCTATATTCTAATACTTTACTTTTATAACACTTTATTTTTACATAAAAATTTATGAAAAGAAGTTGGTCATATTTATCTTCAACTCTGTCAAATGACCCTTATACTCTATTGAAATGCTGTGAAATTTAAAAGCTAAAGATAATATCCAACACATGTACAAGATTAATTATATATATAATTAATAAAGAATGTTACAGTTTAATGCCAATTTTTACATATATTATGAAACATTAAATTTTTTTTTTCATAATCAATTCTAATATTTAAGATATAAAAATATTAATTGTAAGTGATAAATCTAAACGTTTTGACTCTAAAACAAACCATTTTATTCAGAAGAGAGCTTTCATTTCTTTAATATACATTACAATGTCAGAAATTCTTAATGATTGTCTAACTATCCCTTGCACCATTTAACCTAGATAATTGACAACTAAAATTATTCAAACCTCTAATTACTGTGTGGTCAAATACATTTTTTCCTACTAAGCAATATATATTAAATTTAATGTTTTTAAGTTTTACATTGCACCAATATAGAGCAGTCCACTATAATTTTCATTCTCCAACAAAAAACTATTTCCAAAATATTTTTTCTGAAAGAAACATATGCTAAATTATACTTTATATCTAATTTCATAATAGAAAAGATGCATTTTCATAAACAAAATAAATAATAAGCATTAATCAAAAGATTAAAAACAGTAATTTGAAGGTATAAAAATGACTTTTTAAAAGTGCATTTATGTGTGTGTGCATTTTGGTAATTAAGTACTTAATTAAAAACAAGATGCATAAAGATTTTATAAAATCTTACCGATTTACTTATTTTGAATAAAAGAAATTAAAAGTTCTGCAATTAGTATTTATTAAGTTCTCACAAAAATATAAGAATGAACATTTTCATCATTAGACTTCTCTTGATTAACAAAGACGTGAACTAGCATAACTTCTTTTTCACAATTGACATTTTTTAGAAACTAGAGAGATTTGGTATAAAACTCATTACGCATTCAAATGATTAAACATATTACAGTATATCATACCAAAACATCACAATAAATTTTAACATTAATGGGTAATCAAATTGAAAAAAAATATCTACCATGTTTAGAACTTTTATATCCCAAAGATTTTTTGTAAAAAGATACAATGAAATAAATAACATTTTTTCTTCAAAACAAAATTTTCCTCTCACAGATTTTCTACAAATAAATATTTATGTTGAAAAATTATTCATATCCACAATGTCATTTTAAATTTAGAAGCATATTTTTATACATAAAATTAAGCTTTAAAATCAACAAGTCAATAATTGAATTGATATATGGAAAATGGTTCCAAAGATATTGTAATAATAAAACAAATTTTAAATATTTATCACAAAATAAAAATTATAATCACTAATAAAATTTAATTTTTTTACTATTTCAACAATAATTAAATTTTTTTTATTATTTCCTAAAAAATTCCATCAAATCAAAAAGTTATCCTCAAATTTAAAAGAATTAGCTAATGTTACTGAAATATGCTAGCAAAATTTGAATTACAGTTGATAAATAAATAGTAATTTGGCTTTATATATATATATATATATATATATATATATATATATATATATATATATATATATATATATATATATATATATATCAAATGGAAATATATTAAAGTAAAATAAAATGGAATTCCCTTATTAAAAATATGATAAAAGTGTACTAATATATACTGTATGTACGTATGTATATATACAGTATATACATATATAATATTTTAAATATGTTATTTTTTCAGTATTTTATGAAGTGAGAATTCCTTAATATTAAAGGTTTATTAGAATCTTTAAACCATATACTTCATTTTCCATGAAAAGTTAAAAGAAAAATACTTAATTTAAATAATAAATTCAAAAAGTTCATTTATAATTTTTTTTCAACAAATAATTTTTTTTAAAATAAGAAAAATTAAAAAATCAATTTAATCATAACATTGAGAAATAAAGTAACAAATATGTTTCAACTATGCACAAAGTAAAGAAGTAATATTTCTAACAAAACAGTTACTGTTCAAAAATAAAAAAAATTAAAGCAAGTCATATTTTTACAGAAGTATTAGGGTTTGTCTTTAAAATTTTTCTTATTTATATAAATTCACACAAAAGCAATCTTCCTTGCTTAAAAAAATTTTGCAATGACTAGGGGGAGAGGATAATATATTAAGTTTAACCCATATACATGAACTTAGAAATACAATAGATATCCATTAAAAATGGCAATAACATCCAGGTAATTCTAAGCAAATTAAAATTGGCATGGAAGTTTAAAAAGCTTGATTCAATCATACACTATCAACTAAAAATATACCAAAATGAAAACAATTTTTCCTGATATTAGTAACTTGCATGTTAAAAATTTTCATTTTTGAAAAAATGGAAACTGTCAAAAATATCTAAGATATACATTAGTTATTTTACCTTTATAAAATATTTAACATTAAAATGTTTAAATTATACATTACATTTAACCAGATATTATCCAGGAAAAATAGACTTTTCATCCTGTGATGCAAATTGTAAACAACAAAATTATTCAAATTGCTTAGTTTCAAAATATTAAATTCACATTTTAGGATCTAATTAATTACAATATAGAAAATAATGAAATGTTGCAAAATCTTGATATTAAAGTATCTTTCTGCTTTAATGATTATTTAAACAAAATCATTTTTTCTATACTATCTTGTATCATAAAATTCATCTTAATATATTACAAAGTGATACGTCATTTTTCCATTTAAGCACAAAGTTAAGTAGATTTGAATCAAGTTATATTTTAAAAAATCAATTATCTCTTTATTTAAAATAACTTGAAATTTACTTTTTATAATTTTTTATTTTTTGATATCATGTTATTGCCATCAGAGTTAAAATACTACATGGTTGCACCAAAAACTCAAGCTAAAAATGTTAGATAAATCATAGATTGTGCCAGCAATACAACCTGAAAAACAAACCCCTCATTTAAACATGATTCGCATTATAAATAAATCAAAACTTAATTCTTCTAAAGAATCATTTTGCAAATACTTAAAAAGCAAACTAACTATTTAATATTTTTATTTCAGACATATTTAAACTTATTATAATCAGTCTAAGCATAATTAGATAATTATGACACACAATGCTTTAAATCCTAATACACTAGATGTTCATTTTCAATGACTAATGGGGATTAGTAAAATATTTCTTAAAATTAAAAGTTAAAAAAATCTTAAAAGATCTTAAACTAATTTTTTTTTAACCAAACAGCTATGTTTAAATAAAATTACATTTTAAATAGTTGTTTAATGTGTCCTATAGCACCTACAAAATAAAATTGATGTTTAAAAGAACTTTTACTTACATTAACAGAAAATAAAGCAAAGTAACCACTTGTTTTATAATTTCAAAACTGCATTTTTAAAAACATTTCTCTTACTGTGGTATAAAAAATAATTTTACAATTATTTTTTTAAAAAAAAGTATCCTATTTTTGTTAGCCATTTATTTGCTTGTTTCACAGACAGTAGCAACACTTAATTTTCGGATATCAAACAAGAAAATTTTTTTTACTCAGTCACTATGTTTTTAATCATTTAAATATATAATATTTCTTACATAGAAATGCCTGGTGGACCCCTCGCTATGAACTGCAAAATATAGTGCGCAGACAACTCTTTTGATATCTTAGTGGCCATCTAAGAAGCCTTGTCTTCCAGAGTAATAATAATAATAATAAAAACTACTTGATTTACCCGAAATGCAACCAAGAGCAGGATTCTCTATCACATATTCTTAAGTGTCTAGGTTTGTCCTATGATATAATATATTTACATATATTAATCTACAATTTTTTGAAGGTTTGTTGTTGTTATTACACTAGCATGCTTCCCTGTATCTAGATCTTTTGAGGATAAATAAACTTGTAGATCTCATCTAGCAGTAGCTGGGCAATTATGCAAGTGCACATTTAAGAAGTTCTGAATGAAATTTCTGGCAGCAGTAGATTCTTCAGCTAAAACTCATGGATGATTATCTCATCTTGTGTTTTTTAGTTATGATGATTTACTTTATAAAATCTGGCACATTAATCATCTTTTTCTTGACATCATTCATTCATATAGATTGACAAGTACTTCATGCCTAAGAAATTAATTTCTTTAGGCCCCATTTCTGTGTATACATGATCACCTTTTGCAAAAATCTAATGATATTTGTATTTGAAAATGTTGATTATGCTTCAAGTCATCTACTATAAAGGTAATATCAGGTGAGAAAACTTCCAGGTCTATAAAATGAACAGTGAAATTGTCAGAAATTAGATGATCTTTGTGATTTGTCACTAAAAAACATCAATTCAAATTTCATAGCCATAATAAAAAAAATTGGAAAAATCATGTGATAATAAATATCAAACAAAACACTTGCAAAAACCAGTTTGCAAAAAACATTTTAATATGTAAATCAAATTTTAATTTATAAATGAAAATTAAAATTATGTTTCTATGGGACTATGTAATACATCAGCCACTAGTTTATCAAATCATGAATATTTATAATTAGAGGTTCATTAAAATGAATGTCCATTATAATTACAAAGATAATATGTTATAATAATAATAATAAAATTAACATTTGTAATATATAATTAGTACTAGAATATCATTAAAAACTTCAATAAGAGAAAAGAAAAACACAGTATATAAAAATGATTGGTTCAGTGTAGAATCTGGTATCTTTTAGTTTGGCGAAAATTTTGACGATACATTTCAGTGCTAAAATTTGATTTCTGACAACCATAACTTTTTATAGATTTCATGCAGCAGCTATCTTTTTAGTCACATCTTAGCATCAAAAAAGTCACTAGAGAATCAAGGGGTACTTGGTTGTAAAATTTTAGCAAAATGATTTACGGAATATTAATAATTTTTTAGACATCTTTAAATTTTTCACCAACTTTTACTTTTCATTTGAAATTGAATTTTAACTATATAGAAGTGATATGAAGATAATATCCAATCACCAATCATTACACATCAAATTAAATAATGTAGTAGTCAGTATCTGAAAATGCCTATTCAAGATACATTAAATATAAATTTCTGCCAAAGGTAGTTTCTAGATTTGTTTAAAATAAAAGATTAAATTGGCCCAAATTGTGACTGAAATGGTCATTTTTGACAAACGAGAGCTAATTCGCCCATAAAAGTGATTGGAAGGTCATTGTGCTTTTAGGTGATATGGTATACTAGGCTTTGCATTCTTTAAGAGCTTTGATATTGCTTTATTAAATAGTTTTAAATGTTAATTTTTTCAATTTTAGAAAACTACCAATTTTATTATTAGATTCTATAATATTTTAGCCCTGTAAGTCTGCATATTTTAAGTTGAAAATTATGATAATGTATATTTGTCCTGTGAATTTTATATTTCATTACCAAAAAGAAATTTATAATGATTTATAAGTTTTCAATCATTATTTTTAACAATATGTGTTTTACATCTTATTTTTAAAATAAGTTTTAAATGACTAACTTTATAGGTAAATTTACTATTAATTGGAACAAAATAAAATCTTTTTAAATAATTTAATTTTTTTTAAAAAAAATAATAGTAGTTTATTGGAAATGAAAGAATCTGACAATAAAATTTTTTTGATAACGACGGGCACTTGGGTGACTAACCTTCAACACAACGAGTCTGGAAATTGCTACTCATTTTATCAATACCTGGTGTGGACATGTCAACCAAGTCATAAAAGTGAATAACTTTACTCAAGTCATACCACCACAAACCCATTTATAGAGTGGACCACATTCATTCATCATTTCAGAAGAAATGACTAAGAAACACAGAAGGATATATCCATGCCTGAACCGCGATTCAAACCTGGGAACAACAGCCTAGGAGTCAGGAACATTAACCACTCAGTCATTTGCTGGCTTGCAATAAAATGTAAAGTTATTAAAAGAAATGATTATTAAGATAAGCAGAACTGGTTTTTAAAAATAAGATTAAATCAATGACACAAATTTGGAATCCTTCTAATTCAGATAATTAGTAAGTTTACTATCAAATCAAAAACATGAAAATGTTTAAATTATAATACCAAGTAAAAAAATAAGTTGTTTTTTTTGTTACTATTTTTATAAACTATATATATTAATTACATATTACTTATATTTTATAAAGTGAATTTATATTTAATGTAAAAAAGTAAATGAAAAAAAATTGATGCATAACTTCCCAAATCAAAAATATTTTTTGTAAAATTTCTTAATTATTAATTAAATAATAAAGTTTTAATGATTACAACATTCAACATGAATTTTCAATTAGCAAAAGTGAAAAAGTGGAAAATATACACATTTAGAAAACAAAATTAAATCAATAATAAAATAACACACATGACCAAGAATAAAAAAAATACATTTAGTATTACAAATCTGAGAATAATGTAAGGAATTGACATTATTTAGGATTTTAGAGCACAATATTAAATATCACCAATTCATAACAACCTCAACTCCTAAAATTTGAAATGAGCAGTTCTTGTTACTAAAGCAACCAGCAGCAATCGGATTACTTGGTGAAAATATCCTTATTAGACAATAAAATATATTTTACAACAATTAATACGATCCTGTATCATTTTTACAGTATTCAATTATTGTTGAAAAATACTGTAGTAAATTCATAATGATATTAAAATAAATATTAAAATTTAAACAGTTCTATAAATATGTAAAATTAAACTTTCTATTGAATGTTCAGAAAATGATTATTTCAACAGTATTGAATGAAAACCCATTATTAACCTTTTGAAATAAATGTACTACTTAGAAATTTAAGACAGAATCTGGAGGAAAATATAAACTTGCTATAACTGCAGCTTATAATGTACCAGAATTAGGTTTTGTACTGATATTACATTATTATGCACCAAGTTTATCAACACAGTGTCTTTGTGCCACCTTAAATAACTATATTAAAAAATTATATACTTGTTAAAGCATAAATTATTAATATTATTTAATAAATATTTATCACTGCCAAAAAAAGAATGGAGTATTTAAAGTGAAACTTTAACAGTCACGTCGATTCAAAGTCACAAGATATACAGAAATGCAGATACACATTAAGCATTTTATAATAGGTTTGAAAATTTTTAATCTTGATTACTGAGAATTAAAACATTTAAATAATGTAAAATTTGATAAAATATTGGCACTTCTCTGTTAGCTGGGTACAAAAACAAAATATCACCAAATATGAGGTTAATATTAATCTGTTAATTAAGGCTCGTCAACAAATCTTTTGGCCCAGCTAATGGAAAACTTTAGTTAACTGGAGGCAAACTTAAAACTTTTTATAAACTTACAATACAAAAAAATTATTGCTGTTAAAAGTGCCTTTCAACTAATTAATTCCTTGTGATCAGTTAATGAAAAATTACTGAAATATTTTATCTTCAAAAATATCACAAAGATTTATTCCAAAACAGATAATCTTTCCTAAATGAGAAGTGTGAAAAAATAGGTTAGAGTAGATATACGATAAGAAAAAACACAATCTTAAGTTATAAAGTTGAACTCCTTGGATGCTTTCAAGAATTTGTAATTAATTAGATGGTAAAAATTTTCCTTTTTTTAATGTTTAAGATTTACAACTGACATAATTAAACTATACTAAATACGACAAAAATTTTGACTAGCTTAAAATATAATTATACTTTAAAAATCTAAAGATAAATGGATATGGTAACTAATAATAAATGCTATACAATAAAAATTTTATTTTTAGTATAATAAAATAATTAAGATTTTGAATTCAAATGGAAAAAACAATGAAGATACTGTTTTACTAAAAAACAATACCTCTAAACTTTCTGCTTTAATTAACTGGGATCAATAAATTGAGAATAGGCGTATAACCAACAATAAATTGAAATTTTAGACAGAAAATGAGTTCAGGAAAAAACACATACATCAAAATATAACCATTATAACCCACTATCACTCCTTGACTTCCTTTAAGCATACGTAACGCGAAATAAAATAATCTGATTTTGTTGCCAATGCTGCCAGTTTTATTATTTATGTCATTTTTAGTATTTCCCTAAACTATCTCTAGTAGATAAGTAAATTAATTATATACAATTAATGATAAAATTAAATCATTCTCTATGAGTTATATAAGCAAACAGAGCTTGAATTAAAAATAATCAAGAACATTAAATTAAACTGAATTGAAAACTTTATGTATGTCCAAATAGTTATATTTCTCGAAAATTCATTCACTAATAATAATCACAATATCTTTTGGACGAAATAATTAATGAAATATTTAAATGACTCATTGCAGAATGTATTAAATTTCAATGAAATGTTTCTGGGAGTTTAACTGAACAACTAAACACTGCATTTTGAATTTCAATTTTATTTTTAGTGATGGTGATTAATCTGGATAGCAATGGTGAATGATTATTTAGTATAGGAAAAGAAATGCTTATCTTTTTTTACTTTAATTAATGTTAACTCTTTAAGTAAGTTTTTGTTAATACATTACAAAATATTTGTTGGAGTTATAACGCATTTAGAATTCTATTTATGTAAAATTTGTGGTTTTATGTTGATTGCGAAATTATAATGTAAAAGTTACAAGTTATAATGTTATTAGTTTTAATATTTTAGTCTGTTTTCTTTTACAGATGTAAAATTGTAATTTTTCTTTAACCACACATACACAAGTGTTATTTTCACTCAAATATTTTTTGTGCCACTTACTTTTTTCGGATGTGATTTTACATTTCTGTATTAAAACGACACCTGGTTATCTAAAATAACTGTAAAGAATGATAATTATTTGAGTCTGACAAGTATTTGTTAGTTTCATATCCTGAGATTAATTATTTAATTGATTGTTTTAAATTAGTATTGTATTATACTGAGATTATAAAATATAGTTGAGACCTATTAATTCAGATTCATTATAATTAGAATTTATTTATATTTTCTGAAGATCCAAATGTTTGAGACGATCAAAAAGCATCAAAGCTTGTCATAGTTTTGTAAAAACTCCAATTATAGAAATAAAAACTTAATAAATGTATTAAACAGTTTTAATTTTATTACTTTTATAATAACTATCTTAATAATTCATTGTCTACATAATATTAGGAAATTTTGCATTGTTAAGGTGAATATAACAATTACAGCTCGCCAAGAGCAAAAAATAGCCAAATGTAGTAAAATTTGATTTTTTCCCTTGCTAAATTAATTCACCTAAAGCTATCAATCGCCTAATGTATTTAGTTTCTTGAGGGTAAAAATTACAACTTTTACCTTGTTTATTATTGGTAGAAAAGGATTTAAGAAAATTAGTCTTCTGTTTATGCTGTTAATATGAGATTATATTGTTGTGTGTTGTACTGCAGTTTTAAATAATTCTTTAGCTTTTGAAGGTAATATGCAGTTGTGAAATTTGGTTTTGAAAAGATTACTTAATGGATCTCACATTTTTATGTATCTATTAACCCATTTTAATTAATGATTTTGAATCTTATTGAAAAACACATATCTATAGGTTTGCCACTTCTTGATTATGAGCTTTTAAACCAGTTTTTTTTTAATTCTTTTATTCAGATGTTTTTGAGCACTTGAATTTTTCATTATTGGTCATTTGTTACCTTAATGATCATTATTAGTTGTTAACAAAAGTATTATTTGTATAGCCTGCCTTTGTATGTCTTTCATTAGTATTAGCTTTGTTATTATTTGACTTATTTATTTTAAATTTAAAAATTATCATTTGATAAAATTAAATGTTTTCAGTTTAGCTCAGTTGTATTAGATTTTAAAAACATTGATAGTTCTAAAATTAATAGTATCTTATTTACTAGATTTTTTTAATCTGTATGTAGGATACTGAAATAAATATTTGTAGATATTCTAAATTTGAAATATGTATATTTTTATAAAATATTAACCATAAACTTAAATTTATCAATTAATTATCTTACACACATTTTTATATTGATTAACTTGGGGCAAAAGATTATTTTAGCTTTTAAAAATTTTATTGAAATGAATTTTTCATTTTTAAAGATTCTATTTTGTTGTTTCTAATTGATCATTATACTTTGATATACATTTCAGTATTTGTGTTTCACCGTAACCTGTTTATAAAATATACTAAAAACTGTTTTATTTATTAATGATTTATCAAATGTCACAGTAGTTTTATTTTGCTGTAATTTTTCTAGAATTCTAAATGCACTTCATTAAGTAATGCCAATTTTTAATTTTTGTGACAGTTATTGTATTTCTAATAAAAAAATAGCTTTATGTTTTTACCCTACATCTATTGATGGTCTTAAGAAATGTGCTAGTTGCTAACTTTTAATTCAACTTTTTAACATCATACTTTTGCAATCAATATTAGGTGTACTGTGTAAAAAGTACTTAGTGTTCAAGCAAAGTAACATTTTCTAAGCAATGGATTGGAAAAATAAGATAAAGCCTAATTTATTTGGTTAATTGTAATTTTTGTTTATTTGATATGATCTTTCTACTTATGACTGATTTAAAGGAGTTTAAAATACAATAAAAATGTAATAAATTTTTTTTAATCCTGTCAGTTAATATATTTTCTATTGTAATCCAAAGTTGAATTGCTTCTTTCTTCTTTTCTATTATTTTTATGTAAAATATAATCAAATTTAACTCAAATTTTTTTTACATTTTAAATTCTTCTGTATCATTCCATATGTGAAAATTTTTATCATATGTACATATTGCTCAGAATTTATTTGTAGCTTAATAATCCATAAAAATATTAAAAAAATTAAATTTGATCAATAACATTTAGCCTTTGTAGATAAGTAATAAAAAACTTAATATTATCTTAAGATATTTTTTTCTGTAAAAATTATGCAATAATATGCATTTTTATGTTAATATTGAACTTATTAAATTATCAAATTAAAAAATTTAATAATTTTGATCTTACTTATGGTGATTTATAAAAACTTAATTTTAATGTGTTATGAAAAAATGCCATTGTTTCAGTTGTGTAATATTTTATCATATTTATTATGAATTTCTTGTTTATGTATTTGTTACCAACCTATCTACTTAATATTTATGCTAAAAAAAATTTTATTTCAGTATTAAGTATGCTTAATACTAGTATATATCACACATTGGATTTAGTGATATTAGCAACCTTTAAAAGGGGGATATATTTAATTATCTGTAGTTATTTTGGTCATTCTTTTTAGCCATTTTGTATTTGCCTTATTGATTTTAGCATTCTATGTTTATGAAATATGTTTCTTAATATATTTATGTATTACCATTTTGAGATTACTTTTTGTTTTGTTTTTATGCCAATACTTGATAATTGTACATACATTTTGTTGGTAAGTTTAGTGACAAATATCATAGCTTAGTTACTTTTGGTGACATTTTTGAAAATTGCATCAAACATGTTACATATGATCAGGTTTTACCTGTGTCTCTTCTAAATATATCTATAAAAATTGTTTTACCTTTTACAGGGACAATTTTAACATGGGAGCGTTTTTGGATAAACCGAAAACAGAAAAACACAGTGAAGGAGGCTGTGGAAATGGATTATCATATGGCCTTAGTAGTATGCAAGGGTGGCGAATTGAAATGGAAGATGCTCATTGTGCACTTGTAGGTCTTCCTGGGGGCTTGAAAGACTGGAGTTTTTTTGCTGTATTTGATGGCCATGCTGGAGCACGTGTAAGCATGCATTGTGCTGAAAATTTACTGGACACTATCATTCAGTCAGAAGATTTTTATAATAATACTAATGCTAATAGCTGCAATAGCCAAGTTACATATGAAGAGGTTGAAAGGGTGAAAAAAGGCATTAAAGAGGGTTTCCTTAAACTTGATGAGAAAATGAAAAAAATTCCTGAAATAGCTTCTGGAGAAGACAAAAGTGGTTCAACAGCTGTTTGCACACTTATTTCTGCAACACATTTCTATTTTGCCAATTGTGGTGATTCTCGTGCTGTTCTTTCTCGCAACAAGCGGGCTCATTTTGTCACAGAGGATCATAAACCAATAAATCCTGCCGAAAAAGAACGCATTCAAAAAGCTGGTGGAAGTGTAATGGTACAAAGAGTTAACGGCTCTCTTGCCGTTTCTCGAGCTTTAGGTGATTACGAGTACAAGCAAGTTGAAGGTAAAGGACCATGTGAACAACTTGTATCACCAGAACCTGAGGTTGATGTTTTAGAAAGGGACAATGAACTTGATGAATTCTTAGTTTTAGCATGTGATGGTGTATGGGACGTTATGACTAATGATGAAATTTGCGATCATATTAGATATATGATGCAAGTCACATCAAATTTGGAATATATCTGCAATTGTGTCATAGATGCTTGTCTTTGTAAGGTAAGTTTGATTAAAAAATACTTTCCCATATTATATATTTCCAGTACTAACAGTTTTTAAATGATTATATCCAAGTTAAGGAATTTTAAATTTACTTAATTTTTTAATGGAATTTGATAGATTTATTAATATTTCTTAAGTAAATATTTTATTTCAAGACAATTATATTGCAAGGCAAAATGTAATTGAGATATTGTTTCAGTATATTTTCTCGTGCTGTGTATAACCTGAGAAGCTGCAAAAATTTAGAAATAGTTAATAATCTGTTTATTAAGAATTTTGATGTTAAAAAAAGTATCAAAACTAAGAATCCTTTTCTATTACTTTTTTTTTACAAATGAATGAATTAATATTGTTCATTATGATTAAGATTGAGTATATTCAAATTATAGGTAATGCATTTATTTTTAAAAAATTATAAAAGCAATTGGGTTATGCTTAAATTGCAATAATGAATAATTTTGCTTTGAATTATTATAACTTTGGTTAAGTTAGATTGAATACCAGCAATGAAAATTTGAAGTAAAGTACATAGATGGAAAAAATATTTTCTTTATTCTTTATTTAAAATTAAGCAGGCTAATTTAGGAATTTTAAGGTAAGAAAAAAAGTGTATTAATTGGTTGTAAATGAGCAGAAGGAAAAATATGGTTAAAGGATTAAAATAATACATATTTAAAATTACCCATTTTATTTTTTAACTATACACTTCTGAATTTTTAAAAAAACATTAAATCATTATTAAATTGTTGAAATCAAGCTATAGTAGATGAATTTTTCATAAAGTTACAGAAATATGCAAAATTTTGATTTGAGGAATTTAATTTTATTTCAATATATGTGATGAAATTTTAAGATTCAATAGAGTATTTTAATGCTTAAGCCATTTATATTAATTTGGAAAATCGGTTGGGTATAAAAGTGCAGGATAACTATATATATGTATACTGTTTAATGAGGTTGTATACATAATAAAACACAAACCAATCCTCTATGAATTTTTTCATGCATAAACTAAAATGTGTTTATAAATTTAGTAGTATGTATACAGACTTAAAATGCATTTATTATTTTAAGTCTTAATACATACTGCTATTTTATTTAATAGAACTACATGTGTCTAGACTCTACACGTCTTTGGCAAATTTTTTAATAAGTTTGTAAGCCTTGCAAAAATGTTCCATTCATTATTTTTTAAGAAGAAAATGCTTAAAAATTTGCAATATTATTTAATTATCAGTTATATAATGTTGCATGCTTATTACTTGTATATCAAACACACATTTTATTTTGTTGTAAGAACAATTCAGATTCCCAAAACAGTCGACGCTTGTTTTTACGAACATTTAATTTACAAATACATATTTTTATGAACTAGTGATTGGTTCTAACCCTCACACTATGATAATTTTAACTACCATTCATAGAATGGGGGAAAAAACTTTAAAAGTTTAAGTTTTGTTGTTACTTTTATTTTATTTGAACAATTTAGTTTATACTGTTTGGTTTGTTGAGAGACTGGGCCAATTTCATTTAAGACTTTTCACAATTGAATAATATCGCCCTTGAAGAAACAAATATATTTATCAATTGAAATAAAAAAGAAAATTCTTACAAAAGTGGGCAAAAATATTAAATAAGATAAAAAAAATTGTAAAAAATATGAAATTCCAAATTGGGTTGCTGTTGATTATGCCCATGGATCTGCAGTAAAAAAAACTAGATAATTGTGAATTAGGGCATAATTTCCTATTTTTGCACCAGGCACTGCAGTTATCTTGCTTATGGCGTTATGTGCAAAATCAAGATACCAGATGTGCTCAAACTTCAACTTTGCAAGTGCAGGTTATTTTAAATGTCAAATATCAGAATTTTTAAATAATTTATTATAATTTCTTACTACAGAAATATGAAAATGCTAATAACTACAAACTTTTTTTTACAAAGAATACATTATAAAGGAAACAAATATGTACTAACTTTCATGCAGTCTACAACAGATGACAAGTGGGCAATAAAGCTAAGTCTATAACGTAAATAAAATGCTTTTTTATTGAAATTCAAATTTTAATTAACTGGGCAGTAGTTCCCACCTTTAATAAAAAAATCACTGTAGTGCAATCTAACCGCAATTTAAAACAGCCAGTGAAAATAAATTATAACAAAAAGAAACATTTCTTACAAAAACTAGACTTTCTGATTAATAAATATTATTATATTGAATAAATATAAATACAAGTAAAATACTTATAATTAATGTTAAATATATAACATAAAATAATACATACAATAATATTAATTAAATACGAAATAAAATAACTCCTGATAATTGCTTGCATTATCATCGGCACTGGTCAGAAAATGGACAGATTTTATGGCTTCCAAAAAGTTAACCCAATACTGTTCTTATAATGATTATGTGGCCATATATACTTTGCGACAAAAATAATAATTCAGAATAAAAGAAAAATTCACTGCAAACTAATATTCAAAAATAGAGTTTAAAAAAAGTGACAAAATGTAATAATTTTATCATCTACTTCAAAAGCTTATACTGTAATTAAAAAAAAAAACAAATTTCGCACCTGTACACAAACACATTCCAACGCAATAAGCTAGTTTGGTGCATTTTATTGCTCGCATTGGCACCTAGTCATTAGCTGGATCGGATTGTAATCAACAGTTTCAAAAGCATATATCATAGGATATGTTTACAAAAAATAATTATAGATTTAAAACTATGAAATTTTCCGTTGAGGGGCAGTGCCCACCTGCCAATTAATGCTTAGAATGATGTTGAAGAAATTATGATATCAAGAGTATATCATCATGCAAGCTTTATATATTAAAGAAACCACTATAGCTGAAGAAAGCAAGGTAATTTATCTGATCACTTGAGCAAAGAAAAGGCAGTTATGTGTGAACTCTGACAAAGAATCCTATTTTCTCCCTGAAATTTCTTACCCAGATTTTTTACTACAGACTCATATATATATATATTTATATAATCGTGTAATTGAGAATGTGGTGAATGAGAATGAAGAAGAGTATATTCAGATATTGAACAAGAAGGAAATGATGTAGTACAAAGATAGTTTGCAAAACAAGCGGCTGATTGACTTAAAGGACTAAAGTACTTTTATAGAAAAAAGGGAAATATTTTTACACTTTAAAAAATAAATGTATTTTCATAAATGTAGTTTTTAAATAGAAAAAGTTAGATGATTATTTTGATGTTCTTTTCTTACAGTAGATCCTAAATAATTTTTTTCTAATAATATTCTAATTATAAAAAAGTTGTTTATTTAAAAAAATCAGATCTTAATGTAATACATTATTTTTTTATATTTTTTAACTTTTGCTTGTCCTTTTGAGTTTATAAAAACATGTGTTTTTTGTATAAAAAAATTAATTTCAATTGCCTACTGTTTAGTAATTGTTTTTATTGCTTTATAATTTTAAAATTATTGAAAGCCTGACTGGATTTCATTTGTCATTCAAAAAGCCAACAGTTTCTGAACAATTCCTCCAAGCAAGGAATATTTATACTAATAGAATTTCAACGGCCACTAACTTTATTAAGCTTCTAAAACATCAGCTTGCATACAAAATTATTTTAGCATAAGAAATCAGCACTCTAAAATAGTTACATTTATATATATAAATTGTGCAACTTGATGCTGTCACTTTAAATTGTAGTACCTCATCCAGTTCTTGAAATAGACAACCAACCTATCAATATAATTACCATTTAAGCAGTACAGTCAATTTTAAAAAAAAACATATTTATTTGCTAACCTTGGTTCTAATTATCACCTTCCTCTCTTTTACATCTTAAGATTTTTGTTAGAAAATTGTAAATTATAACACTTTAGTGTTTAACAACAACAATTGTTCTCCATTCATTAAAGGTATAGGTGATAAAATAGGAATGATTTTTATTCTTGTGTGATGAGTCTGTTTACTGTATTTCCTAGACTTGTTACATCAGATCTTTAGAAGTAGAAAAACTTAAGGCTGTCATCAAGTGACACAACCAATAGGCTTTTGTTTAATATATTTTGGATTCCATAGTCCTCTATGGAAGATATCTTACCTAATCTACTTTTTCATGTTCAGTTTTTTGAGGGTCAGTAATTTTATATACCTTTTTTGCTTCTTCCCGTTGAACAATAATCAGTGATATATTTCTCTTGCCAAATCTTGCATAAAATGCCAGCTTGGAACCTTTCATAAAGCAACTTTATATGCAGAATTTTGAAAGTGTAATTATACAACACCTGAGTTTTATGAAGTTAATTAATATTAGTATATTTTAATTTTTTAGTAGTATAGTATATTTTATTTTTGATTGTATTTATTCATTGAGGTCAGATAAATTTGTGTAGGAAGTTTAAAGTTATATTTCTTTAATAATGAAAGAAAGAAATATAAATGAATTAAATTAGTATGTTACTTTTTTCCTAGTTAAATTGGTATAAAATTTTTATGTGTTTTTATATATATGAGTTCAAATGTATTACATATCTTCAATTCAAGAAATTGCTTTAGTACTTAAATAAAAAAATTTATTTATTCTGTTTGATAGTTGAATATCAAATTAGTGAAGATCAATATTTACAAAATTAAGTTCATTTGTTCACCTTTTTATGATTATTTTAAATGGCACTTTCTAAATTAAAATATTAAAGATTCTAAAGGTGCTTGAAATCATTTGCTACAGGTATATCATAAATTTTATAAAAACCATAACAAAATCAAGCTGTATAAAATTGAAGAATCGTAAACAAAATTTTAATTTAGTAATGCTATTTTAAAAAAGTCATAATTTTTTTATTGATTTATGCATTTAAGTGTCAGTAAATAACAGGACTATCTTTTTTAATGATAATGCATTTTTTGCATTACTTATGGCATTTTTTGCGGCCTTTCAGAAATATTATGAATCATAATATTTGAATGTAATGTTGAACATTTGTCCTAAAATTGCATGAAGTTCACACCAGTGGGTAGATTTTATATGTATTTTTGATAATATTTTTACTGTAAAAAAGTACTTATTTGTATTATATACTTATAATTGTATTCATTCCATATCTGGTTTTGAGTTGATTTCTATGTAAAAATATAAGAAACTTTTGCTTTTAAGAATTAATGCAGTTTTTAAGTTAAATGCTTATTACTTTCTTTAACAAATAAAGACTGGTAAAACTGTAAATTTTTTAAAATGGAAGCTTTTTGACAATTTTAAAAGGAACTAGATCCAGTATTCAGATTTCTTAATTTGATTCAAGAACTGCTGTTTTGCAATTGATTCAAATTATTGTTTGCCTAATTCAAAATTTCTCCAAATTTTCTTTTCTTCATATAACGAATATATTGATTTCTTGTTTTATAAACATTTTTCTTTTGGCTTGTAGTTTTTTTAATGTAACTTGTGTTAAGAGAATCTTATTTTAAATACTTTTAGTACTATTTTATAGAGTACTATGAATAAATTGTATTTTTTAGTTATTTAACTTTCTTGCTACTTCAAACTCTTATTTTTTTGTTATGACTGTGGTTCCCTGTTTTTTTATTGTTTATCATTTTTCAACTGTCCTTACTTATTGATACATTTGCATTTCACTGTGTTCTGCAAAAAATTCTGGAAATTTTTCTTTGCAGTTATGTTTTAGATAATTTCTCATACTTTTTATAAACTACTTGATTAAAATTTATTAATTTTTCTATTGAATGCATTATACTCTGACATTTTCAAAATTATTTTAATTAAAAGTATTGTAATATATTATGTAAAAAACATACTATTCTTTTATGCAAGATCCTGCTAAAATAAATCTCTTATCTAATTAGGTATTTTGTAATGAATATCTTTAAAAGCTCAGAAAAAAATTATTAAAAGGCTGTTTTCTTAAGTTGATGCTTCTAATGTTACTGAATTATGAATCAAGAAAGTTTTTATTTAATTTTACATTACTTTATTTACTTAATTATTTTTAAATGTTTTAGCTGGAAGTTAATAATGCTTTAAAAATTATACTAATTTCAATTACACACAAAACTTTCAATGATGCACACCTGATAATGCTTCATCAGTTTCTTAAATGAAATACTCCTACTTAATGTTTAAAAAAAAATGAAGCTTTTAAGTATTGAAGTAAATTCTTGTTCACATTGAAATGATCAAAAATGGATTGGAAATTATATTTGATTGAATTAATATAATAAATAATATTGTTGATTGTAAATTTTAATTTTTTAGGGTAGTAAAGACAATATGAGCATTGTGCTTGTTGCTCTTCCTGGAGCTCCTAAAGTATCTGAAGAAATGGTAAACCAAGATAAAGAAATAAATAAAATGTTAGAAGCACGTGTAAAGGGTATGAATATTTGCTTAAATCTTTATTTTACTATGGATTGAATTATGAGGTTATTGTGAAAGAACACCTAAATTAAAGCAAATTAAATATTGATTGTAAAAGAATGTATAGGATTTTTAAATTGTAATTTGGATGAAACTTAAAACTATAAAAATAATGAGATTTCAGGAAAATTATTAGTAATAGAAAACATGCTATAAGTTAATTATGTTTCTATGTGAATAGTAAGAAATTAGCAATTTCTGAAATTATTCACAAAGTAGATTTGTGTTCTTATATATTTTTTTTCATGTGCACAACTTATTCTTTTGTGGTTATGTATTGCATTGCTTGTTTACATTTTATGAATTTTTCAATTTTCATTTAAAGGAGACATCTTATTGAAAAATTATTTGTATTGTTTTATTTCATTTAATGGATTATATTTTATTTAAAATACTTTTAAAATTTCTAGAAATTTTATCTGGTTCTGGAAAGATAGATACATCTGATTTAATAAGAATGCTAGCAGATGATGAAAAGGTTCGAAATTCTTTGCCATTTCTTTTACCATTAGGAGGACTATTTTTTAAGTAAGTTTATTTTATTTACTATTTCCTTATATTAAAAGCATTTAACTTTTTTATTTCCAAGATAGCATTATTATTTCTTAATCTTTTTCTCGGTGTTGAGAATCTCTAAAACTAAACTTGTTTTTATTATTTTTGATAAATTACACATATTATGGATATAAAATCAGTTTTTTATGAAGTAATATGTTTAAAAGAAGCATATTGATAATATATTGTTTAAAGTTTAAATGTGTATAAAAATCTAGATAATAAATTTATAGTTTTAGTATAATGCTTCAAAGTTAATTTCGTTCATTACCTTGTATTAATAAAATCTTCTCTAGACTAAAATATTTTTATTGCAAATTTTAAAAACTGGAAATGGTTACATTTATTAAAATGTACTTCGTTGAAAATTATTTTATTAATTTCAATAAATTCCATAATTTTTTATCCTTATCAACACTCCAAAAAATAATACATGATTTCTTTTACAGGTATAATTTTCAACTACAAAATGTCATGATTCTATATACAAACATTTTCTTTACATGATTTTGCTTACCTGCTAAGAATTTTAACTTTCTCTTTATTTATTTGTATGATTAAGATTAAACAAATTTTGCTAAAGCTAGTTAATAATTATAATTTTTAAAAATGTGGTAAAATTCAAACACTTATTTTAGGTTTTGTGTAAATTGCAATTTTCGCTTCTAACGCTGTATCGATTTCTTGCCTATCTAAATGGCATGATATTACTCAATTCCCTTTCAAAATCGCCATTTTATTTCCTGTTATTTTCAACTTTGAATAATAGAATTATACTTAATTTAAAATTTTAAATATTGCTTGCTCACTTAATCTGTAAATTTTCATTTTGAATATTTTGTTTGTATTTTCCATTCAAATGCTTCTTGACTAAATGCTAGAAACTTAATTTCATGTAATATATATATATATATATATATATATATATATATATATATATATTTGTATATGTATGTATGCAATTAAATATAACAAAAAATACAAAAATCAAATTCACTATTTGTGCTTGATTAATAGTATATATATGATTGCATTTTTTAAACTATTTCCTCTTAATAAGTTAAATAAACATTTTATACTTTATAAATGTGTTTATATAGCAAGCATGTATTAACAACAGACCTATGAAACTGAAACAAAAATGCAAAGAACATTGATTTTTTTAAAAATCTCCATGCATAATTAATGCCCTAGTACATTCTACTTAAAAAAAAAATCCTTTGCAATGAGCCTAGGAAGGGCCAAAAAGCCGGCAATGCAAAATCAATAATGTGAATAACATTAGTTTTTATGAAAACTTTCTAATTATATTTGGGCAATAATACTCGCCTTTAAAAATGTATAATGCTTTACATGCTTTTTGTCTGTACAATGCTTTTAGACATAGATGAAGAACACTGATATAACTAAATCAATAGCCTAAATGACATGTTTTTATAACTCAATCTTTAAATTATATTAGATACAAACTTCCAAAAAAATAATTTTTGAACAACAAACAAACTTCAAATAAAATTTCAACTTCAAAGTTCAAATAAAAGGTGAACTCTAATTTAAAACTTTAAGCTTATTCCCAACCAGAAAAAATAAATAACGTTGTTACTCAAGAATTGCTCAAATTCCAATTAATATCTGTGCTCATCGAAACTCATCAAATGGAATAATCTATATTTGTGCAGGTGTTTTAAAGAATTTTAAGTAAAATATATAATTAGATATGTTGAAAACACCATTAAAATAAGGTTGTATGTTATGCCATAAAGTTCCGTATTTTTGTGTTGTGTGTAATCAAATTTTGACACTTGGTGCCTTAGTGGTAGCAATTGCCCTCCCAAAATGAAGGTCCGAGGTTCAATCCTTGAGTTGGTCTATGTCAACTTGGCCTTTTATCTCTTCAATTTGTTGGTAAACTTAGTACCAAGCATGCTTGGAAATTAAACTCTGGGGATTTTGAGTTAGAGTAGCCATCTAATCAAAACATATGCATTGCATCTCGGAGTCCTCGATCAGGAAAACAGATTCATGCAATTTATGTCTTGGCGCACATATAGGCTTGCATGTCACATGCTTAGTTTTTTCTTGTTTTTTTTTTAGTAATCGGATCTTGTTATAGTGTTATAGCCTAATTAATATTTTTGATAAACATAATGTTTTATATTATTTTAGCAGTATTTTTAATTGCTGTAATATGAGACGATTATTTTTTATTCATTAGTAATGATCAAACGATTTATTTTAGCTATAAAAAATTATTAGCAGATTTTTCAAAAATTTGAGTATAAAAACTTATTAAAAATATTTCGATTCAAATAGTTGTTTTTCTTGAATGTTATAAAAATTATAATCTTAGGTAAAGCTACTTTTAAGGCTTATTATAAAAAAAAAGAATGTTAGTAAAATTAAATGCAGTTTTAAGATTTTTATTTAAATGAACTATTTACAATGTCATAAATACTGTTCAAATCATTATCATTGAACTAAAATTTCTTTAATGGTATTATTTAGACTAACCAACTGAAGATATTTTAATGATTTTGTGTCAAATTGAAAACAATGGTTTTATATTATTATCTCTAGAAATTCATTGGACAACGCTTAATTGTCCTTCAACTAAAAATCACTACAGTCAAATTTTTTAAAAAGCAGTTTTGCTTAAGTTCAATAAATTTGTGCTACAATTTTAGACCTCTTCTCAGTCTTAATTACAAACTCTATATTAGCTTTAAACTCGTTGTTGTAAAATAAAGTAAGAACCTGATAAAAAATGGGTTATCTCAACAAATTCTTTTCTGTTTAAAAATATTCTATGATATTTTATACTTATATTAATATTTTTATGCAAATATTTTGTGTAAATTTTGATTATTTCAAAATTAA
Organism: Latrodectus hesperus; assembly: GCA_037975125.1. Taxonomy (NCBI): domain Eukaryota; kingdom Metazoa; phylum Arthropoda; class Arachnida; order Araneae; family Theridiidae; genus Latrodectus; species Latrodectus hesperus. The sequence continues at coordinate 58,992,622 of CM075855.1, forward strand.
CATTTATTGATGTGTAATTTATATTTAGACACTCATTTGTGGAAGAAATCTGTAACCAAATAGCAAACAATTCATCAACAAAAGTAAGTATATTTTTTGTATATTTTTTCTGCATAAGATATTGATTATTATTGTATACAATTTAATGTAATGTTTCCATATAGGAAGAAAATCAGAGTTCTGTACCAGATGTTGCAGCTATCACTCAGAATTAAGATTTGAGTTCACTGTGAGACTATTTTTCCATAGCTGTGAAGTAAAACGGAACACTTAATTCTACATAACATTGATAACATCCAATGTGGTATTCTGGTAAAAAAGGAGAAAAAAAGTGTGTAAGGAAGGCTGTACATTTTTGATGCAGCAGAACTGCATATTATATTTTTCTTTTAAAAATCCTTTTAGTTAAAAAATATTTATGGCTATATACATGTTAGAATCGCTGTGCTATATTTTTAAACAAACAGCATTAAAAAAAGGAATAACTAAATAAAAACTAATGTTAAATATAACTTAATCAGTTAAATTTTTAAATTTATTTTTACTGTATGTACAAATTAAAATGCAAAGGACCAAAACAATATTTTTTGTTGGATTGATTACATTTAATATCTAGGATCATAAGCCAAAAATCTTTATTTAGTCAATATTACATTATTTTATTAAGAAAAATTGAGTAATAAATTGCTTTTTAACATTCTTATAATTTTAACTGTAATTTATTTTAATAAGATTAGAAAAAAGCTTAAATTTTTCCTTTTTAGTCATCTTTCCATTCTGCTTGTAAACATCATTGTGCACATAAAATTTGAACTTTTTGCTTTGGTTTTGATGAATTTAATTGTTTAGTTCTTATATTTAAAGTAAATTTAGAAGGTTAATATGTACACTTTATTAAAAAATCGTTCTTTTTTTTAAAAAAAAATCTTTGTAATTTGTGTCAAATTGTTGCATTTTTATCTTTGATCATTTCATATTCATCATTGCTATGCACATAAAAACTTCATAAACATCATAGAAATAGAGCTACATAAATGTTTTAAAGATTTAATTTTGTGTGCAAACCTGTATAGAAGAACTGCTTATAATATTTTTCTCTGATCTCTTGTTTATTGACATTTTAATTGCAGTTACATGAATCAAGATTATAAAAATTTAAAAGACAATGATGTAGAAGAAAGTGAATATTTTCGTGTTGTAATATTTTTAGAAAAATGTATATGCTTGATTATGAAACAATAAAAATATTGTGAAAAACTGCTGTTTGAATGTTCATTTTCAACTTTTACTTTTAACATGATGTCTAGATAAGTAAAGACTTAATCTTTAAAATGATTAATTGAAAAAGGATTTACAATGAGTGAGATTTTCATATTAAATAAAAATTTTAATAAAAAACTTGACTTAGCATGGGATTTGTTTTTACCTAGATTTGGTCGAATTTCTGAAAAAGCAAAAGACAAAATATGGCTCACTTTGCCAAAATTATTTTTTGCAATTTTTTGAACCATTTAAATTTTTCATATTCTTGCATTAACACATTGGAGTAACAAAATAAAATTTTAAAAAGATATAAGTAATTAATAATGATAAAAAAATATGATATATGCTTTATTTTTTTAATCTGAGAAATTTATATACATTACAAACATAGTTGGGTTTTGAACAGTTATTTACTGAAAACGGATCATTATCTTGCTATCTTTGTATCTATGAATATTACAATATTTCTCTACCTTTACGTACTTAAAACCAAATATAAGAATAATTCAATGCTTCATTAATTTAGTATTCAAGCTGTGTTAAAACTGTCCAACATTGGAAATGGAACTCTAAGACAGTGGAAAAAATGCGAATTTCAGGGTAGATACACCTTACCGGATTATGCAAATGCGCAGCTCTTCAGTTCACGAAGGATACTATATTAGAACCGGCAGTGTGGGAAATATTCGCACCATTATCGCAGCTTGGAAAATAATCGTTGAAAGTTTGTCGCAAAAGACACCTGTAATTGCAGTCAATGCCAGGCCATAGTCATTGAGGTGAGTCCCAGCAGACAGACGAGGGACATGGTGATTGGACTGAGAAGTGATGTTTGTCCTTACGGCATATCGCAGCTGGCAGACACCTGGACGCGTCTACAATGCATCGACTGTGGCGAAGGTGGTTGGAACTGTGAAGCGTTTGCGGGGTGCCAGAGTGACGTTAGCACGAGGGGATCAACGGGAGGTGTGAGGTTCCTGCAAAACAAGTCTACAGCATGTGCAAGACACCCTATATGCGCTCATGTCCGTTAAGAAGACTGCGAACCACAGAATGATACCGGATTAAAGCGATGTGGACGACGGAATGGCACAGGATCGTTTTCTCAGTACAGTCATGTTTCTATTTCTTCAGTGATAGCCACCGCATATAATGTGGAGACAGTGTACAATCCTGCTGCAATTGTGGAACGACCCACCGCGCTACAATGTGGCATCGTGGCTTAAAGCTTCAATGCGTACGATTCTAGGTCACTTCTGGTTGGTATTTACGGCATTATGACACCTCAACGGTACGAGGATGTGCTGCGGCCGATGACACTCGCCTTCCTTCAGGGGATACTCAATGTCCTTTATCAGCAAGATAACGCCCGTCCGCACATTGCTCGCATCAGCCAACATGTTTGTGGTATGAATGGACGCTGTTTGCAGACCATGCCATTGCGTCCTTCAGAAGACGCACTTTGGCATATAGTTGACAGAAAATGGAGAGCCATCTATACTTATTGACTATGCCTAGGCGTTTTGCTTTGTGTATCACCGTCCACGGTGTCTTACAATCTACTGACCTGACTCTTTTCTCTCTGTATTATGCATATAATTTTGGAATACAGGTCACTTATTGTTCGTTGCTGTCCGTGTGCCGAGTTTCGTCACTTTCTTACAACTCCTTGGTGTTGAATTTTCAATGTCAAGCAGTGTAAATAAGATTATTTTGATTCTTTTATAATTGCTTCTTAGCACTAAATAATTTCATCTTAGTTTTTTAAAAGCAGATCCCTGATTAAAACTGACATACATGACTCACTCAGAAGTAAAATGTCTGTCATTTCATGCGAACAATAAATGTGAAAGATAATTTGTGGACAAAAATGTTAGATGAGTTATAGTGTGCTATTCATAATAGCCAGAAAAGATTTTTTATTTATTTAATTGATAAAATAATAACCTTGCATTTAAGATTAAATTTTAATTTTTAAATATTGTATATAAAAAAGTTATATGTATTGAGTTAATTTCAAAATTCATTGCCCTCATGATCAAACTTATAGTTTCTTAGAAAAATTCTAATTATTCATCAACTGCTCTAAAAAGTTATCATAAAGTTTATTTTTTATTTTTAGCTCCATTTTTTTATTTTTCTCATTTATTCATACTATTTAACAGATGTTGTGGTTCATTTTTTTTTAAAAGGACTAAGCATTTAATAAACACTAGAACTGAAATTTTTAATTTAAATGTTAGCATGAAATTTTGATAACATGGAAAAACAAAAAATCATCCGATGCGCAGAATCATAAACGCAACGATGAGAAAGCTGTCACTTTTCAGAAACAGGCATACTCAATAACTTATTTCATAGAGATGAATATTTCGGATGTAAATGATGATCGCATTGAGTCAGAATCAACTGCGAAAGAACAGGCATCATCGAGCCAAAAAAATACCAAATAGATTGGATAAAGTTATTGAAAATACTGATGAAATTCCAAAGAGAATGATGATCGAAGAATAGAATCAAAGAGATGGAAATTTAGAGAATATCCAGATTATTCAATAAAAGAAATTCTTATATATGAGAATTACTTTCTTCCTATTAAATTTGAAAAGATCCTGCAATGTGGCCAATTCTCAACGATAAAGTGAGAATGATTTTGTTAAAATGGGTCTTATTCAAAAAAAAAGTTTAATATATTCGAAAAGTAACAATAGACATAAATGTAGTGATATATAATAACAACAGCAAAATAAAAACAAAAGCTTTATCGCCCGTACATGGTAATTATATTCCATAAGTACAGATTCCATTTTTGATTTTGTAACAAATAGTTACATCGTTAAAAGCTATAATTAGATAAATGTATTTGAAATCCTGCATAAACGAGAAAATATTGAAGCACATGAAAAATTTCTAAAAATTGAAAGTATTTGAGAAAAATTTTAAAAATAAATAACAGTTGATTCCCAAATACAAAAAAAGTAGAAAAAAAGAAATTTGTCAGATGTGTTGAAAAGACTGATTGAGATTACAAAATACATTGGTAGCTAGAATTTAGACTTCTGAGACACATCTTATGCACTACATCAAAACAACAACGCACGCTCAAAATTAATGGAATTACTTGTGCAAAGGTCGATACAGTTATAAAATCTCATGTAGAAAGTATAATACGATTTAATCAAAGATAGTTAAAATGAAATGCTGGAAATTATTGGCAGTTGTATAAGAGAAAGCATCTCTTCGAAAAGCCAGGTATTATTCTATAATTTTAGAGATTGCACTTCGGATATTAGCAAAACTAAAGTGATGGGTGTCATCATCTGTTTCCTCCTCTACAATGATATGGTGGCAGAAATATAGTATATTTTAGACTTTATTAAAGATGAGTTTGCAGGTTACATCTTATATAAGGTAGCAATAGAAATGTCAAAAATGTGGAAGATTCTCTCTTTGATGATCGAGTAACTAGGGATATGACAATAGCGCGAATATGAACGGGAGGTAAAATGGCCTACAAAATAACAACTTAATAAATCCTCATGAGAGTTTTGTGCAGCTCATAGCTTAAATTTAATTATTAACGATGAAGTAAAAGTGAATGCAGATGTAATTAGTTTTTTTTCTGACAGTTCAAAAATCATATAACTTTTTTTTTTCTCCTCAGCAATGGATTTAAACGCCCTCTCAAAAACTCGATGGAAAAGCAATAAAGAAGTCATTTTACCTTTAAGATATCAACTAGGAAAAATCGATGGCACTTTTTTTATATGTCCGAAAGTGAACGCTTTTCAAAAGAAGCATGAATGGTAATAAGTAACTTGAGATTAAGCAGTTACAAATGTGGAAGTGATATCAATTTCAAAAGTAATATTGATAAAGCCAATGAAATAATAGAAGTTGATGGTTTTCAATAGTTTTTAAATGACGAGCTACATTTTAAAACTGTTGAAGAAGTCCGACGAAGGAAAAAGAAATGTTACTTCGGTTACACGAACATGATGATGAGTCTTTCAAACTCTAGAAGGGGAATTTAGGATAAATGTCTTTTTTAGAATTTGGAACATTGCTTGGTCACCATTGAATGAAATTTTTGATGCAAGGGAAAATCACTGCGTTGAATTTAGTTTCTTGGTAATTTATTAGAAATCAATGATACTAATTTGAAAATAAAATGCAGTAAGTTAGAAAATTGTTACAGAAGAGTATCAATAGAAATATTAACGCAGAAAAACTAAATAGTATGTACGAAAGACATTTTAACAGATGACATGAATGACCAGTTCGATATTCTGAATATAAAAGTGACAAATAATTTGTACTTCCCGAATTCGAAGATTATATTGAGAATATTTTTTATTATTCCTGTTTGTGTTGTTAATAATGAAGGATCATCCTTCACAAATTAAAATTGATCAAGATATATTTACAGTTAAGTATACCGCAGAAAAGACTTATAATTCTGAGCTTTGATTCTCCCTGAAAATGAATTTCAAGAGATTGATGCAAAAGAAATTACAGAAAAAATTGTTAATATGAAATGTAGAAAAGTAAATTATTCTTGATAAATTGTTAAAAAAAGAAGGCAACAAATACTTTTTCTTAAAACTCCCTTTACAAAAATTTTAAAAAATGAGAGGGTGGGTGCGACTTCAGCTATTTTGCTGGCTTGCATTGGTTAACTTTAAGCCGACGTTGATTAGAGGCTCATAAAAACGAGCATCTAATGTACGAGTTTATGATATTTTATACATATGAATTTAGTTCAACTCTTATTTTCTCTGTTTCCTGAATAAAAATTAAGCTATACGCTAAAAGAAATCAAAGATTATGCAGTATATAAAATGATAAAGGTAACGGAAAAAGTTAAATTATACAATGGAAATAAAGCAAACAGAATTAATTTAAGAAATTTATATATTTAGTTAGAATTTACATTATTTATTTTTGTAGGCTATTTTATTATTTTTATTTTGGTTTACATTATTTGGCGGATAATCTGAATTGAGTTTTAAGCTTTGTTTTAATATTTTTCTGTTTTTCCTCTTTTCTCTTTTCTTTATTATTCTTATTTTCCGTTCGAAAATATTTATGATAGAAATTAACATGCAAACAAGTTAATGAAAGTATAATATTGAATTTAAGAATAACTTCATAATTTATGTAAACATATTGAATAATCTATTGCACATAATTCTTAATAAATAAAATTGAAAAAAACATAGTCAACAATATAAAAAGCTACAATAATCTACAACTTACTGACAACACAAATGAATTAATTTTTTTTTTAAATTTTGTTTATCTAGTGAGATTTTTAGTACATTGTGACAGATAAATTTTATTGAGCTAGTTATTAAGTAATCATTCGATACTTACATTTGATTTAAATAAATAAATTGAATTTCCTTGCATAATGAAACAAGTTGGAAATTTAAAGCTGTTTTTCAATACATACAAATAGCAGACCATTGTTACCTATAGATTAAAAAAGTTATCAATTGTACCAAAATATATAGTAGGTAATTTTTACCAGTAAGTAACTCAGCAATCAAATATTTTTTTTACAAAAAAATTCTTTAACCAAAATTTCAAATGAAAATCATAACTTTACTGAAGAAGTATGTTGAATAGAAACTATTAATTAGTATTAAGATATTAAAAACACAGTATAGAAATACTGTATACATAATTGCAATAAAGATATTTGAAAAAAGAAATAAATTCCAAGGACTATAGTGCTGTAAAGCCAAATAAATTATAACACAATGAGACTTAAGGATTTTGAATAAAGTTTTCAAATTAGATAAATTTTGAAAAAATTGAAATTTTAATGGTAACCAAACGTTAATACAAATGTTAGAAAAACAAACTTACAAATTCGCAGCTTTTTCAAATCGGCATTTATTGTAAGTATAAAACAATTTTTAACCCAATTAAATGTAAAACATTACAAATGTATATCAATAAATCAAATGGAAATTATTAATATTATGATATTATTAAACGCATTAGAGTTATATTATAATTATATCGTAGAAAATAAAACACTAAATCCCATGGGCGTCACAAAAGTGCTATAAAGCTAAATAAATCGAAATAATAGATCTTTTCGAATAAAATTGAGTAAATATATTTATTAAAAATTTATATGTAGATAAATAAATGTAGATAAATGCTTATACAGTTAATTTATAAATGTTACTTTAAGGATAACATTAACATCGCATTTTTGTGTAGTTTCATGATTAATAATATACCAAACAATATTACATTTAAAAAAATATAATATATCTAAACATAAAAATATGAAATACTTTGATTTCAATTACATGTACTGATGACCATCGTAAATGCAACACCCTGAAGGAAACATGCAAATAACATGAAATTTACAACATGCATTAGCGGATGTGAGATGAGCAAATGATTAGAATTTCAGCGCAGACCTACATCACGCCCGCCTGTGGCGCCACTTCAAAACTCTATTTAAGACTTGGAAATTTCGACGATTTCAGTTCGGCAATTGTGTTGTTCTTGTTGTTAAAAAATAAAAATAATAAAATAAATAAAGATTAATTATACCTTGTAGAAAACTGCGATCCTTTTTTGATCAAGTATCCCGAGTTCGACAGAGGAAGGATAGTGGCTTACAGAGATTGGGGATTATCTTCCAGGGAAATCGGTAATCATGTTGGATGAAACCAAACAAATGCAGGAGGATAAGACAGACCAACGTGTTCGATCACATCCACTTCACGTGATGAGAGGCAATTATGTGCATGTCAGTGACAGATCGCTCATCCATATCACGAACCATAGCACAGAGCATTCACTCTGTAAAGCCCGCCACACACGATACAATTTTTCCATAGGATTTGTTGGAAGGGGTAGGAAGTAATTAAGCACACAGTCCCCTCAAACTCTGCTGACCACAGAAGGGGAGGCACATCTGGCATGTCTGGAGAAGTTATTTTTAAGGGTGCCATTTTTCAACATTTATTGCTTTTGGCTTAAAATGTGTGCCATGTAAATGGAAATCAAAAATCGCCAAAAATTTCAATAATTTGTTGTTCAGTCACTTTTTCTGACTTGACGTATTTATTGTTGTACTCATTTGTCTGCTTGTAATTTCTGCCATTAAATATTATCATATAACATGAGCAAATTAAGCACAGAAGTATTATTGGCTGTTGCTTTGGACTGTGATGATGGTGAAAAGCAAACAAACAATAAGAAAAAGAAATGGGCAAAAAATTCGCTGCTCCAGCGTGAATCTCTTTCACATCTAAATTTAATTACAGAAATACAATCGGAAGATAAAGATTTCTTGAATTACATGAGGATGAATGAAAAATTGTATTCAACAATTAGGTTTAAGGTCAAATGATTATTTAACTGGATTAGAAATAGGGCAACAAAGAAATTATTCCGATGAAGCAAAACTCATTCGAAAAAAGTTTGCCAATTATTTTGCTTCCAATGAAGGCAAACTACCATGGCAAGACGCTTTGATTTAATCCTAAATAAAGTACTTAACTTTTAAAAGTTTATGTTTAGAAAATATAAGATATGGATACTAATAAAAGTGCTAATTAATTTGTTAGTTTTATTATTATATATCAAGAAATTAGTACTTAACACATTAAATATATTTTGCAACTGTATAAATGTATTATGAATACTATATAAATACACATAAATATATCTAATCAAATTCTGGGAAATTATAAAATGGTCAATATATTTAAAGGGTAAAAATGGCATCTTAATAACATGTGTAAAAAGTTATTTGTGCTTGAAGACGCGAGATCCCTTAAATTTATATGTGTATCTCCATAAAAATTATAAATACACAATAATTGAAGCATTTTCATCTATTTTTTTTATATATTTTCAATAATTTTTCGTACGCTCTAACTTTTTTTTTATTTTATTCGTATAATCATTACTCATTACTTGCCACAAACAAGGCTCATCTCTATATACTTCAATGAATTCTTGCAATATATGCTTCATGGACATTTTTAAAAAGTGAATCTAATGTTTGTGAGGTGTTGTATAACAGAAATCTAAAGCCCGCCACACACGATACAATTTTTCCATACGATTTGTTGGAAGGGGTAGGAAGTAATTAAGCACACAGTCCCCTCAAACTCTGCTGACCACAGAAGGGGAGGCACATCTGGGGTGAGAAGTTATTTTTAAGGGTGCCATTTTTCAACATTTATTGCTTTTGGCTTAAAATGTGTGCCATGTAAATGGAAATCAAAAATCGCCAAAAATTTCAATAATTTGTTGTTCAGTCACTTTTTCTGACTTGACGTATTTATTGTTGTACTCATTTGTCTGCTTGTAATTTCTGCCATTAAATATTATCATATAACATGAGCAAATTAAGCACAGAAGTATTATTGGCTGTTGCTTTGGACTGTGATGATGGTGAAAAGCAAACAAACAATAAGAAAAAGAAATGGGCAAAAAATTCGCTGCTCCAGCGTGAATCTCTTTCACATCTAAATTTAATTACAGAAATACAATCGGAAGATAAAGATTTCTTGAATTACATGAGGATGAATGAAAAATTTTATTCAACAATTAGGTTTAAGGTCAAATGATTATTTAACTGGATTAGAAATAGGGCAACAAAGAAATTATTCCGATGAAGCAAAACTCATTCGAAAAAAGTTTGCCAATTATTTTGCTTCCAATGAAGGCAAACTACCATGGCAAGACGCTTTGATTTAATCCTAAATAAAGTACTTAACTTTTAAAAGTTTATGTTTAGAAAATATAAGATATGGATACTAATAAAAGTGCTAATTAATTGTTAGTTTTATTATTATATATCAAGAAATTAGTACTTAACACATTAAATATATTTTGCAACTGTATATATGTATTATGAATACTATATAAATACACATAAATATATCTAATCAAATTCTGGGAAATTATAAAATGGTCGATATATTTAAAGGGTAAAAATGGCATCTTAATAGCATGTGTAAAAAGTTATTTGTGCTTGAAGACGCGAGATCCCTTAAATTTATATGTGTATCTCCATAAAAATTATAAATACACAATAATTGAAGCATTTTCATCTATTTTTTTATATATTTTCAATAATTTTTCGTACGCTCTAACTTTTTTTATTTTATTCGTATAATCATTACTCATTACTTGCCACAAACAAGGCTCATCTCTATATACTTCAATGAATTCTTGCAATATATGCTTCATGGACATTTTTAAAAAGTGAATCTAATGTTTGTGAGGTGTTGTATAACAGAAATCTAAGTTTCAGTAAATGAGAAGTTTCAAAAATTTTCCCAAGTGTCGCCAAGAAACAATTTGTAGCCCTGTGGGAGAAGACACGCGACAACAGGAAGCAATTATTTACTCCCTGTAACCCCCATGTTGGAAGAAAAATCAGAACTTGTTTGAATTTTCGTGAACCTGTCCAACTTCACCACAGACGGTACAACTTGTTCACGTCCAACAAATCGTATGGAAAAATTGTATCGTGTGTGGCGGGCTTAAGTTTCAGTAAATGAGAAGTTTCAAAAATTTTCCCAAGTGTCGCCAAGAAACAATTTGTAGCCCTGTGGGAGAAGACACGCGACAACAGGAAGCAATTATTTACTCCCTGTAACCCCCATGTTGGAAGAAAAATCAGAACTTGTTTGAATTTTCGTGAACCTGTCCAACTTCACCACAGACGGTACAACTTGTTCACGTCCAACAAATCGTATGGAAAAATTGTATCGTGTGTGGCGGGCTTAACGCATCATCCAGTGTCTACGCGTACCATTCGACGCCGTTTACAGCACAGTGGTGTGTCCGCAGGACATCCATTGCTTCATCTACTCTTTATGTAGAGCCACAGACGTCTCCACCGTCAATACTGCAATGAAAGAAGGATGTGGAAGGCATAATAGAATTAAATTATGTTTATTGACGAGTCACGCTTCTGTCTGAAACATCACGATGCTCGCATTCGAGTCTGGAGACACCGTGGAAAGAGGATGCTGGGCCGCTGCGTTATGCACCACTACACTGGTACTGCACCAGTGTATTATGGTATGGAGTGGTATTGGTTATCACTTTCGCAGTCCTCTTGTCGCATTGCCGGTACTTGAAACAGCCAGCGCTAACATCTCCGAGGTGTTGGAGCCAGTGGTCCTTCCTTACCTTCAGGACTTGCAAACAGCCATATTTCAATAGGATAATGCGTGACCACACGCAGCACCCATTGTCCAAGGATTCTTCGTCAATTACCAGATTGAATTGCTTCCCTTGACTGCTTGCTCTTCGGATCTTTCGCCGATAGAAAACATGTCGCCCATAGTTGCTCAACGAGACCCAGATTACATCCCCACCTGCCACATCAAATCAACATTGGCAACGTGTGGAAGCTGCTTGCTATGCTGTGCAATGAGAACTACTGATGTTGCCACTCAGGCGTATGAAACTTTGTGCTCACATTTGACCATCCTGACATTTTCAATTGTCCTCAATTGAGCTAATACTTATAATTGCATAAAGACAAAACAATAAGATAAGTAATATACATTAAAGTTCTATTATAAAGACTTTTTTATCAGTTCAGAGTCACTGGTAACGCTGTGGCAGTCTGATTTTTCGCTGAGGTCTCTGACTGTCAAGTTTGTGGTGAAACGCTTCTGCTTGGAAGTTGGCAGCAGCAGCTAGAAAAACTTTCTACCTGAACATTGGCAACACCAATTTTCTCCGAACACAATACCGCATGGTGAGCAACACGGCAGATTCACGTTTTCCCTGACGATGTGAACGAACTAGTTTAGAAACTTTTCACTCTGAGATTTTGTGTATTTACAACTTTTTTAAAATATCTTTAATTAGCAATAAAATTTAGTTAACCCCATTATATGGTGTGCGCTGCCATTATAAAAACTACCCTAGTAGCAGAGGCTGAGTGGTACTACAGTGGCCATTTACCGGTTTCATTGGTAACTCACTTGACACCGGATTTTTTCACCGGTGCGTGCCCATTAACTTACACATGACACGGTTACTGTATTTTCTACCGCCTATTCTGAACGACACCGTCGTCGGCCACTGATAGAGTGGTCGCTGGTCGTCGGCTGCAGCATTTACCATTGAGATTGAAGGAAAGTAAAATCATGCGCAGACTTATTAATAGGTCTACGCATGCGTGGCGGCCATATTTAAAATCCATTGTTTACTTTAATTTTCTCTGTATATTTATTTCCACTGGGTAGTTAGCTATTCTTAATTGTCTTACGAGGAATTATATTTTACAGAATTTTTTGGTAAGTACTATCTGTTTTTTAAATAAATAACGAGTATATATCCTTAAAATTAAATATATTTCCTGTAATTAATTATGTCACATTATTATCAAGCTAATCATTGTATTTGTGCAATTAAGTTAGAATAAACATTGCAAACAGTCTATTTTAAATGATACAAAATAACTTTATTGTGAAATTATGCTTTAATTTGTTCATTGTTTTTGAAATTTATAAATACCCATAATATCCATTAATAATCTACAATTATTATAACAATTAAAAAAATTTTAATGCATACTTGTATCGTACCGCATGGTAAAACATCCATAAAGTGTTATGTTGACAATTTTTTTTGTGTATTTTTGGTATGTGTTATTTTTAATATGACTTTTTTTTGTTTTTGTTTCTAAGATTAATATTTGAAGCTTGGAAATGAACAGGTTAGAATTTTCATATAAATTAAACGATCAAAATATTTATTCCAGACGGAATAAATTTCTTAAAATCCAATCTAATGTAAAAAGACTAATGTAAAAATCTAATGTAAAAGCTTTTATTAAACAGAGTAAAAAAGTATTGTTTTGAGTGTTACTATTTTATAACTGGAGAACTAAATTGTTGATTGGGTTACTTTATCATTCTCAGCAAAATTAGTAATAGATAAAATGTCTTTGAGACTTTAAAGATGATCAAATTCTATTTTTTGATAAGAAAGTATTAAGTTATGTTTACAGAGTAAGTATAATTATCTTCATATACTTTATTTAATTCATATCTATTTTTTATAACCTTCTATAATCATGGTGAGATTCATTGCAAGTTTACATTTAATGATAAAATTCATATCAGCAAATGAAAATGGTGGTATATAAAATTTGGGAAATAATATGCAGTAATGATTTCTTGACTTGCATTCAAAATTATAGAAATTTTTGGAAGCATCTCTCAAAATTGTAAAGAGGTATTCCATTTTTGTTTTTGTAATCATTAGGGATCAACACTTCCAGTTTACTAAAACTTGAAACATGTAAAAATACTTTATTAAATATTTTAAAAATAGGTTCATTTAAAAAATATTAAATGGTTAATTAATTAATAAGATTTTTGAAACTTAATCATACTCTTCTATATATATATATATATATATATATATATATATATATATATAATGCCTTGACAGGATTTTGCAAAAAGTTTGCATGTTACATATAAATATTGTGTTTTTCATAATTTTACCACCAAATATGTGAGCTTTAAAGTGAATCATTGTTTGTTTTATAGAATAAAGTTTGATTAAAAGAATATAAAACAAAATTTTTTTAACAAATTGGTCAATAACAATCTATTTACAATTAAAAATCTACTTATCCTAAAAACAGAAACAGAATTTATTCATTAAATATTTTTCACATAGCTTTCAAGTTGTAGAATTCGTAGAGGAAACAGGTGATAAAAGTGTGGCAGTTGTCGCATCTAATTGGATGGATGGAAATATGTGTTACTGGCCTCCTTATAAGACACCTAACAGAATTAGGTGTGCTATTGAAGACTTTGAAGTTCCTAATGAAAATTGGATGAAGGTCTCATGTCGTTGCCTGTCATCTTGTGGTTTGTTATTATCTTGGTTTTATTAGCTATGATTTGTTCATACTTAAGTTAGTTATATTTTGTAATTACTGTGTTCATCATAAATATTATTACAATTTTGAAAAATTCTGTGTATTTTTAAATTTCATTTAATAAGGAGATTAATAGTTTTTTTTCCTTGTAAGATGTGGATTTTTTTAAGTTTAATTTTAATATTTATAATTTTTCATTTTAGTAATAAAGTAATAATAAATTAGTAATAGAGTAATAAAGTTCTTATCCAAAAATGAAAAAAGAAATGCCAGTTTCTTTGTTTTACTAGTTGATCAATGATAAATTTTAAGGAGTAAGCCAAAGCAATATATTAATATAAGTTATGATGCAAATTTTGTAATATATATAACAAAATAATATACAAATATTATATTGAAGAAATATGTGTTGATCTATTTTTTGCAAAGAAAACTGTATTTAAATTTTTACTGTGATATGTTTTTTAGAAATAATTCTAGAAAGCTGATTTAGCTTTAAATTTTTCTGGAATTTTTTTCAACATAATTTAAATTTCCTAGCAATTTAAACCAATTGAAATACAAAAAATAAAGTTTAAAAACATTAAGTTTCTATATAAAAATATTTGACAGGTAAATTAGCTTTAACATGGATTTGGAAACTGGAACTTCATTTGAATTTATTTTTCTGATATTTTGTTATTATTTTCAGATGACTATTTTGACTAATAAAGGTGGAACAAGTTCCAGTGATGTTATAAAAAGAATTCTGATGGAACTGATGACAAACAAGTTGTCAAAACAATACAACTGGAAGGACAGTAGAGGTGTAAAGCATCCCTTTTCCACCCTTCAGAATGTTATGAATTTGATAACAGGTTAGCATTTTGTTTTTAAACTTTCTAAAGCTAACTGCTTGTAGAAATAAATTTTAAAAGTAATATAGTGCAATATGAAAACATTAAATTCAAACGTAAAAGTTTATGAATTGAATTTAATCAAAATATTTCTAAATCATAATCACTGTAACAAATCATAAGAACATAATATTTCATGTTTCTGAAATAATTTTAATTGCATATTTTTATTATTCTAGGTTTAACGTATGTAATTTAAATTTATATTGTGTTTGTAACTTAAAATTGGGGAAAAATTGTTATTTTCTATTTTCATTTATGGATTACTTTTGTATTTTTTAAATGCCAAGTTTACCATTGGATCAAAATGTTGATTATAGTACATAAATTAAATTTAATAAATTTATTTTTTCCCTAAATTTAAATCTTAATTTTAATATTTTAACAACTTAAAATTTAATTTTTGTGATATTTCCATGTAATGTTAATAATATCAATTATAAAAATGTTAACATTACTTTGTTTCTGATGTTACTTTATTTAACATTTATATGAGTAAAATTTGTTTATTTGTAGCTTCTACTTGCCACCATGTCAGCCGTATAACAGATATGGATGTACAGCAGGACATCAAGAAATGGCTGATGCGTGCTCCAGATAGAGATGGGGGGGGGCACTTGAAATGGGCTTTGGAAAAAGCCCAGTCTAATGTTAATATGTTATAATAATAATAAAGATTTATCTTTTGTGAACATTTTGTTTTTGTGAATAAATTCATAAATATTGAAGTAGATAGTTTAACAAATATTAAAATAAAAAATGCTGTAAAATAGGGACACTTTATCTGAATATATAACTGAATTTTTAATCTTATTACAATAATGTATTTAATGCACTTGTTACCAAAAATTTGTAACTCATTTCTTTTATCACTTTTAGCTCTGCAAATATTGCTTTTAGAAATGTTCTAGAATATTCATATTTAAGTCAATTTTTCAACTATTAATAGAAAATATCAATATATATATATAAAACATTAAGCTAAGACCATAGAATCAAAGTTGTCTGTTCTATATTAAAATATAGAATCAATGTTTTATTTTAAATTTATCAAATGTATCTAGTTGAGAATAATTTATACCTATTTTTACAAATATATTAAAATTAATTGAATTTGTATGATTTTAATTTCTAAAACTGAATCTATGCACACATGTTAAAATATATATCTTATAAAAGCAATAAAAAAATTTAGATTTTTTGCAGTTAAATTTCCAAAGTTAAATTTGCTAAGAAAACATTTTGAAAATCATAACAATGAACAATTTCCTAGTTTATTTTTTCTAAAATTGGAAATTATTTTTTAAAATAAAATCTTAATGAATATTGTCTGTGTTCTATACTAAAATAATGAATCAATGTTTTATTTTAAATTTATCAAATGTATCTAGTGTAGAAAGGTTCTATAAATAATTTATACCTATTGTTACAGATATATTGAAACTAATTGAATTTGTAGGATTTTAATTTCTAAAACTGAATCTATGCACGCATGTTAAAATATATATCTCACAAAAGCAATAAAAAATTTAGATATTTGCAATTAAATTTCCAATGTAAAACTTGTTAAGAAAACATTAGGAAAATCAACCTGCTAATTTATTTTTTCTAAAACTGGGAATTATTTTTAAAAAAATCTTAATATTGTCATTTATTTGATTTTTCATAACAGTGAAAAAAATTAAAGCAAATCTATAAAACTGAAATTATTGAAAGTTAATTTTGTGTCCTGCAATGAAAACTTGAAAATACTGAAATGTCCTATAGTGAAAAAATATTAGATATTGGGTAAAATACATTTCATATTAATTTCACTTACATAACTGTACTATATAAATTATTACATTTTGAATTTATTTATAAGTATTAAAAAATCCTTTAACACAAATATTTTTTATCACTTAAAACACTTATAAATATATAAATATTTAAAATAAGTTTTCCTAAATATTGTCAGGCTTATCAAAAATACACTATTGTTAAATTATTTTTAACGATAGTGTATTTTTTATATTTAAGCCGGAAAACAGCACAGGTACACGAGTAGAATACAAAATTGAATGGCAAATATCATCGATGCACTCACTCCCTTTTCATCGAATTTTAAAAAAGTCATCGGGCCATACGCCATAAACTCATCACACCGTGCACTTCAACTGAACGGGCGGCGACACCGCAGCCGCTCTCTGGCCGAGGTGACAAAAGGTCCACTGTTCCATGCACTTTTGCCGCACAGGGGCCGCTGAGTTTCCATCGGTTCAAGTCGTTAACCCAATCACCACCCCAGTGTTGAATTGCTACTAGGGTAATTAATCCACACCCCATATGTTGTTCTCCAGAGTCATCATCAGAAACATCATCAATATCCTCATCCTAATCTTTCCAAGCCTTCAGTTGACTGACATGAGCTGTTGTAGCATACATGCGACCGTTATTAGCCTCTAACTGGGATATTTTATATGCATCGCTAGGAAGTACATCTATGATGACCATAGGTCCTCGATATCGTGACTGCGTTTTACTTGACTCCCCGGTGGCCTTTGGGTGTCTTCTAACTAACACGACTTCTTCTTTGTCGAATGAGAGTGTGCCTGATTTATTTTTGTCGTATTGCTTTAGTTTTTTCTTGCTGTTTTGCGAATTTTGCCTTTGCTTCATGTTGCAGGTTCTCTGGGTCATTCCATACTTCACTTTCTTCATCTGCAAACAGCTTCAAAATTCCATCTTTGAATCTTGGCACATATCCATGAAGTATTTCGAATGGTGTTTTCCCAAGAGTCTTGTTCACAGTGTTGTTCAAGTTTCTTTCTACTTTGATCTTGCTATCCCAATCCTTTTGATTTTCATTTTCCATTGACGTTACGATGGTGGACAGTATCGTTCTGTTAACTCTCTGAACCATTCCGTTTGCTGGAGGAGAAGAAGTAGAATTCAATGTATGGGAGATTCCATTATCATCGCAAAACTTTTGAAAATCACATGAAGTGAAGCAAAAACCTTCTGAAGTTCTTGTTCTATCTGTATTATTCCGCATGTTTTGCATTTGTTTTTTGGTTTTAGGGAAGTTGGGGCATCCCCTAAAATTTGCTGGGTGTTCCCCTCCACAATTCGCGCATTTGGGCTTTTCTAGCTTTTCTTTATGAATGCAATCTTTTGTTAAGTGATCGCCTGCACATTTCACGCATCTGGGGGTGAGTGAGCAGGTGTCACTTGAATGATGGAACAATTTACATCGGTGGCATTGAGAGATACCCCCAACGTTTTTATACTTTTAAATTTTTACTTTATAATAACCTAATTCGTTTAATTCGAATATTTTTCTACTGTTGTTATTATTTGGCATGTGCACCTGAAACAGTGGCAATACTTGCCGTTCCCCTTTGGGTCTTCTCATCTGATTAACTTTTATGACAACATATCCAATACTTTCTAAATTTTCCCTAATCTCTTCAATATCTGTGTCAATGGGGAGTCCGCGAATTACTATCTTAACTGGCCTCATTGACCTTGGGTTTATAATATAATATGCTATATTTTTATCATTTAAGAAAGAAGTTAGGTTCCGGTGTTCTTCGATGGTATTAACAAAGCATTTAAAAAATTTGCCTTCCGGCTTTCCGAGTACTTTAAATGGAAGACTTTCATTTAATAATTTAAGTATTTCCGAAAATTTTTTATTGGTTTGTATCATTATTGCGGGGGGTTTATTTGTGCTGGTTAGATTATTTCTATCTACTGAATTATTCAAGTTAGTATCATTTACATTTTCAGAGTTATTACCCGTTGTGTTAATATTTGTTTCCATGTCATTATCCTCTATATCACTTACATCAGATAATACTTCATATCTGTTTAATGACTATCTTTTTAGGATTAGGAGTTTGTGCATTATCTATTTTGCTTCTTCTTTTCCTTAAATTTTTACTAGTTTGCTGAACAAAATCTGTTTTATTATCTTTTTTACTAGTTTGCTGGACCAAATCTGTTTTATTATCTTTTTTATTACTTAGCAAAGTTCTATTATTATTGTTTCCACTTACAATGTTTTTATGCATTTTAAATAGATAGTCAATTAGGAGTAACCTTCTATTAACAACATAAGTATTAAACTCAACGTTAGCGACATTATTAATAAGATCAATATAAGGTGTTAAATATGGATTATAATTATTTACATGCTTATTATAGATAAGTTTAATTATTTCTAAATCACAGTTTAAATTAATAGGTATAATAGTTTTATCATTACTAATATAATAAAAAAGCAATTCACCACTACTAATATTATTAATGTTGCACCTACCTTTGTTAAATATGTTATCCAATTGTTCTGTGAGCAGTTCCACAGTGTTACGGACACTGTCCATGGGTTCCTGTAACCCGTTTTGTTTAATAGCACTAAGTTTATTTAATATGTCTTGCACAAATTCCAGTTCCATATTTGTCATCGGAACTGACAGTTTTTCCAAATATCGGATTTGGTCCTCATGCATAACTAAAGCGTCATATCCACTGCTGCTGGCTGTCATGTATAAGTCATACAGGGTGAGCACCGTTGGTTCCATTTTGCACTTGGGATCACTCATTTTTGCTGGATAATCGGTATCCGTTTTAACGACACTAAGGTCGTTTATCATATATTTCTTTGGGATAGTCGGTATCCCAGCACTATTATCACTATTTATCACACTTTTATCGGCACAATTTATCACATTGGCTTGATTTTCCACCTCCGCAGTTGGGTAGTTTACGGTGTTGATTATCCTGGGTGGCTGCTGGTTCGATACCGGATCAGCACTGGCTCGTTGATTCACATCCGCAGATAGGTAATCCGAGACGTTGATTGGAATAGATGGCTGCAGGTTCGATGTCAGGTCGACTGTTGATTCCTTCCGGTTATCACTCACGTTGAAGTTGGTACTGGCCGTTGGTCTAGTGGTTGACTCCAGAGTCGCAATTTTCAGCTTTGCAGGAGCAATTAATGAAGATGTAGCTCTCGCTTTTGACTTAGCGAGGTCCACGCCGTCGTTGACCAACGACGCCGTAATCGGCACTAGCGCCTTTGATGTTATCCGTAATCACAACTATGTGCAGAAAAGTTGTAAACTAAATCACTTCACTACACGAGGGAGTCGGCTGTATCGCCGGGAAATTTCACCTTCCTTCTCGGGGGGAAAATTTGAACGTGGTCGTAGCGGAGCAGAAGAAAACACGTCCACTCTGTTCGAGCTCCAAACAGGTTGATATGAAACGATCGGGTAACCCGAAAGCTTCTACGAAATTCTCAACTGATTTCAAAACGTTCTTTGACGACGTATTTTTACAGGATAGAGACGTACAAATCTTGTCATGTTATCAATGATGACAAGCAACTCTTTGTTTCTTTTGGAACTGGTTACGATCGTAACCCTTCGAAGGGGCCTAGATGATCAAGATGTACTGTCGAAAATGGTCTTTTTCCTGTCGGTATAGGATGGAGTAGGCATTGTCTCTTTCTACCTGGTACCTTATTGACTAAACATTCGAAACATATAGAAATATGGCGGCGAATATATCTCTTCATAGAAGGAAACCAATAAAGTTCCTTGATTTTCGACATTGTCTTGTCTACAGCAAAGTGTCCCATTAGGTCTTGAAACCTCAGCAACATAAAATATGTAGCAAATTTACTGTTTGAGTTATACATATTTAACACAAGAATCAATGTTTACAATAATATTAAATACAGTATATTTAAATGCAGAATATGTTCTTCTGTGTATTTTATCTAAATTAATTTAAAGATATATTTAAATTTAAAAAAATAAGATTTTGTATTTCAATTTATTTATTTCTCATAAAAAAAATCTATATTTAGTATCAATACAAGTTATAACTCATCGCAGTTTTTTCAAATGTTTTGTAAAACATATGACTTATTT
The DNA here is from genome assembly GCA_037975125.1 of Latrodectus hesperus. Lineage (NCBI taxonomy): Eukaryota > Metazoa > Arthropoda > Arachnida > Araneae > Theridiidae > Latrodectus > Latrodectus hesperus. The sequence continues at coordinate 59,013,615 of CM075855.1, forward strand.
CCTAGAATAGAACATTTTTTATATTTATCAAAATAAGTTTTATCTTTTGAATCACACAGATATCTTCGATCTTTATAATTTCATAAAATTAATAAATTGTCCAAAATTTAACAAAAATATAAGTTTTTTAAAATAAATTTTTTATATTTTTTATTTAAAATAAATTTTATTATTTAATAAGATTTATTTTAAATAGAAAAATAGATTTTTTATTATTTTCTTTATTTTATCATCATTAATAAATGATTTAATTGAAAGGTAATATTTAATATTCAAAAACTAATTTAATGATCTTTGCAAAGAATTTTCATGAATTAATCTTCATCATAAAAATATTGATAAAAGTTAATCGCAAACATTATTTCTGGGAGAGAAAAACAAAAAAAGGTAAATAATTTTCACTGTCGCCGATACCCTGCCAGATATTTGTAACTTTCTGGAAAACTTAGTTCTTTCGGAACGACTATTTTGTGACGTTTTTTGACGTCACTTGTTCGCCGAGGTTTACCGGCGTCAGTTTAGGAGCGAATTTTTTCCAAGTTTGCCCTGCCCTTATAGAAAATTGGTAAACTATCGCAAGCAAACATAATGAAAAAAAATGGCAAAAATAAATATAGTAAGATTTAATGAGCATGTGCATTTTTTGCAATTTGATTGAAGAATAACGCGAATAAATTCAATAGTGAACTGTCAGAAACAGGATGAAATTCGTTCGGATTACTCAAACGCTTCCAAATGTTGGGAGCAAACGAGCGCGACGATCGGATTCACGATGCTGTCAAGGCAGTCGGATGATAGCCGTTCTGGTGTTGCTATACGATGTAACTGTGACGTAGTTAAAACATGTTATCTGACGTCATACATATTTTAAAACAATTGTATTCTTGTTCCATTATTGATAGACAATCAAATATTTCTTGTTTACATTATTTTTCGTTGCTTACAAATATTTGAGAATATATAATATTTGTAAGCAACAAATACTGGACAACACATATTTTTTAAGCAATAGCATCACCATCTTCAACAGTAAAATTGAAGATGGTGATGAATATATTAATTTTCTTCAATTAATGAAATTTATTATATTAATGGTAAATAGAGTACATAATATTTCACCTGTTTAATATATCAAAAATTTGCCATTAAACAATTATAATGCTTAATAATTTGAATGTAACAACAATATGTATTTGAAGCAAATATTTAATAATATGAAAATTTGGTTTATTTATTTGTGAATATAAATTTTATATTTCCTGTACGAATCTTTTAAAAAGTTTCAGTAAACATACGTGAAATTTCCTTAATTATTTAATTTCTTTTGTATTCATCGAAAAAGAGCTATCTTTTGAGTCCCAAAGGCACTGGAAGTCTATATAAATTAAATAAAATTAGTGAACAGCTGAAGATAATATATATGTTTTTAAAAAATAACTCTATGCAGATTTATATTAAATTCTTCCTCTTCAATTGAAAATTTGTAATTTATTTTTATTTCTAATTTCTAGCACGAGGTATAAGACCTCAAAATATTTGATCGGAAACTCCAATTAAAGCTATCACACCTAACGTTGCCAGATATTTCAAATATGCTTGAATTGCAAAATCGTCTTGCGTTCCACCCATTTTCTGACGTACTACGGCATAAATGATTTCAATTTGTCGGATGTATTTTATGCAGGACGCGTAGATGATCGCGATCGACATATCTCGTACGATAATTGGTGCATTTACACCCAAAAAGTCTCTCGGAAAAAAGTTTACTGTGCTTTTACTGTAGGAGTTGCTGGCTATTTTGTCATGCGCAGATTGAAGTTTTTTTGTAAAAGGGGATTTTACCGAAATTTGATTTCATCATTTATTTTCTTTTCACTGTAAATGAAGTGTTAAATTTGAGAGTCTGTACAGGTGTATAATTGTCAATTTCGACTGTCTCTAGTTGTTACCATATAAATAGTCAATTTAATTATATTACTTTTTACTGATCTCTTAAATATTCTTTATAATGAAAACTGGTAAATACAATGAAACAATTTGTAAGCTGATAAATTTTATTATCATTTTCCATTTTGTTTTAATTTGATAAGTTTCTTATTTAATTTAAAAATGATTAATGAATGCTGTAAATTAAAAGTAAACACTAGGTATATTAAAAATTGTGATCCATTATTCTGAAATCTCAAAATGAGTTTGCTTTTTTTACTTATTATTTGAATGAATTCATTGTTTTGAAAATTTAAGGTTTTTGCTTATTTTAATTCCTCATATTTGTTTGCTAATTTATGTAAACGTGACACAACTAAGTCTTTACTTTTGTTACATTTTTTTTTGTGTTGAGAAAGAAGTTATACTTAGTTTTTGCTAATTGTGTTAGATAATTAATACATTTTTTATTCTTAGTGGAGTAATATTTTTAATGTTTATTATTAATTACTATATTTTGATTATTTTCCAAAAGTTATACCAATATTTTCCTTAACTATTTTTTAATTATAAGGTGTCTTTAAAAATTCTGTAATTTGCTAATTAAAAAAATTTTTTCATGATAACTGTCAAGTGATAATTATTTATATAAATTTTTATAATTCTGAACTTTAATTTATGGGTTTGATTTTGAAGTATGGTAGAGATTCAACATCCACATACAGTGAGTGTAAAAAGTATTCGTACAGTACGACAATTGATTTAAAAGAGATCTATTCATTGAAATTATAAATATAAGTTCCGTTTCAGTTAATTAGAAATATATAATAGGTCATATTTTCACTAGTTTCATGTGTAATTTACAAAAAATTAATTTTATACATGAATAAATATTTACAAAATTGAAACACTCCAACATCTTGTGGTGTAAAAAGTATTCGTACATCAGGCATATATTGATCAACACAATCATAATATTACAGCTTATAGGATATCCTTTAGTTCGAATAACTGCCTTGAGTCTCTTTGGCATCGATTCCGCCAATTTTGCTGTTATTGAGCTAGATATGGCGTCTCATTCTTGATAAAGAGCTGATTCTAAATCATTTTTAATAGAAATATGTCTGGATCTAAAATTTTTATGAAGAACGTTCCATAAATTCTCGATGGGGTTGAGGTCCAGTGATTGAAGAGGAAGTGTCATGAACTTTGGGGTATTATATAGTATCCAGAGCCTTGTGTTTAGGGCTGTGTGCTTGTGGTCGTTATCATGCATGAAAACATAATCACCATTCAAGGCCATTTTTGTTGCACTAGGACCTAAATTATTGTTTAAAATGTCAATATAAAGTTGATGATTCATAATGCTTTTAATAAAGATTAATTTGCCCACCCCAGAAGCACTCATACACCCCCAAACAAGCAGACTTCCATTACCATGTTTCACTGTTGGCATTAAATTCATAGGATGCATTTCTGTATTGCGCTTTCTCCATATCATTCATCTCCCATCCGATCCAAACATATTGTATATACTTTCGTCTGTAAAGATAATTTTTTTACCGAAATCTGGACTTTCATAACATATTGCTTGGCGAAAGACAATCACAGCTTCTGATTCTTCTCACTAACAAAGAATTTTCGTCTCGCAACACGGCCATGGAAACCTTCATTTCTGCATGCATTTCAAACAGTACGTACGGAGACTGCTGTTCCCACGTTCTGCAGTTCTGATGTTAATGTAGGAGCCCTTATTTTGGGATCCTTCTTTAATGAAACTGTCTGTCAGATGATGTCAATAGACATGGTCGCCCAGTACAAGAACTGTTTTGAACCGTTAGAGTTGCAACAAACTTTTTTATGATTGACTGCACAGTTGAACAGGTTCTGTCAACCAGATCAGAAAACTTGTACGATTTACCATTTTTACAAAGCTTTAAAATCAGTTTTCTTTCGGAAACACTTGTCGCCTTACTTTTACGGCCCATTACAGAATTTCTAGTTTCTCTCTACATTAAAATTTCCATTGAAGAACCTTTTAAGTAACTTACAAGATAACGTCAATTCACTACATATTAATGGCTAAACCAATCACAAAATATAACAAAAAAAATTTGCATTTCTTTTAGTGTACGAATACTTTTTACATCATACGATGTTGGATTGTTACAGTTTTGTAAATATTTATTTATGTGTAAAATAATTTTTCTGTAAATTTCACATGAAACTAGTGAAAATTTGTTCTATTTATGCATTCATTATTAATTAAAATGGTGTTTATGTTTATAATTTTTGTGAATGGATCTTTTTTAAATCAATTGTCGTACTGTACAAATACTTTTTACACTCATTGTAAGTCTTAATAGAAATAGCTTTGTGTGTTTCCTTCTACTTAAAAAGTGCTATTGTTGATTGATTGCTACTGTTATTGATATTGATTTTTCTTTTCATTAAGATTATTAATCTTTTTAAATCTGCTAATAAATTAGTTTTATAATATTTGTAATAATATCTTGTTAGTATTAAAAATATTTGTGAATAGCTAGTGGTAAAATCCTAGGTAACTTTGTAAGCTTGGTGTGATTTCCAATTTTCATGCCAAGCATAGCACAGTTATCTTGCCAACCAATATTACATCACAACATGCAATATTAAACCTAAGCACTTACTGTAGAAGTATTAAAATGCTAATAACTAGAAACTAATTTCACAAAGATTTAGATAAGGCAAGGCAAATATAAACTAAGTAAGTATCACACACTTTACAAGGAGTAACAACCATATAATAAAGCTAAATCTATAACGTACATAAATTGCATTTTGATGAAAATTCAAATTTAAATGAATTAATCAGTCACTAAACTCGTTTTTGAAAGTGTGATTGAAATTAAATATCTTGGTTCAAATATCTCCAAAGAAAATTAAATAAACTCAGAGATAAAGGCTAGACTGGCTGCTGAAAACAAATGTTACTTTTCAATGATTAGCTTTAGTCACGTCTGTGCTCTAAAAATAAAACTATTATTAAACCTATTGTAACTTATGCGGAAGAAATTTGCACTACTACTCAGAAAGTAAAATTTGCTTATTATCTTTCAAAGAAAAATATATAGACCAATTAGGTATGGAGATGCTACCCGCCCTGTCTAGTGGTCAGAATGCCTGACTATGAGTAGGGAGATTCTGGGTTCGAATCTCAGTTCAGGCATGGACGTACTATCTCTCTCTATCTATCCTGTCTTTGTCCTTTCTGTGTATGAATGTGTTGTAAATGGTTGCCTACCATATAAATGGGTCCCTATGGCATGTGTGTACTGAGGAAGTTGGACTCCACACCAAAATATGGTTCAGTTGAAAAAGTGGAGCAGCGCACCTCATATTACCAGCCTAGCTGGCACACCACAACAAGAATGGAGATATGTGGAGGCTTAGAAGTAATTCATTATTAACTAAGTTCTATAAAGAAAAAGATGTAGTAAATATAATAAAAATTAAAAGGATACAATGACTTGGATATCTGGAGCGAATGAGTAATGAAAGCACAACAAAGAAAATATGTAGAGAGACTAGAGAGTAAAAGAAAGGTTGGATGTCCTAGAAAGAGATGGCTGGATGAAGTGGAAGAAGATTTTAAAAAGATAAAGATCAAAAATTAGAAGACAAAAGTCAAGGATTGGAAAATTAGAGCTGCTTGCAAAGGAGGCCAAAATCATTTGTGAATTGTAGAGCCAAGTTTCAACAGTCTTATGTGTTATTTTTGAACTATTTTTAATTTCACACAGATAAACAAAGATTTCAGGAACACAGATTATAATTGCATGAAATTGAGTTGAATTAAAGTACTGCTTACACTTCAATCCTTGATAAAAAAATTTTATCAATATTTATCTTGAAATGTTTATCATGGAATGAAAATAATTAATTTGATCTATATGTAATTATGTAATTTTTTATAAAGTTATATTGTATAAAAAATTATTAGTAAGCTATGCAGAATGTGTTTTAGTTATACACAAAAAGAAATTCTTTTTGTTCTTTGAAGTACAATATTATTGGTTAAGAGGATCCATGTGTTGAAGTTTCAATAGTTCACTTTCCCAATTTTTTCTAATTTTAGCATGCTGGTAAAAGCTGATAATGGTATTTAGTGTGTATAAAGACATTGTATTCTACTTTGTATGTATAAATCATTTTGTCTAGAGTAAAGAGTATATTACTTAAAATAGATATTACTACCTCTAATAAATGCTTTCTTAAAAAGTACTTTTTTGTATATAAATTTTTATATATTTTTATTTTTATATATAAATTAAAATATAGGTAAAAACTATGTCTGAAGCATGAATGAAATTATGAGATGTATTATGTAAAATTAATATTCCAATATCAAAATTCAAGCAAAAAAAGCTCTTTTACTGCTTTCCTGATTTAATATTAGTTGAAAAATATAGCTTAAAATCTATTTTCATCGAAGTTTATATTTTCAAATTCACAACCTAAGATTTTAAATTATCATATGTATGTTGTATTTTCATTGGTCAATTTTTGATTAATGCTTATTTTTATGTTTCATATAAATATTTTAAAATTATTTTTAATCAGGTTTTTTATATTGTTAATTTTTAGGAATAAATAGGTGTGAGTAAAGGTATTGCTAATCAAGGTCGTATAACATGCAAGTATATTTTTAGTTAATCTTTATTTATGAAAGAGACTTGACTTTAATTTTTGTATAAAATATTGTGTTCTGCTGGGTGTAAAATTTAAATTTTATATAATGTGTATATCTTTTCATTATATAATATCTTTGGAAAAATTTACACTACAATTAACATAAATTAATTGATTTACTTAGAATTTCATTAATTTACACCTTATCATGCAATTACTAAAAATAAATATTTTGATAGTTAATTTTGTATTTTTGTTTTCCTTTAATTTTATTCCTTCTTTAATATTTTCATCTGAAGCTTATTTCTCACTTTATTTTTATGGATTTATTAAAATTCACCATTTTAAAACAGGGAATTACTATAAAAAGTGGGAACATTTTTGTTTGCTTAATTATTAAATCTTTAAGTTCCTCAAAAAGTTTTATTTTAAATCTATTTAGCCTAAATAAAATAATTTCACTATTTTTATGTACTTAACTTAGTAGCCCTCTTGTGCCAAAATTGACTCATTAAGTAATGAATAAACCTAACACAATTCTTATGCAAAATAGTCTTGTATAATTTTAATTTAAGTGAATGTTCTTAAAATTTTTTATGAAATTCTTTTTTAATTAATTTGAATCTTCCTACTTAGATTTCCATATTGCAATTGTAATTGTTAACTTTACATTCCAGTTCATGGGATTTGACTGAATTCCATTTGGAAAAGGTCCTACGTGATAGAAATTTCAATGTGCTTCATTTAAACCTACACTTCCTGTCTGTCTTTTATATAAAATTATAAAAGTTTTAGTTTCATTGACATCATATTTCTAAATTAATTGTACCAATTTAAATGCTAACAATGTTGGTAACTAACTCATAAAGATTGAACCTTTCTGAGTAAGTTATTCACAATGCTAGCATTTTAATTTTGTAATAAGACTGTTTAGCTCAAACTCAAGGGCTATGTTTTATTTTTAAGAACCATGACCTTCAACTATGCTTTCCAAATAAAGCCTTTATGAATTGTTTGTCATAATTGAAATTAATAATAATGTTCTTTTGTTATAATACTTTTCTATCATTGGGGAACACACACTTCTCTCAATTCATTTGCTAAATTATGATGTCATTCCTTTTCCTAAAAGTGAGGACATCTGATAGTTTTGCAGTTATGGAATCAAAAGTTCAAATATGAATGAAAAGTCATTAACTTATGAACTTCAGTCTTAATACCAGTTTGATATTCATTTTTTAGTCACAGCAGTTTTGAAGACACTTTCAACAAATGTTCTTGATTTATTCATAGTGAATTAATGATTAGTTTTCTATCAATATTAACAATTCCAGTATCATACTCCTGGCTTGTATAGCTTGCATTTAACCACAAAACTATTATGTAATGACTAAAAAAAATATTTGCCGTTAAAAAATTTATCACACTTCTGAAATATTAGCTATGGATTATAATAAATAACCATTAATTTTATTCATACTGTCAATTTGAAGCATACCATGGATTTGATACTCTGCTATATCAAGATGACTTAATAAGACTGTAGGCAATAGCTAAAAAATACTTGTTGTTTTTCTGAGCTAAAAGAAATTTGCTCCTTTTGCTAGTGCAATCGCAGTAAAGCTTACATTACAAACAGAAAAAGTCTGCTTAGCTATATGTGGCAGTTTAAAGTTTGGATTCTTTGTTAAATTTGAGCCAATATTGTTATTTGATACTTTTTTTAGTTAATTTTATTTGTTTAATTTGAAAGTGTTAATTGTGTCTTGCTGTAAAAATAATGTCTCAGTCGTCTGAACTCTTTCAGATGGAAACTATAGAACACTTGGAAATAAATGTGCAACTTCAGAATTGCCAATTTTAAAAAATGTTTTTGGCTGTCCGCAATGTCAAAAATGGTTTGCATACAAACGAAATTTAACATGAAATGTATTAAGAAGTCACAATGCTAATGACACAGAAAAATAACAAAGCCTCTCATAAATGCAGAGAATTTAATTCTGTTTTCCCCAAGATATATTTACTAAAGAGCCATGTAAAAGAATAAAAATTTAAAAATTTCTAAAAACTGAAATTTTGCATAACCAGACTGATAAAAAAATTATAAGGCTTTTAAAATCTACTGTATAATTTTTGTGTGATTTAATAAGATAGTGGAAACGTATTTATTATTGCAAGAGCTCTTAACTTTAGATCTGAAGTAAACTTTTTGATAGATGTATTTCAGCATACATATCTATCTCATATTAATCAACAGTAAATGAGCAGGTTTGAACTTAAAACCACCCATTTTGAAGAATAAAGTTAAACTTAGAAAGTGAATCCATTTACTAGTCTTAAATATTCAAATATTTTTCTGTTATTTTTTTAATTACGAGCAGTATATAATTGAAAATAACTCTAATTAAACAACTGGTACCAGTACTGTATAAATTATTAAAAGTTCAACTAGGCCAAAAAGTCAGAAAACTACATTCTTTTCTCGATAACAGTTATGAAAAAAATATGAAATTTGCGATTAGAATGATATCATATTGTTTGATGACAAAAAAATTTTACAATTCCTTCATAACTAAAGCAGGTATTTATTATAAATATAATGTAATAAAAAATTGTTTTTTATAAATAAATTTAATGTATTCAAACCATAATTACATATTCTCTATGCTTTGAATATATTAAATTTATTTATAAAAAACTTGGCGAGCTGGCAGCCGAATGGTTAGCGCTCTTGCCTTCGGTTCAACAGATCGTGGGTTCGAATCCCACCTTGGGTATGGATGTTTGTAGTGGTTCGGAATCCACTTTAAGCCGTAAGTCCCGGTCTAATTAGCCCTCGTGTGCAAAAAATGACCGTTGAGCGACAAACAAACCAAACCAAACCTTATAAAAAACTTGTTTAAAACATTATCATAAAAAAATTTATCCTGTAACATTTTTCAAAAAACAAAGACTGCTATTGTGTGAACCCCCCTTCTCTCCCTATTGAACATTTTTTAATTTAACACTAAAGATATTTATATTTGAAGTTTCTAAACTAATTTTGAATTTGTGCCAATTCTAAGCTAATTGACCTAAATGTGGATTTTAAATATAACCTATATTGTCAGGACAGTTATTTGGAGTAATAAGATTTCAGCCACTAAATCAAAACACATCTCATATATAAACTAAGTTCAATATTTAATTAAACAAATTAGAATTGATGCGTAATCTATCAGTCTTTCCAGCTCTTAAGTAAAACTAAATTCCTATGTTAGTGAAAAGCAGTCTACTTTTGATTTCATTTCTAAGCACTTATACTCATGCACTGAGCCTAGCTACAAATATCTTTTAGCTCTCGTATTAATGACAAGTCAAAACAATTTAGGAAAAATATACTTAACAAATTATGACACACTCTAATGTTCACCATTCATCAACTATTCTATCTTAGCTCTCGGGTAATAATGTAGATGTTTTGTCAATGTTTAAAATGTGTAATCTTATTTACTTTTGTTAATGGACAGTTTAAAGCTGATTAATCTTAAAAAATAATAAATATTTAAAACATTCCAAATGTGCATATTTTGAAAATATTTTATTAATATTTAAGTTGAACTTTGAAAATCAATCCGTTTCAAGAATAATATCTGTTAAATTTAGCGCTTTATTTTATTTACTTCAAATACCTAAAATAAATTGATGAAATGTCTTCATTGAATTATAATTTTTTCTGTTACTGAAGAGTTAGCCTTTAAGTTGAATGATACAAATAAATTTTTAATTTTTTTCTTTTATTTTAATACAATAAGTTAATTAAAGAATTATAAGGGCAAAAAATGTTTCAATATCAATGATGAAATTAATAGATATTGCATGAAAATTTCTAAAATAAACTGAGAAAGTGTTTATCTTAAAAAAACTTGCTTAAGTACGGGAAAAATTTTCTTTAACTGCAGTACTTTTTTGATAAAAACAAAAAGTGGAAGAACCTTCAATAAATTTTAATCTAATTAGATATGTCATGTTTTGATGCACTTTGATTCTTTTTAATAAGGAAAAGAATAATTAAAAAATATATAGCTATCATTTATAAATTCGGAAAAGAAAATGTTTATTAAAAGGAAGTTTTACTCCAGTCACCAACAATTTTATCCATTTGGAGGTAGATTCATTGTTCTTATATATAATGGGTTTCAAAAATTAATTTTGTGTGAGCTTTTAGGTTTTATATACTAAATTTTCCTTTACTTGTTTTATATATTTAACTCCTTTGCAATATCTTAAATGCAGCTTTTTTAGAGTATCTTTTAATACTGACAACTTTTACATATATAGAAAATCAAATATCAAGTCTGAATAAAACTTTTTTTATTCATTACAATTTTATTGAGTAATTATTTTGATTTATCTTATTACCTTCTTAATGTTTTTTACTTGATGAATCACTTTAAATTTAATTTTAGTAAATTAGTTTGAAATCCAGTTTATCAAAAGGTTTTAGTATGTGCACCTAAATGTTATAACAGTTAAAACAAAATGTAATTTTTTTAAATGTACATATTTTGTAACTATGAAATTCCTTAAATTTTGATATAAAGTTTTTCAGAGTTTATTTATTTTCAATACTTAAATTTATATATTACTTTGTCTTTACTATACAGAAGAATTCGATTGTATATAAACATAAATTCACTATTAATTTTAATTATTAAATATTTTCTATATTTCATTGATTTATGCTAATTTTTAAATATGCATTATATTTTTAATAACAGAGACAAAAATTTTAAATTGCAAATAACTCCTTAAATAAAATTTGGAAATTTTTGTTGTTTTAAAAATCTTTTAAATATATTTTATTTTTAGATTTAGAAACTTTTCAAGAGTTCCGTAAGATGGAAAAGTCACAAAAGGTAAAACTACACCGTATTACAAGCGATGACCTTATTAGATTATCTGCCATTGAAGATAAAGAAATTCTACTTCATAAATTAAACAATACTAAATTTGGTTTTCAGAATTTTCTTCTAAAGAGTGAATACTTAGATTCAAGCAAAAACTTAAATTATGAAGTTATGTTTTTATTAGTTAAATTAATTTATAATGTCTGTGCCATAGATTTAGAAAGAAAAACAGGTAGTCTTAAAAGGTTTCTTAAAATGTTAAAAGAGTGTGAGCAGTTCCTTTTTAAAGATGCTCTTTTTTCCATTCACTTCCTTTTGAAACAGAGGAATAATGCCAAATTAGTTTCATTTGCATCTCAATATTTAGTAATTTTGCAAAGTATTTTGAAAATGTTTCAGTGTGAAAGTATTTGCAATGATGTTTTCCCGACACTACAGAATTTTTGGAATGATATGAGAGTTTTAAAACTAAAAGATGTAGATAAAGTGAAAATAGAACTTGATAAGTTAAAAAAATTAGTTGATAGGTTTCAAGAATTGCCAAACAAAACTTCTGATGATATAGATGAAATTGGAAATTTTCAAAGTCTTTCAATTGTTCCTAGAGAAAATGATATTGTCAATTGTGAAACAATTGATTTACCATGTAATATAATTGATGGTCCTTATGAAAATGTTAATCATTATCTTGGAGTTCATTTTCGACTAACTCGAGAGGACATGCTTCGTTGTTTTCGTGACTGTGTGAAGAACTGCCTAGATTCAAATGAAATTTCAATAGCTAGAAGTGCTAATCGAATATATGAAAATGTGTTTGTTGATTATCCTGCTAAGTATATGCCAAGAGGTATTTCTTATAAAATTAAAATAAAATCTAGCAAAAACATTAATTGGTCTAAGAAGGAAATACTAATGCCTGGAAATATGGTGTGTCTTACAAAAAATAAATTTCATGATGTGATATTTGCTTCCATAGTAGACGATCCGAAAGTCAAGTCTAGCAGTAGTAATGAATGTGAGTTGACTATTAGATTAGAAGATGATCTATATGAAGACAGTTTGTCTCGTGATGAAAAGTATTTAATGGTTGAACCCAATGCATATTTTGAATGCTACAAACATGTTCTTACTTCAATAAAACAATTATCCTTAAGTAAATCGTTTCCCCTATCTGATTGGCTTGTCTATTTGGAAACTGATCATACATCACCTGAATATTTGAGAGACCCTGATTTATTTCGAGGTAAAAAATATTGTTTGCATGAAAAATGTGATGAAAAAACTGATGATGGTTCTCATCCATGCAAAGAATTCGATCCTTTAAATTATGAAGAGTGGCCATCAGCTGAAGAACTAAAATTGGATGATATGCAACATAAAGCCTTTCAATTGGTGTTAACAAATAAAGTTGCTGTTATTCAAGGACCTCCTGGAACTGGAAAAACATTCATTGGAAAGAAAATAGTTAAAGCTTTGTTGAAAAATGCTCCACTCAAGCCTATAATTATATGTTGTCTTACTAATCATGCCCTGGATCAATTTTTAGAAGGAATTTTAGAATTTGAACCTAATGTTATTCGGCTTGGTAGTCAAAGTAAGAGTAAAATCCTTGAGCCTCATAATGTGGATAATATTATTTACACTTTGAAGCAGTATAGAGATAATACATATCAAGAAAATTACATTATAAAGACTGATAAAGTTGCAAAGAAATCTTATAAACAATTGAGAACATATATGTCTGAACTTCTTCTACAAGGAGTTGCACTTGGAGGAGAACTTGATGAGAAATTCATTTATCTTAAATCCATCTGCAAGGATTTGAATGAATGTTTAAATTTATTTAACTTGTGTGAGTTTTTTTACTTAGAAGAATCTGCTTTAAATGAAATCATCAACAGACAAGAAATAGAAGAATTACGGTCACATTCTAAAAATCACAGTCCGAATTTAACAATAACAGTTATGGAATGGCTAACTTCTTCTAGAAAATCAGATTTATATGAAGAATGCAAAAAACGTTTTTCACAATTCCAACGAAATAAAATTTCACATTCACAAAGAAAACTAAATCTATGGGCATTAAACCTCACAGAAAGATTTCAAAAATTTTACACTTGGCGGGAAGCCTGTATGTCTGAACTAAAGATAAATATCGAAAAATTGCTTGAAACATATAAAGAATTAAAACAAGAAGGTATTGGTAACAGCCAGGATTTTATTAGAGCTGATATTTTGAGAAGAGCTGCGGTTGTTGGCGTAACAACTACAGGTGCTTCAAAATATCGAGAACTGCTTCTTAGTTCTGAACCTGCTATTTTAATTGTTGAAGAAGCAGCTGAAGTATTAGAATCGCACATAATTGCTTCTTTATTACCATCAATACAGCATTTAATTCTTATTGGAGATCATAAACAACTGCGACCACTTCCTTCTGATCATGAATTGAGTGAAGCTTATAATTTAAAAATATCTATGTTTGAAAGACTTTTTACAAACAATGCTCCATCATCAACATTAGTATACCAACATCGTATGAAGCCTTGTATTGCTGATCTTCTTGTGAATGAGCATCTTTATGAAGATTTGAAAAACTATAAAAATGTTTATGAATATAAGGATATCAAAGGTATGAAATCAAGTGTATTTTTTCTTAATCATACTGAAGCAGAATTTGAAAATTCCACAAGTACTAGTTCATCTAATGAATATGAAGTGAAAATGATTGTTGCCTTAACACAATATTTACTTCTGCAATGTTACACTGTAGATCAGATTACTATTCTTGCAACTTATGCTGCTCAAGTAAGCCTTATTAGTAAAAGCTTAGAAGAAGCTGAATTAGAAGTTAAACTTACAACTGTAGACAATTACCAAGGTGAAGAAAATGACATTATTTTACTATCTTTTGTCAGAAATAATAAAAGTGGTATAATTGGTTTTTTGCGAGAAAATAATAGAGTCTGTGTTGCTTTATCACGTGCAAGAAAAGGTATGTTTTGCTTTGGAAATTTTACTATGTATGCTGGAAAAAGTCCACTTTGGCAAAATATTGTAAATAAATTGGAAAAACAGAACATGATTGGTGATAAATTTCCTTTGCAATGCAGTCGCCATGGAAGTGAAACATATGTCCAAACATCTACTGAAATTTTTGACTTTATTAAAAGAGGTTGTTCAGAACCTTGCAACTTTCAACTTCCATGTGGTCATGTGTGTACTCGTAAGTGTCATTATGTAGATCCTGAACATTTAAAATATCAATGTAAACAACCATGTGAAAAATATATTGATGAAAATCGGAGGTGTCCTCGTCTTTGTTTTGAACGTTGCAAAAAAGGGAAAAAGACCTCTATTATTCTTGATTGTGGCCATGAAGCTAGATCAACTTTCAACAGTACAACACCTGTTTGCTTTGTAGAAAGGCCTAGAATTTTGCCTTGTGGTGACCAAGTGACACTTCCTTGTAGTATCGATATTAATCAATATAAATGCAAGGCTTTAAAGAGTATTATTCTTTCTTGTGGACATAAAAAGAACATACCCTGCTTTAAAAAAGATAAAGTGGATTATATTATTTGCCATGAACCTCGTCCTTTACTTTCTCCATGTGGTCATACAGTAGATGTACCTTGTAATTTAAATTTAGAGGGCAATGAACTACTAGCTTATTGTTCTAAATCTTGTGGTAAATTACTTGCATGTGAACATCTTTGTCTCAATGAATGTAAATTTTGTTTTGATTTTGGTATTCATGCTCGTTGTTTATATAAATGTGATTTAAAATTAAATTGTGGTCACTTGTGTCGAGGATTTTGTAATAGTCCTTGCCCACCTTGTAATGAAACTTGTTCATTAATTTGCCCTCATGTTGATTCTAATCATAGTAAATGTATTAATAAATGCTATCGTCCATGTGTTGAATGCCATGAGCCATGTAAACGACGCTGTGATCATGTTTTTTGTGAATTACCATGCTTTAAACCCTGCTCTGTTGAAGCATGCTCTGTTTCTTGTACTGAACTTTTACCTTGTGGGCATTACTGTATTGGTCTGTGTGGTGATCCATGTCCTTATCTATGTCGTGTGTGCAATGAAGATGATATTGAAAGTGGTAATCCTAAATCAGATCATTATGTTATGTTGGAGAATTGTGATCATGTTATTGAAGTTAATGAGCTGAAGAAGCACATTTACCTATGTTTAGATTCATTTCAATGGCCAGATTGTCCAAAATGCTCAACTTCAATTTTTCGAAGTTTACGTTTTAAAAATGAATTACACGTAGCTAAAGAAAAAGTTTTTAAATCTTGGAATATTGAAGAAAAGATATCTGAAATTTATTATTTATTGCATATTATGTATGAAGATTATGAAGATAATATTCCAGCTGTGTTTCTTGATGTAAATAGTAAAATTACTTACATTTTAGAACAAGAGCATCCAACCTTTGATCTTTTGATTATTTTGAAACATTGTGTTTTGCAGTTGAGTAAATTGGTGAAAATTCATAAATTAATTGAAAATGAATGTATGGAAAGTAACATACAAAATCGCTTTGAAACTTTATTACTATGGATATCTAGTCACTTAAAATATGCTAGTTATCAGCAGTTATATGAATTAGAAATATCAGTTGATAAACTTGAAAAATTAGTTAAATTATAATAATCTAAGTTATTTTATTAACATTTATATGTATTATTAAATGTTTCATTAATTATTTTCCTCTAATTTTATATTAGAACAAATTTAAGAAAAATTTTACCTTTAATTATATATACATTTTTGATTATGAAATTCGTCTTGCTAAAAATTTTAATTTGTGATTATTTATTTTTTCTTTTTATACTTTAATAGTGTTAATTCTTGTATAATTTTGATTAACCAGTGATGATGTACTAGTTCCAACTAGTGCTAAAGAAATGCCAAATTTAAAAGTGTGAAATACCTATAAAATCCAATAAAAATATAATTTATACATTAAAATTATATAATTCTTTGAAACAGTTGATAGACTAGTTAATAAAATGCAATTTACTTTATATAAGGGTCTGAAAGTCAATGAAATAGAATTGTTTTTTCTTAGCATGAGTTCATTTTATATTTTTAGCATTACATTTGTAAACTATGCATTCTGCTTACTATAAAATAAAGTCTGCCTTTAAAATTTTTTACACTCTTCTTTTTGTTGTTGATTTTCTGTAACTCCTAAATTATATTCAGATTGTTTCATAAATTTTTACTGTCTTAAATTATCAAATTACAATTAGATGAGTTTAAAATTTCTAACAGCTTCTTCCAAATTTAATGTCGGAAGGTATTATATAAAATTTTAATTAACTTTGTAAATTAATACTCAGAAGGCATTTTTTTAATTTAAAAATTGTCTATTTGTTTAAAAATATTTGTTAAATTTTTTAAATCACACAATATTTGAAAACAATAAATATAAAACGTTTTGTTTATGTAAACTTAATTGAAACTGGTTTCTGGAAAAAATTTTGTAAGTGAATCTTATAAGAAAATATGATTTGTGATTCATAAAATACAAATTTTAAATGTATATGGGATATTTATCTAAATATTGCATGTGTAAAAAATATATTAGAAATTAATTTAATGTAATAACTTTTATGGCAATGTAGTATTTTTCATTCTGTGACCGCATTCATCGATTTATTGTAATTCTAACTCATTTAATTGTAATTAATCTAATTGTAATTTGATAATTTTTTCTATTTATAATTTCTAGTGAACATAAAAATTACATATTGTTAAATTTTAGGGATTTCACGATGTGTATAAATTATCATATCACAATTAAAAATTTGGACAACTTTTATGGTGCAGTGTAAGATATTTATGATAAATTTTAAGTCTATCACATTATTTACTTGAAATTTACGCCCCAAATTATAACAATCTTTAATAATTTTATTATGAATTGTGTAAGAGTTTTATATTAATAATATTGTAAATATTTACAAAATTTCATTTAATGTATGAAAATATTTTAAATGAGAATATTTTATTTTATTTAAAACATTTCTTTGTTATTAATTGAAATACAACAATTTTAAATTTAAATAAAATGTTTTAATTGTGCCATTATCTATAAACTTTCGATGTCTTATAAAAAATATCAATTTTTCCTATTGTGTACTTATTCTTAACGGCACACACGTCATCTTTTTACTGTTTCATTCAGAAAACAAATCTTGAGCAGTCTGTAAAAATATTTTTTACTGTGAATAAAATGACAAAAAATATTGTAATGAATAAAAAGGAAATATTTTTGTTTATTATGTAATTGAATAGTTTTTATATATATATATATATATATATATATATATATATATATATATATATATATATATATATATATATATATATATATATATATAATGTTGATTTAAAAGTACAAATCAAAGAAATTAAATAAAAAATTTAACTATAGAATAAATTATAAAATAAATAATTAATTAAAATAAAAAATTTTATGTTTTTTTCTTCAAACAAATTTAAAGATACTTAATTTCACAACCATGCTTAGCCTTTCATCAACACTAAGCAAAATAACTGATAGAACAAATACTACATAAAATTAACAGTCATATCAGAAAAAATATGCCAGAACGCGCGCCCGATTCAGCTTCAGATCGAAACACTCAATAACTACAGCGAATACTCATACTCACAGAAATATAAACGAAGGATATATTCTTTGGACAAGCAACAGCCTCAATTATGCTTTATGTAGCAAAAGCATTTGACAGGGTTTGATTAATGGCTTTCTTTACTAGCATCTCAGTTTTAAATTCTCTATTATGATTTTAATTAAATCATATTTATAAAACGGGAAATTCATTGTAAACTATGACAATTGCTATGCTCTTTACCACGAGAAATTAAAGGTGGAGTACCTCAGGGAAATTAGAGTTGGGACTAATTTTATTCCTAATTTATATAAATGAAATTCCTAAATTTAAAAAAATAAAAATTGGCTTTTTTTTGCAGATGATTTTGCAATTCTAAATAATAGAAAACATAACAATTTCATTGAAAACTTAAATACATAAATCAACTAACCAAAAGGTGTTAAAAAGGTGATGGAAACTCAATTTAAATATCGAAAAAACTCGATCAATAGTTTTCTCATATGAAAACACTCCTACAAAAAGTAACAAAAGAATAGAATAGAAACCACAAATTGAATACTTTGGAATCATTATGGATTGCAGATTGATTTGGATCCCACAAATTGAGAGAATAGATAACCTCATAGCTTTAAAGCCATTCTTAGGAAACAAATAGGAAAAAATTCTTAACTAAATTTTATAAATAAACTACTTTATACAACAATACTAAGTTTTATAATTATGTATGTCTCAACAATCGATGGATTATTGCAAAATCAAATTTTGAAAAATTAAAAAGTATCCAAAACATTTCTCTGAGAACAAATGCCGATCGAAACAGGAATCCCAATTCTCAGTAAATACATAGCTCAATAGGCAGAAAATTTTTCTATAAAAACTAATTTGAACATCCAAATCCCGAAATAAAAAATATTCCCAATTATGATCATAAAGATGAAATAAAATGACCTAAATCAGTTTTGAATAACATCTCTAAATATTAATAAACAAATAAAAACGAAGTTTATTTACAAACAAAAGGATGAAATGGAAAAAAGGAAAGGTGTCATAATAGTTGTGTGCAAGATGGTTGGTTTGGTTTGTCGCTCAACGGTTATTTTTTTGCACACGAGGGCTAATTAGTCCGGCACCTACGGTTTAAAGTAGATTACGAACCACTACAAACATCCGTGCCCAAGGTGGGATTCGAACCCACGAACTGTTGAACCGAAGGCAAGAGCGTTAACCATTCGGCTAACACCTGCAAGAAAACCCTATAGGAGGTTTGAAATGATTTGCTGGAAGCTGGTATAGGTGTTTTGGGAGTACCTAAAGCTGAGCTCCTACATCCAGTACTGATTTTATGATATTAAATGAAACAACCTTTTGGTTCAATTCTAGCTTTTTGCTAAGAATAATAAGAGAAAGGAAGAATGAAGAGAAAATGTATGTGTTATATAGAATAATAGTAAAAAATTTACGGAAGATTTATTTAATGTTTTCACGAATCTGTTGTCTCCAGCATCGTTCAATAACACAAAATACCTTCATTTTGGACGACACATTTATTACATACTATTGTTGTGCATGTTAATGTACATTAACTTGCACAACATTAATTATTAGCACAAACATAAATTTAGACGTTACTTTCCACATTATTCAAAGGAACATAATTTTTCATAGCCCGGGACCTTCGCTGCCACTCGTATTCACAGACGCACAATTCTCGCTCCAACACGACTCAGTCCAACATGTCTCTTCCATCAGCACATAACGAAATCAAAAGTTTCCGTTAAGTGCTTGATTTCCACAATTTACTTTTGTAATTGTTTTTTCCTGAGTATTTACAAATTAAAGGTTGATGAATACAAAGTAAATATTTTTTTATCGTTTTTTTTAAAATATTTTTTTTATGATAATAAAGAAGAATGTTTAAATAAAAGGTAAAGATAAAGCAATACAAATTGTTTTAATATAAAATTATTTTTCTTTTTACCTATCTTTACTCAGATCCCGCGGGCTTTACTCAGATCTCCTATAGGAGGAATGCCTTTGTCCTGTCTTATTTTCTCTTCGATGTATCTGTTTGTAAATAATTGTGTTTGTTCATGTATGAATTTTAGAGAATTTTTTGCTAATTTGGTTGTATTTTTGAAAGAAAATTTTGTATATATAAATTATTATTTATTATTGGTTTGAGTTTATATTTAATTCATCTTTTTATAGTCGGCATAATTTGTAATGTTTTAAAGTTCTGGATTTGGGTTTTCTATAGTGTCTTCAAAAAAAATTTCTGTCTGTTGTGTGATGTATTTAATTAGTGTTGGGATTCCTGTTTCATGTTTAATTTTATTTCTGCAATGGGGCGTTTATAAACATTCTTAGTGAGATATTTTGAAGACTAGTTGCGGAACTGTAAATTGGTAATGCGTACATAATTATTGGTCTGAGAATGGTTGTGTAGATTACTTTTTTATTTTTAAAGTTTAATGTAGAATAAATGTTTGCTTTCATTGTGTTGAATTTATTCCTAATTTTTTCAATTTGGGAGATACGTGTGAGTCTCTTGTCCATGATTTTTTCCGGGTAGTCAACTTTTCATTGCCATTCTATTCTTTTATTTTGAACAATTAATTTTTCCGGAAGTTTGTTTGCAGAAGAAAAGATAATTGCCTCTTTTTTTAATATTTAAATTTATTTTTCATCTTTTGAATAATTTTGTGAGTAGATTTAAGTATTTGTTTAGATTTTCTAGTGTCCTTAGGATACATCAAGTATTACTTAGAATACATCTCGTTAATATTGCTGTCATCTGCAAAAAGAACCAGTTTTAGTTTTGGATTTTGGGATGTCATTAACATACATTAAGAAGAGAATTGGGCCTAGTTTATTTCCTGGAGCACTCCACTTTTCATTTCTTGGGGTAAAGAATTGCGATTTTCATAATTTATGATAATTTTTTTGCTTTCGAGGCATGATTTAATTGGTATTATGAGGTATGTGGGAAATTTGTAACTGAAAAATTTGTAAAGTCAGCCTTAGATCCAGACCGGATCAAAAGCTTTAGTCACATCCAGCATTACTGCAGCAGCTGCCTGTCCGTGTATATAACCTTCATATGTAAATTCTGTAATTCTAAGAAGAGTTGGTGTATATAGTTGAGAATGCTTCAGTCTTAATCTGAATTGTTTGTGAATACTTATTTTTTGTTTCTAATAAAATAATTGTAAAATAACGCGGTGTGGTTCTCGTTATGTTTCTGGGCTGCAACCTGCTATTGCAATGTTAACGTGAAAAATTAACATGATTTCTAATGACTCATTTATTTATATTACGATGCACAAACATAAATTATAGATACATATATTCCTCATCGTCCGGGAGTGGGAGTTTCGCTACCCCTCCTCATACCAATTCCCGTGAGCGAGGAGCTTCACCCACGCTTTCGCTTGTGTGATTGACTGGCGCGCCCTCACACGCCGCCGCCAAGAGTAAAACTATCTTCTCCATAGGCTTGTTTTGCTTAAACAGTCTTGACATTGAACTATTTACTTGCAGGAACCCAGAGAGAAACAAAATATATCATTAGTTAATCACATATAAAAGCTGATATTAAGAAACCATCCACATGAGAATTGATGTTTGCCAAAAGTAAATAAAACTTACCAAATACCCAATAATTAGTGGGACCGTCCAAAAAATGACAACTCATCCAACACGCTGATCGTTTACATACATATATTATACACTTTCAAATATATAAAAATTGGAAAACATAATAAACATTAAGAGATAACATACAAAAAACTCACTCATTTATTTCTAGCCTGGATAGAGCATCTGCCCCAAGATGAAAAATACCAGTTTGATGAATTATTTTATAGTTCCATCTTTGCAATGCTAATGCCTACCTTGTTAATTTGGGACACTTAGGAGTGGTTTCAATTAAAAATTTTAAAGGATTGTGGTCGGTAATAATCTCGACCATTGTACCATGTAGCCATTTATCAAACTTTTTAAGACCAAACAAAACTGCATATGCTTCTTTTTCTATCGTCGACCAATTTTTCTGCGTATTAAATGTTTGACTAACAAAGGCTATAAGTTTATAATTATCCTTAACATCCCTTTGCATGAGAAACCAACCAATTGCGTAATCAGATGCGTCCGAATGAATCTGAAAAGGTTTACTGCAGTCGGGAATCGATAATGCAGTTACTTCAAAAAGCAAATTTTTTAAGTGCTGAAAAGATTCTCTTTTTCCCCAGTTATCATCATTCGACTTTTTACCTTTAGTTAACTCCGTTAAAGGCGACGCTAATTCTGCGAAATTTGGTATGTAACTTCGATAAAAACCCATTAACCGTAACACTGATATAACTTCCTTTTTAGTGGTTGGTCGTTTTAATTTCTTTATAGCTAAAATTTTATCATTATCAGGTGCGTGTTTACCGCTTCCTATTTTATGACATAAAGGTTTTATTTCTTTAGCTGCAAAAGTACATTTTTCAAGTTTGACTGAAAGTTTATAATTTTCTAATTCTGTAAGGACATTTTTTTAAATATGTTAAATGTTCACCCCAAGTTTTCGAATAAACGACTATATCATCAATAATCTTGAGCATAGGAAGAGTGATCCCTCAACACCTGGTTCAGAACCATCTTGAAAGTACCAGATGCGCCAGATAACTCAAAAGGCATAACTTTCCACTGGTATACTCCATCGTGATTGGAAAAAGCAGTTAGCTCTTTACCATTTTCATTCATTTTTATTTGATAATACCCCTTTTGTAAATCTAGACACGTTAAATATTGAACCATACTCCCAATAAATATCATTTCCTGCATATCTTTCATATGGAAATTCGGAACCTTTTCCCCTGCATTTAGAGCTCTATAGTCCACATACATTCTAATTGATGCATCCTTCTTCGCTACACACACAATTGGATAAGTTATCTCAGCTTCGGAGGGCTTGATCAGGTTCGAATCAAGAAGTTCTTGTACTTGCCTGCTTACCTCTGATCGATATGACATCGGAACACTATAAGAATGTGGTTTGTGTCGGGTGGCATTGGATAAAAGTTCTATTCTATGTTCACCAACCTTCATATGCATGTACATGTTTAAAACTGTTATCTGGCATCTTAACAAGAAATGAATGTCCGTTTTTCTTTTTCGTAGTAGTCCCTGGACCTTGCCAGCGAGCTAACAACTTATTTTTAGAGTCTGGAAAAAGGACAATAACTTTGTCACCTGGATTAAATGTCTTTGAACTAGATCTCAAGTTGTAATAATGCGCCATCTTATCTTGTTCTATTTGAGAGGTTATTTTGGCTCTCAAAGCAGCATCTTCCAATTTCCTTTTGAGGTTTTCCATAAAAACTGAAATCGGAGTTGTGTCATGTTGAAGACCTTCTAACTCTCCAGTCCACGTTTTCTGTAGAATTGAAAGTGGACCTTCAGGTTTGCGACCACACAACAGTTGGAATGGGGCAACTCCAGTGATATAATTTGGCACTTCTCGGTAAGCCCAAAGAATGAAATGAATTTTAGTATGCCATGTTCGAGGTTCGTCGAGAATGACATGATCAGCATTCGTTTTGAAGTTTGGTTAAAACGCTTCACTAGTCCATTGGATTGAGAATACAAGGGCGTAGAAAATCTTGGACTTGATTCCATTCTCTTTTCAAACTTTTTAGTCAGCTCAGAAGTGAAATTAGTCCCATTGTCTGAAGCAATGATATTAGGCACTCCAGTCCTCATGAATATTGACAACAGAGCTTCACATGTTGCTTTGGTTATAAGAATTGTTAATGGAACAGCTTCAGCCCATCTTGTGTACTGAACTACCAGGCACAGCACATATTTATGAACTTTGGAGCTAGGTGGCTCAATTGGTCCTATAACATCAACGTTTACCACTTGAAATGGCAATTCGGGTCTCTTTCTACGAGCTCCTATAACTACAGGAGTTATAGGAGCTCGATCTTTAACTTTAATTTTCCTTGTTAACTGGCAGTCTTTGCAAGCTTCACAAAATTTCTTACGTCTTTTGAAAGGCCAGTCCAATAAAAGGAATATCTTATTCTCATAGCAGTATTCTTTGATCCCATGTGACCATCAAATACAGAGCAATGAGCCACTTTTAAAACTTTTCTTCGTCATTTTGGTAAAACCAAATAGTTTGTTGTTTCCCCCAGAATTTTTTCTTTATGCAACAAAAATTAGTCTTTGAAATAAAATCCTCCTTTTTCTTCCTTTGCATTTTTCCTAGCTTCCTCTAGATCTTTACAAGTTTCTTGCTCTTGGAGAAATTGTTCAGTTTTCTTACGTTTCACCGGAGTTTTTTCCACTTCTGCAACACAAACTTCGCTCATTGTAAATTCGTCAGTAAAGTTATCTCTATTTTCTTGTTTTTTCCGTATCTCATCAAATTCTTCACATTCAACCTTAGTATTATCTATTACAGATATTTTCTATTCAGAAACAATAGTTTCCATTAGCACGTTTTTATTTCTGGCGGCAAGAGAACGTCTTCTACGAGGGAAGGAGTAACTGTACAGAGGACATCTTGATGCAAGACGTCACCCGTACCTCCCATATATAAACTCATTGGTATGTTTACTAAAGGACATTTCTCTGCAGGACAGAGAATTCTTTTAATATAAATTGATGGCTTGTTCTCCATAGGGAAATCTTCTACCATATTACTTCTAACCACTGTGATTTCAGTTCCTGAATCTATCAGAGCGGTTGCTCGTTTTCCATTAACATTTATCTGGATTATCTCTAAATTACACAAATTTTCATCAATTATGTTTCTCTTGTGAGGTATTACTTTGACCACTACAGCCGTTTTATATTGCTTCGTTTCCTCATTTTCTTCACAGATTTCCACTGCAGCTCTATTTACGTTGAACTTCTTTACATCTTGTTCAGTTTGTTTTTTGAAAGTTTTGGGCAAAACTTCTTCACATGTCCATCTATATCACAAAATAGCATACATACTTAAGGCGAATTTTAGAAATTTCTCGTTGGGAATTAAAATTCAAATGTTTGTTTTCGGCACGAGGCATTCCATGATTATCATATCTTCAGCTATCCCTTTGTAATGGATACTTGTTATAAGTTTGGGTCGGAACTTTAGGCAGTGCACCTGTTTGCTTCTTATACGACTTGTGTACAGTTTCATATTCGTCAACTTGTCAGCCAAAAGTGATGTTTTGGCTATCTTTCCCAATTAATCGACGAAATGGTCTCTTATTTCAATAGGAACTCTTCTCCTATCTTGGTCGGTGATTATATAAGGTTCTTAAGTCCTTTAAAATCAGTTACTTTAAGTCCGTCGATCCAAACCTGGAAATATAGTTTGTCACTTCGTAGACAAAATCTCGCCATGTCTTATCTGGACTTCGTTGGTGCTAAACGAATTTTTGCCGAAATCCTTCTGCATTCATTTTGAATTTCTTTAATAACACCTCTTTCACGTGTTCATAGTTTCCAAATTTTTCTTCTGGAATTCTGGTAATCAATTCCACAATGTCTGACGGCATAAGAGATAACAGATATGAAACCAGATCGTTTTCTTTGATTTTTATCCTTTTGACCTGTTTTTCAAACAATGAAAGATATAACATAATATCGCATTCCTTTGCATCGAAATGAGGCATCGACTTGGTAAGTTCCATTTGTATATTATTTGGCCCTAATCTTTCTGTTTTCATCACACTTAGACTTGCTTCTATTCGCAATTTCTCCAGTTCAAATTCCATTTGCTGCTTTTTAACTTCTGCTTCTAATTCTCTTTCTTTCTTCACCAATTCATTTGCTTCTAACTCCTTTCTGGTATTGATGATTGTTTCTAACAACGTTTTAGTAAATTCTTCATCATATGAAGCACTTCCATTAATGAGCTCTAGAATTTTCACTATCCTGACATCAGGAATGCGACGCCTAATTCTGAAGCCAAAACTAAAAGATCTGACTTTTTTCCTTTCGGAAAGTAAGTAATATTTAATGCTAAATATTTAAACACGCCTGAATGAATTTATTAAATTAAAATTTCAAAAATAACAAATTCCGAAAAAAGTTTTGTTTTTCTTTCAACCAAAGTTAGATTTTAGAACTGAAAAATCGTAAATTGAATTACTGCGGAAATGACTTATTTAAATTATAAAACATGTATACAATGAATTAAACCCAATTATTTAAAAAAAATAAATAAAATAACTTTGAAATGATAATTATAAGCAAAGACTTTCGATTTAAATTTATATCATTATATTCATTTATAATAATAACATTTCAATTGTAATATAGACAGTGATCAATTTAGTTCTAAATGAACTCACTAATAGCAGTGATTTATGCAGTTCTTTCACATTATTAAAATGTATACATTCACATTAAACAAAATTTGCAACAATAGATTTAAAATTCAAATGTTAATTTCTTTTCAAATCTTTAATCAAAACACTTAAAAAAATATGCAAATCTATTTAACTGTAATAATTATTAACATAAACAAAACTTTTAAAATATGTTCTATAAATATACCCTTTTTTTATTCAAACCAAACTTTCACCTGTTTTATTTAAATCAAAGTTCGAGATAATAAAAAAATATTTATAACAGTCCATAAAAAAGTTTAAAAGAACAAGTTCAAAATATTAAATAATTTCCTTTTTTCTATCTTATTTCCAGATATCAGAAAGCAACAAAAAAAAAATGAGTAACGATTTTGTTACCCGTGTGCTTCTTTTCCTTTCTACCACACCCACAGACTTTTCGACTCCAAATGAGAATTGAAATCAAAACAAATTTATACTACGTATGATACAATTAGCTATTACTCTACTTCAAATAAATCACCTTTTTTTTAAATGAGAGAACAAGAACACACGAATTCATACAGTTTCTAAGATATACTTTAACCATGTAAATGAACAATAATAATATATTAAAATAATCATAAAATACACAATGATCAACACAATGAAATTTATTTCACTGACGTAAAAACAATTTAAAAAAGCAATACATTTTAAAATACAATATAACCATTTATCAACTTTGAATTTCAATACTGCTTACGCAGAAATTTATTTATTTATTTATTTTTTTATTGGCGTGAAAAATTTAATTTCGTTTACTAATGCACAGTTTTATACCTCACAATATTTATCACTGGCGTGATACACCACAATCATACTATTCAATTCAATACTGCTGACGCAGAAATTTATTCTCATTTGCTGACGCAAAATTTCAGTACGCATCATTGACGTGTACACAAAATTCACAATAATCAAGAGCAGAACTTTATTAAATTAATAATCATACTTAAAACTTAAGTATACTTTTTCTTAAAAAAATATTTCTTATTATGAAATCTTAATAGAGGATCCCAACTAATAAATAAATATTTGGCAAACATCCCTCACCCTCTTTGTAATATGGACATCCCTCAAAAACATCGATGAGGTTCATCCTGTTTTACTTGTCCATTCGTATTTTCTTTTTGCGGCATTGCCCCGCTGCCACCATTGTAGCATAACGCGGCGTGGTTCTCTTTATGTTTCTGAGCTGCAACCTGCTATTGCGATGTTAACGTGAAAAATTAACATGATTTTTGATGACTCATTTATTTATATTAACATACACAAACATTAATTACTAATACAAACATAAATTATAGATACATATATATTTTGAGATACATATATTCCTCATCGTCCGGGAGTGGGAGTTTCGGTACCCCTCCTCACACCAGTTCCCTGTTCCGTCTCCTCCTCGCCCACGCTTTCGTTTGTGTGACTGACTGGCGCGCTCTCACAATAATTAATTTGGTGTAATATTTGTTCTTCTGCTAATAGTTGAAAGGAAGCTTATTGGTCTACAACTTTCTGGTTTTATGTGGTTTTTTCCAGGCTTAGGAAGTGGTTTTATGATAGCTGCTTTCCATATATTTGGAAAGTATGTTTGTTGAATTATGCTATTAATTATTTGTGTTATGTTAATAATGTATTTAATTGTGATTTTTGATTTCCTTAGGGTCAATGGTCTGATGGACCTTGTCTGACTTTGTCAGAAATCTGGAGGATAAGCCACCACAACATTGTGAGTTTTTTTTAGCATTTTGTTGAAAATTTGATCTTGTCCTGGAGCTTTGCTGTTTTTTTAGTTATTTGATACTATTTATATTTTGATCTGGTGTAATTTGTTGGATGTTAATTTGGAAATTTGCTATTTCTAGTTTTTTAATTGTGTTTTCTATTACAGTTTTTGAATCTGTTTGATTATTGTTTTCCAATTGCTTTTTAAAGTGTAGAGCAGTTGGTTGGTTGGTTGGTTGCTGTTCTGAGACTTTTCACTGCTCCAGTTTTTGTTTCTATTATTCTAGGAAGATCTATATTCAAAATCTGTTGATGCTTAAGAGGAATTTAATAAAAGTTTTTAGTTTTTTTGAGTTAGATGTGTATTATATAGTTAGGGAGTAGTTGTACCTTTCTATAATCAAAAAAAGAAAAAAACGAGATCAAATTGAGAAAGAGAATTCAAATAGAAACTGAAGAATGGAGAAGAAAAGCTGAAATAGACTCTGAAGAACGGAGAAGAAAAGCTGAAATAAAAACTGAAGAGCGGAGAAGAAAAGTTGAAATAGAAGCTGAAGAACGGAGAAGAAAAGCTGAAATAGAAGCTGAAGAACGGAGAAGAGAAGCAGAAAGAGAACATGAATTAGAAAAGCTGAGATTAGAAGTTCAATTAAAACTTACAAATGGATCCCCCAGTGAAGATGCGCAACATTCTCGTAAAGATCTTCAAGGAATGATCCATAGATATGATGTAAAAGAAAATATTAGTCTATATTCAATTCTTTTTGAACGCCAGGCACGTCGTGCCCAAATACCTAAAGAATCGTGGGTTTCATATTTGTTGGGCTTACTGCTGTATGGAATCACACAAATAATTGCACGAGAACCAGAAAAAAAAGCACAGAATTATGATTATGTTAAGGAAGTTTTATTTAAAAGATTTAAATTGACCCCAGGTAAGTTCAGACAATTTTTTGTAAAACATCAAAAAGAAAATGATGTTACTTGGATAGATTATTATCATGAACTTAATAATTATTTTTATGGATAGATCAATGGACTTAAATTTGATACTTTTGAAAAGTTATATATATAAGTAATTTAATCCTAACGGATCAGATTAAGAAGAGAGCTCCACAAGAATCTAAAGATTTCTATTTAGATGAATGGGGTAATATAAACAATTCACTTCATTTGGCAGAAAAATTAGAAGAATTTAAAGACATTGAGAAAACTATCAAAGCCAAAGTTAATTATAATGTAATGAAGTATAAAACTATTCAACATCAAAATCAAAGATCATATAGCCCACCTCATAGGTTTGTGAAACGTGATAATAAACATAGGAATGAAAATTTTAAAGCGGAGAAGAAAGATCTTAAGGAAGGATTTAAAGATATATATATATATAAAAGTTTTGAAAAAAGAAGACTACTGAAATGTTTTGAATGTCATTCTACTGATCATTTGAGATCACAATGCCCTTTAATTAAAAGACACTTCCCTAATTCTATAAATAACGTAGGAGAAGAAATGGTTAAATAATTACTCAAACCATATACAATTATTGGGAAAGTCAATGGAATTAAATGTGAAATTTTGAGAAATACTGAAGCCAAAATAGATATTTTTAGTATGAAATATGTGTTGCCTGATGATATGACTGGTGAACATGTTTGGGGGCAACAACCCTTAGATTTAAATCCTACTTATTTACCAATTGCACGAATTGTGTTGGAATGTGAATTAGGAAATGTTATTACAAAGGCTGCTATTATTGCAAATAAATTGGATCGTGGTAGATACCTACTAGGAAACCGAACAGCCTCATTAATAGAGGAAAAGAAGGAAAATAAGAATTTGGAGATGAGATAAATTATGTGCAGACTAGATGTCAAAGACGTATAGAAGAGGAATTGAAGATGAACTCAAACATAACAAATGATGATTTGGAAACAAATTCCGATGAAGAGGTTGTGGATAAGGAAGAATTAACAGTTTTACTAGAAGAACAGTCTGATGATCCCTTAGTTTCCTTACTTAAGATTGATAAAGGAAAATTCAAAGAATGCCAGAGAACAAGTGAGGACCTCAAATCCTTGTTTAAACAGGCCGAGAGTATCGAGTGTAGCAAAGTCAACAATACAAATTATGTAATAAAAAATGTACTATTACTCAAAAGAAAAGTAGATAAATTAGGACATGAAAATTTTTTATTAGTCGTTCCTAAGGAGTTCAGAGATAAACTCAAAATAGCTTGTCATGAAGGTACATCCGCTCATCTTGGAGTTTCCTAAACAAAAGACAGACTAGTTCGAAATTTTTACTGGCCAAACTGTTACAAAGAATTAGAAGAATTTTAAAGTCTTGTGATCCTTGTCAAAGAGCCAGAAAAGTTGGAGAAAAAAGAATGATGAAAGTAGCACCAATGATAAAAGAAAAAAGAATCCTATGAAAGTAGTACCAATAATATCTGAAGTTTTTAGAAAGATAAATATAGATGCTGTAGGTCCTTTGCCTGTCACACCTTCAGGTAAAAAATATATTCTTACTGTTATGTGTCTTGCATCCAAATATCCAGATGCTGTTGCCTTAAGCTCCTACTACATTAGAGTTGTCCAGATTTCAGTTTGAGCAACTCCCGTAGACTTAACGTTAACCTCACAGCTTAAAACTTGAGCAACTCGTTCTTTTCGTCCAATCAATGCTTGAGATTTCTTTCAGGTTTGCTGTAAGAAAATAACAGCTTTACTAGATTTAATAATAGATCCCTTTTTTGGCTAACATTTTTAAGGTTGCCATATTTTACTCAGAAGGTGTCCACATTTCATAATGAATTCTTATTTGGGAATTTAATTTGTAGCCAAATTTTATTTACTATACGCCATCTTGCTTCATGTGAACTATTACTTTTAAGATGGGGAAAGATAATCTTTGCCGACGGGAAAATCAATGCTAATACATAACTACCACATTTTGTGTGTATAATTTATTCTTAAATAAAAAGATTAAGAATTTGAAAGAATAAATAATTTCAGATTGAAGCTTCAATTTAAACATAAAATTCTACAAACACGATACAAAATTGTATATATTGTATTGTAAGATTTTCCTATACAAAAATAATTTCTTAACAACAATTTTTATAAAAAATTAATGATTAACTATTGATATATTAAAAAAAGAAACTCAAATTACTATTTTAAAAGTTGAGGAAATGCACAAAAATTATATTTTTTTAAAAATATATATATTAGTTATGAATTTTAATTTATAATTTATTTTTAAAATGAAAAAATCAATTATTTCTCTTTTTCATTAAAGTAAATATTGTGGCATATTAAAATAAGATGCATTTTTAAACTAATTATTTATTACATTTAAACAAACACACCACATAAAAGCAGAGATTCTGCACACTATCTTTATTTATATTTAGTTTCTTAAACTATAATCTGTAATAAAATGACAAGTATATTTTGAATGAATATATATATATTTAAGTTTTATGGGGAAAATTGAAGAAAAGAAATAATTGATAGCATTTTGTGATGACATTATATGAATAGTTTGTTTCATATTACATTTTCAAATTGAAAAAAATGTTATAAAATTTGTATGAAACTAAAAGAATGAAGTGCTATTTAGCCTCATAGCTGATAATCTTGCAAGTGAAAATCATGGTGAGGCATTTGAATATCTACAGTGAATTTTCTTTTAGGAAGAGTTCACATAAGTTGTGGGTCATATTCATTTATATTGCACTTGTTATTGCTCATTGTAAAACTCTCAAGCACTCGATGATAGACGTGTGTGGAGAAAGCTCATCTATATGACACTCATCCCTAATTGTTCAGTAGTGACTGCAATTAGTCTTTATTGTTCATTTCAATGATTAGTTAATTGTTTTCCATTAGAAGTCAAAATACTCTCTATATTGACCATGATGTGAATTAAATTATTTTGCAAATATAGCAATCATCTATATTTTTTATACTTATTTTCACATTATTTGTATTTACATCGCAAATAGGAACAAATACAAGATTTCTATTTTAATCAAATATTGTATTTAATTTCATTATTAAAATTGTAACTTTTTAACACATAAAGTTGTAACACAGCCCTTTTTTAAATTTGATTTTTAACTAGTTTTACTATAATCTATAATATGGTAAAAATGCTTCATCATAAAAACAATTGAAAAAGGCTTTAAATTATAAAAATTTTATATTGATTTATATCAATTTAATACACAATGTATACAGGAATAATATTTTAATGTTTATTTAAATAGAAATTTTTGCTTACATTAAAATCATTTCACTATATTTTATTTGTACACTCCAGTATTTTCATCATTATAGGAATTTATTTTTAAGTTTAATTTACATACTGTCAAAAGTAAATGGAGTTAGTTGTAAGATTGCAATATATTTTGGATGAGTAAATGAACATTATGTAAGTGTGTTCCAGGGAAAAAATGTATAAAAGAATTTAATTAAATGAAGAATAATAATGAAATTTTATAAATATATATTTGTAAATAATAAACCAAAATGCTTGTGCCTTCAACATTTAATTATAATGCATTAACTTGCTAAAAAGAAAAACAGGATTTTAATGTAATGAAAAAATAAAAGTAAAATAAACACTAAATATTTTTATATGACATACTTATTTCGACTGGAGTTTCAGTTTAAATATGCAAATTTAAGTTCAACACAAACTGTAAACATTGTAAAATGACAAAATAGTCTCATGCATTGAATAACTAACAAAACTTTAAATGAAATTAATGTTTGAAAACTCAGTAAATTTAATAGATATTGAAATCGGATTACTTCTCATCTACTTTGCTGAAGAAATTAAAAACAATTTTAATTATCTGAGTTTTTAACTATCTATTAAATTTATTATGTGTTTCATCTATAATATTGAAAAAGAATACAAAAAGACAAAAAATTTTTTAATCTTCATCAAGTGAGTTTTTTAAATTGATTATTTCTAACTGAAGAGCATTTCCTTTTTGTTTGTTTTTAATACCGGCAATTCTGCTAGATTGAAATGGAATACAATAATTAAAACCAATCACTTATTTCCATGTTATTACTTCCACTTGGCGAAAAAAAGACAAAACATGATCCGTGTTTAAAATCATTGGCGATATGAATTGCTCGAGTTGCTGCTGCATGCACAAAAAAGTTGCTCATTCTCAGCAACTTATAACGCCAATAACTTTCATTTGGCATGAAACTTGGCGAAAACAAAATGATTTACAAATTTCAACTGCGCAGCTGTGAAAAAATCTGTAATCTGTTATTTTTAAATTAAATGTTTTCCTTCCTTAATTGTTCACTAATTTTATTTAAATTATGTAGAGAACCGATGCCTCTGGGACCCAAAAGATAAACTTTATTTTGACAAACACAAGATAGGTGTAATAATTAAAGAAATTTCCCATATTTTTGCAGAAACATTTCAAAGGACTATATCAGAGTTGCCCAGATTTCAGTTTGAGCAACTCCCGTAGACTTAACATTACGTTAACATTATCTGGTAGATACAGTAACATATTAAAATAACTTTTGGTGTGAGTGGTTTTTATATTATTACTTAAGATTGTTAAATTTTACATTGATAATAATGTATCTAAATAAAAAATTTTATAGATAAAATGATACTAATATCAGCATTTTAGCCATTTATTATTTACAAAACTGA
This sequence comes from Latrodectus hesperus, assembly GCA_037975125.1. Lineage (NCBI taxonomy): Eukaryota > Metazoa > Arthropoda > Arachnida > Araneae > Theridiidae > Latrodectus > Latrodectus hesperus. The sequence continues at coordinate 59,047,566 of CM075855.1, forward strand.
ATCATCCACATGTTAATTTTAATAAAGTCATAAAATAAACAATATCTTTCTAAAATTGATTCAGATTCAGTATAAATACTTTCTTAAAACTCTGTTTTTGCTTTTTAATCATCAATAATCCTAAAACTTAAAATATTGTAAAAAAAGTTTTTTTTTTAAATATTAACTCAAAGTTTCTTAAACTTATTGTGTTCCTTAAGAATAATGACATTATGACATATTATCTATGACGTAGTTTATTGAACTTATATTAATGTTATTTAAGTGCAGGTTAAATTTGCAGATGCATTAACAAATAAGATTTAATTTGTAATTAAAGGCAGAAATTATTCATATTAATCATGATATAATAAATATTTATTGAAATGATTTAAATTTATTTGCAGAAAAATTTTGTTAGTAATATATTAAGCTTTCATATTTTGCTTACTTGCACTAGAAATTTCATTTTTTTCTCATAAAGAAATTAAATTTTGTTTTTTTCCAATGTGACCACATTTATTCATTACAAAATGTCATATTGAATATTATTGTGCTTAATCATTAATAAGGAATAATAGATCACAGCTAGTTGACTTTATTTCTAATGTGGTATTCTATGTGGAACAGTATATGAAACTAAATATATCAGGTAAAGACATAATCAAAGCAAACTAAATAATACCTGGTACATGGGTTGTGACAATACCATCCCAGGTAACTTTGTGAGAGATAAAAGTACTGAGAGATATTCTTTGATACATATATGAAATAAAATTTATAATGTAATTAAACAGCAATGTATTATAAGATAAAGATATTTTTGGACGGATAGAACGAGTTGCTCAAATTTTTAGCTGTGATGTCACGTAATGTTAAGTCTACGGGAGTTGCTCAAACTGAAATCTGGGCAACTCTGATAAAGTCCTTTGAAATGTTTCTGCAAAAATATGGGAAATTTCTTTAATTATTACACCTATCTTGTGTTTGTCAAAATAAAGTTTATCTTTTGGGTCCCAGAGGCATCGGTTCTCTACATAATTTAAATAAAATTAGTGAACAATTAAGGAAGGAAAACATTTAATTTAAAAATAACAATATTTAAAAAAATATTATTACTTCTATAAAGATTTATAATAAGTTCTTCTTCCTCAAATGTAAACCTATAATTAGTTGGACTTTCCATTTTATTTTCGACGCTGTAATAAAAATTTTGCAGTGAAAAACGTATGTTGAAATTAGCGGTCTCGCGGAAAGTTGCCAGATATTTCGAACCTGCTCGAAATCTAGAAACGTCTGGCGCTCCACCCCTTTTCTGACGTAACTAAGACCTTAATGACGTCATTTAGTTTTATGGTAATCTCGCGAGACGTTCTGAGCATCTCGCGAGACACGTCTCATGCGATGTTCTACGGATTTGCGGACTGCCTAATGTAATAGGGGCTTAAAGTAATACGGGCTTATGAGAAGCAAAAATAATAAAACAGAAATATTTACAAAATTATTACTAAACATCAAAAAATTATATTAAGTTTGAGAAGAAATAGATTTGTCAACAATATTCTTCGGTTTTGTATTCCTCATTTGAAATATCATAATCTTAAAATAACGTCATTTTAGTTTGCTTTTGTTCTATTAATGTTATTACTTATGATACTTGGACAAGCCAGGCTCACTATGCCGTTGGCTTTGCGAATTTTAAGTCTAGGTTGTATCTTCCTTTTAACTAGAGCACCACGAAGGTGAAAGTATGACCTTGATCTAAGGTTGGCAGAGCGGTTGCCTAACCAGAAACATCGCTGTAACATAGCAGCTGGATGGAGCAAGCTAATGACATCAAATGATCGTGAATTGAAAATGAGCTAATGAAAATAGAATTTAACTATCGTATAGAAAAACGAAACGTCGTATACAAAAGGGGAAATTTCAGAGGAATTTTTTCCGTGCATAAGTGAAAAAGATTTCCAGAAAAGCTTTGAAATAACAGTTATCTGGTAGATACAGTAACATATTAAAATAACTTTTGGTATGAGCAGTTTTTATATTATTACTTAAGATTGTTAAATTTTGCATTGATAATAATGTATCTAAATAAAAAATTTTATAGATAAAATGATACTAATATCAGCATTTTAGCCATTTATTATTTACAAAACTGAATCATCCACATGTTAATTTTAATAAAGTCATAAAATAAACAATATCTCTTTCTAAAATTGATTCAGATTCAGTATTAATACTTTCTTAAAACTCTGTTTCTGCATTTTAATCATCAATAATCCTAAAACTTAAAATATTGTAAAAAAAGTTTTTCTTTTAAATATTAACTCAAAGTTTCTTAAACTTATTGTGTTCCTTAAGAATAATGACATTATGACATATTATCTATGACGTAGTTTATTGAACTTATATTAATGTTATTTAAGTGTAGGTTAAATTTGCAGATGCATTAACAAATAAGATTTAATTTGTAATTAAAGGCAGAAATTATTCATATTAATCATGATATAATAAATATTTATTGAAATGATTTAAATTTATTTGCAGAAAAATTTTGTTAGTAATATATTAAGCTTTCATATTTTGCTTACTTGCACTAGAAATTTCATTTTTTCTCATAAAGAAATTAAATTTTGTTTTTTTCCAATGTGACCACATTTATTCATTACAAAATGTCATATTGAATATTATTGTGCTTAATCATTAATAAGGAATAATTGATCACAGCTAGTTGACTTTATTTCTAATGTGGTATTTTATGTGGAACAGTATATGAAACTAAATATATCAGGTAAAGACATAATCAAAGAAAACTAAATAATGCCTGGTACATGGGTTGTGACAATACCATCCCAGGTAACTTTGTGAGAGATAAAAGTACTGAGAGATATTCTTTGATACATATATGAAATAAAATTTATAATGTAATTAAACAGCAATGTATTATAAGATAAAGATATGATCAAAGATATAAATGTCTGAAAGACGTAATCAAAGATGTAAATGTATGGTTGTTTTACAGTGACAATAACATCCCTTTCCAAGATTTTATATGTGAAAGTTTTTCAGATTTAAATCTATCACAAAACAAATTTAATTCTTTTCATTTAAATATAAATGTAAACAAAAATGCTATAAATTTTGAATTAAAATTGTTATTCCTAAAATAAACCAAATCTGAATTTTTCGTGAAAAACTGAAAATATTTTTATTATATAAAAAGTTAAAAGAGGATAATACTCTGTAATTTGTGGAACATTGATAGTGAGAATTAAATTTTTACTTATTAAGAATTTTGTCTCAAAAATTTTTACTTTTGAAAGCAAAATTGTTTTTTAGAGACTAAAATTAAGTTTATATGCCATGTCTCTAGCACATTAAAATAAACATAGTTGAGATTATTTTTTTTTAATCAATGTACTAGTAGGCATAGATTATATAAGATATTGTGTTACAAAAATTTTCTTATAAATAAAAATGAACTAATTTTAAAAGTAAGATGACTTTAATAAAATAAGCTTTAGACTAAAAGAATATTTTCTTAAGAAAAGTGTCTTGTTTGGTGTGTGATTAATATTTCTTTGGAAATTATGACAGTCAATATTATTAAAATATTTCTTGTTTCTTTCCTCTAGGTTTCAAAGAAATGTGATTATACAGTCCAAGAAAAATATTCAAATGTTCTATACCTCTTGTTTTTAGTTTTCTATCAAACATTTATTTTTCTAGAGCTATTATTTTGATTTCTTTTAGATTTAAAAAACAATTTCAAAGATTTGAAGAATTTGTGCAAAAATATAAGGATTGGAAAATAATTTATTTTGTTTACCTTTGTGATTGATAATTAATTTACTACTTAAAATCTGAGTAACCATGTTATAAATGTATATGTATTGTGTTTTTCAAAACTAAAGAAGACACTTTACCTTTTTGTTTTTGGTTGCATAGTGAATTTCTCATGTGATATATTTTGAGTATAGGAACAGTACATTAGTTTATTTTACATATAAAAATTCCTAAAAAACTTTAGTTACTCAAATATTTCATTTAAGTATTTAACTTCAGAAAAAGTTTGTTAAACTTGAAGATATAAAAACACAATATAAATATTGTCAAGAATATTAAAAAAAATTTAATAACCAAATTTTTTCAAAATTTTCATTTTCTTTAAATTGATAAACTCATTTACTAAAATGACTGATGTTTCAACTAAGGAAAAACAAAATAAAAGTTTCTATATTGACTTGGAAGATGGAACTAATTCATGTCATATATGCAATAAAAAATTTGTACGAAACTGCGTTTTAATTAAACATATTCATGGTCATACAAAAGATAAACCTTATATTTGTGAATTGTGTCAGAAAAGTTTTAGTGCAAAATGCAATTTGACACGACACTATCTTACTCACACGAAAGAAAAAATTCATGAGTGTGAAATTTGTAAGAAAAAGTTTAGTTTGAAGTGTAACCTGCAAGCTCATTATCTCACTCATTCAAATGTAAAACCTTTTTCTTGTAATATTTGCAAAAAAAGCTTTAAACAAAAGCATCTTTTGAATGAACATTTTCTTATTCATACAATGGGTAAACCTTATATGTGTGAAATATGTAAGAGAAAATTCACACAAAGAAATAATTTAAATACACATTTTTCTCTTTTTCATGCCAAATGGAAAAAAATTGGATTTGATGCCTTTACAAAAGTGGTCTTGTAACTACACATTTTAAGAAAAACTCATTTTATCCATTCCTTAAAATATTTCTATTCCTTAAAATATTTTTGCATTAATTGTAAAACAATATTCTTAATGATACTTCGGATGCTTTTGAAATAACCAGAAAAGAATTTAAAAAATTTACATAATAAAATGTAGTAATTAAATATGTTTTACATAAGGTATGTTTTGTTCTCTTGTATATTTGCTGTTTCATTCATTGTTTAACAATAATTTTAATATAACACTTGTGTAATGCTATTGATTAGGTTTATTTTTTAAATTAATTTTCATTATGAATGTTTTCTTGACGAAGGTATTTTTTAAATATTCAATGGCTTTAGCAAAGAAGTTGACTTAAACTCTATAAAAGTACCTAAATTTAATTTTGTGAATTATTTGGAAAAAAAATAGCATTTCAGAGGAATGTAATATATCTTTAGAGGAAGAAAACAATTATTAACAAACAAAAATTTATTGAACTTATAATTCATGTAAAACTATGAAACAATTTGAAACCATTAGTTTTTCAAATAGTTCCTTAGTTGCAAGCATATCATAATAGGGGACATTGCCGCTGAATTTTATCACAATAATCTTTGAATGGAATACAATCTTTTACATTGCTTATTGTACATTCTGAAATGTTAAATGTGTTTGTATTTTTATTATCATGATATTTCAATGTGTTTTTTTTTTATCAATTGTACAATTATGTTTTCAATTCAGTCTCAGTTGTCTGTTTGTCTTAATAGCAAGAGTTAATTTATATTAGCTTTTTTTTTTTAAAGCTGTTCGTCAGATGCAGAAAATGGCTATGATTTTTTTGTGTCTGACTTTTCTTTTTTTATCCTTTCTGATTGATATTTATGGATTGAACTTTGTGGGATATTGTTATAAATTTATATATTAAATATTAATTTTTTAAAATTATTGTTCTGAGGTGACTAATAAATATTTAAGTGGAAACTATTAAATGTGCTTTTTTTAACTGGAAGCATTATGTATGGAAATATTTATATTTAATGTATGCATATATTATATTTTTACAAACATTTGCTTGATGTAAAAGAATCTGAAATTTAATAAAACAATTAAACAAAAAACTTAAATTTGCATTACTAAAATATTTTTAATGATACTAATATTTGTTATGAAAAAAATAGTTAAACACTTGAAAAGATTTTAGTAACTTTATTAAATTAGATATTTTTTATGCTTTATATAGGTAATAATTATTTATTATTTGTTGAGGATAAAGAGATTTTTGCAATATGTGGAAAAAATGCTACACTAGAAATCATCTATCAATAGTTTTTAATTTCTTAAGATCAGTAAATCAATATTATTTTGTTTCATAAAACAATATATATAAAACCTCAAATATGTCAACTTGCTATATAATGAATATTTTAAACTGTAATAGTGTGTTTGAAAAAACAAGCAAAAATTTTCCATTTATCATTTAAAATTTTGTTCACTTTTTTATAGAAGTTAAGGAAAAACGAATATTAATATTTTTTTCCTAAAAATAATGATTGTATCTATTATTCAAGGCATTTTTATATTTAAAGAGAACTTTGGCTATATATCTTATACCTAATTATTAATGATTAAAGAACTATATAAATATTTGATTATTTTAAAGATTAAAATCATTTAATTTTTTTTAATTATGTGTAAAATTTACTTTTTACCCTATTTTATCTATTTAAATGTTTGATGAGCAAATTCTATATTTTCTATTCTTATGGTGATTGTGATTTATTGTAATCTCATTTGGTTTAATCTTGTTGAATAATTATAAATAATTTTTTGTTTATTCTCAATTCAATATTTAACAGATTTGATTTTTTATTGACTTAAAGACAGTGTTTCTATATTTGAGTCATACATGTAAATTATATTTTTGCAGTCTATTTAAATTTTTACTGTTTGCAATAAAGTTCTTTTTCTTAAAGAAGTTTTTTTACATTTTGTTCATAGTAATATAATTGTAAATGATTGATATTGAAACATCATAACTTGTTAAAAATGAAATAATTATTTTTAGATGTCCCTTCATATTCAAAATAAACAGTACTAAAGTGTTATCATGCCTTGTGTGAATTTTGTTAATTTTTTTTTAATATTTAAAAAACTATTTTTGAAAGATAATTCTAGTAAAAATTAATATCAAAGTTTTATAATTTATAAATGTTATAAATTTTAGTATTTTGAATTAAAACTTTGGTTATATGTTCTTTTGTTTTATTATTTTTATTTTAAAAAAGCTTTTTTGTGAAAAACAATAACTGCTTCTTTTATTGTCCTTTTAAAATTTTACATTATTATTGGAGATTGAAAATGTTCATATAAGTATTCCATGTATCATTTATTGACACAACATCCCATGATGAGCCAAGAACATTCTTCCACTCTGATGTATTTTTTGCAATAGATTTCCAGTTAATTACTTTTAGGATCTAAAAATCCTCCTCTACACAGTCTGTCCATCTCAACCTGAGCCTATCCCTTTTTCTAGTTCCCAAAGATTTATGAATGAAAATTTTAAATGTTACTGATAGAGTCCAGTCTGCATGTGTGGTCCACAAATTTCATACGACTTATCTTAATGAATTTTATCTTTAAATAACTTGTACAGTTTAAAATTATGTTGAAGTCTCCAGACTTCATTCCATTTATATTTTATTTAAATTATATGAGTGTTGAAAGAATTTATCTTTTTACAATCTTTAACATTCGTTATAGGATTTTGCATTGCCTTTTTCATTTTAATTATGCATTTTTATAATGGAAAAAAATTGTAGATATCATAACTTTACTATTAATTTGATTACCTTAGAATTTAAAAGCAAAAGATATTTTAATTTACTTTAGTATTTGCATTTCTGTTTTAGAAATAAATTTTTTCTAATCTTTTTACTGATACTGTTTTAAAGACTAATATAAAAGACAGACAATGAGAGGGGGCCGCCTGTTCTATACCGTTTGGTTATCAGGTATGCTCCCTTTACTGTTTCTAAGATTTAATTGGCCAGACTTTCAAATAAGATATTTATTTTCAAAAAAATCAGTTCTACGAAGATATCTTTATGTAAATTTGTTTTTGTATACAGTTTCATAAATTTTATTTAACAATTTCCATAAATTTAAGTTTTTGAACTCTGAATATTGTTAAATTATAAATAAATATTTAAAAACTTTATATTTTTAAATAAAATATATTTTTAATTAATAAGCAAACATTTATGTGTTTAAACGACAAGCTTTTTTTAAAAATGAAATAATGCAATTTTAGCACTTACAACTTTGACATTTTAATGAAATCTTTTTAAATGAATTAATTTATTTAAATGAATTCTTAGTGGAAAATAGAGCCTTTTGTATTAATTTTTTTTTTTATTTTTACCTGAGGTAGTTATATTAGCATACACATTAATTTAGGAAATGTGGAATCTTATTTTAAGTTCTATTAATTAAAATATTCAAAAAATTTTTCTTTAATTTTATTTTCTTTTTTGACTATAATTTTTTTCAACTGGTTAAAAAAAAAACTTTTCAAAACAAATCCATCATTATAATTTAAACTGTTATCTTTGTCCTTAAACTGTAAAAATATCAAGTATTTTAAATAATGTAACACAATGACGCATTAAATATTCTAAGAATTATTTATTTCCATATTAACGCTGGAGTTTAAAAGAGGTTAGTAAATGTTAAAAATAAAGAGAAAATTTACTTTCATGAGTAACAATGGTGAAGTATTTCTATCTGAGATATCCCATCATTAAAATAATCTTTGCCGCCCGACTTGTCTTGTGGTCAGCGTGTCTGACTGCGGATGGGGAGGTCCTGGGTTCAAATCCCGGTTCGGGCATGGATGTACTTTCTGTCTCTATGTATCCTGTCTTTGTCCTTTCCTTGTATGAATGTGTTGTGAATGGTTGCCTAACCTATAAACGGGTCCCTATAGCATGTGTGTACTGAGGAAGTCTGACTCCACACCAAAATATGGTTCAGTTGGAAAAGTGGAGCAGCACACCCTATATTGCCTGCCTAGCTGGCATACGACAACAACAACAAAAGAATCTTTAAGTGTTTATGAAAGCAATGTTCTATTACTTAGAATTATGTGAGAAAGAGAGAACTCATATTTTTTGGAAAAAAAAATTATGCTGTTTTACTCTAGAACTTGGTTTGCTGTTTTTATAATATTATTATTTAAATAAAATTTATTAAATAATAATAAAAATTTGTTTAATTTTCTATTATTTTATTAATTTTTTTATTTATTAATTTAATGATAATTATAATTAATTATATTTGTATAAATTAATAAAAAATTTAATAATAAATCAAAAATTAAATAAAATTTAAATAAAAAAATATCTAGAAAATATATTTGCATAGAAAAGTTTGGAGAGTTTAAAAAAGTTTATAAATTTTAAACGTTAAAATTTTTTTCTTAAAATTATATTCATTCAGTTATTTGCAATTTGCAAGAAAAATAGTTCTTGCAATGAAAAAGGTACTTGTTAAATGGTTTTATTGGATTAGTCGCATCTGTGAGGTAGAATATTCTTCAAGAGATCACGTTATATGTTGCTAAGAAAAGTGAAATGTAATATTTATTTCTATGGCTTGTGTGAGCAGAGAAAGAAAATAATCTTCTGCAGACTCTAATTTACATCCGCGTAAATGATTAACCAACATTTTCGATTGATCGAATTTTAATAAGGAACTGTCACAATATCTCAGACTGGCATTGTTGAAATATGCTTATTGTCTTCCAGTACTCACTTTCAACTAAAATATTTAGCTTTAACCCAAATATTTTCTAAATATAATTGATTTAGGACAAATGATTTAAGTCAAGCGAACAAAAAGTGCATTAATAGCATAGAATTGTTAGGAAGGAATAAATTGAGTAATAGCTGATACATTTACTAATTAAAAACTAATACTGAATTTTACTAATTAAAAATATTCTTTTAATTTAAATCTGCCAATTTTATTTTACATGCTTGAGGATATTTTATCAAATATAATCTTATTTGTTTTAAAATATTGAAATCACGAGTACTCACGAGAAATAATTATTGCCGTATACTGCATTTTAAAAATGAAATAGTCTCTGAATTATTCGTATTAATGCCGACTAATGGCTGAGTGTTAGTGTTTCTGACTCCTAAGCTGTTGGTACTGGATTCGAATCTCGGTTCGAGCATGGATGTTCCATTCTCTGTCATTTCTCTTTAGATGATAAATGAATGTGGCCCACCTTACAAACAGGTTTGTGGTGGAATGACTTGGGTAATGCTACTTCCTCCATGACCTGGTTCACAGGTACTCACCGGGCAAATATTGTACGATAAATGAGTAGCAGTTTCCGGCCTTGTAGGGACGAAGAGAGTCACCCACTGCCCGCTATTAAAAACATTCGTATTTTAATTTCATGATTGTTTAAAGTCATGTATCATCAAATTTACTACGCGCTGCTGACCTCAGGGGCATGCAACAACATCATTAAATTTTCTTCACTGGAGTGAATGCATAGTATTTAGTACATTCTAGAATCAGCAACACGACAACCGCCCAATTAAGTATTGATTTGCGATAAATGTATAAATTATACAAATTTGAAGTTAATGTGTTTTCGAAAACAAATAGATTACATTTTTCATTAATGGAAATTATTGTATTTCTTCAAAAGCAACTATGGGTTGAATTATCTACCATGAATGGAAGCTAGTTAAAATAAACAAGAAAACTGTGTGTGTGTGCTAAAAATTTTAAACTTTTGAACACACAAAATTTCTCACGTCATATGATGATAATATGTATAAAAATTAAAGCAGCAAAATATTGAAATAATATAACTCTTAAACTGAAAAGAGCAAAGCTCATTTGAAGTGTTAAAAGTATAAAAGAATTGGACAAATTATTACTTTTATAAAATAGTGGTGAATTTACAAATTTCGCGTAAATTCACGTAAATGAAATACATAATATCTTAATGCCGTTGAGAGATTGATACAATCCGTGGCAAAATGAAGGATAATATTTACCAAGCATTTCTATTTAAAAAAGTGATATTTTTAAAAATAATGAAGACTTGAATGTTACTTGTTTCTATAAAAAGCTTTTTAACACAATATTAGCTTTAAATGCTATTTATATTTACACAGAAGAAATAGATTGAAAGCAAAATTAAATATATTGAAGTTGTTTTTCAATACATATAGCTATGTTGTTGTCTTGTACCAGCTAGGCAGGCATTATTGGGTGCGCTGCTCCACTTTTCCAACTGAATCATATTTTGGTGTGGAAACCGACTTCCTCAGAACACACATGCCATTGGTATTCGTTTATAGGGTAGGCAACCATTCACGCAAAAGGCAAAGACAGGATAGACAAAGAGAGAAAGTACATACATGATCGAACTGGTATTCGAACCCAGGACCTCCCTATCCGTAGTCAGGCATTCTGACCACTAAACAGGGTGGGAGGCAATACAAATGCTATAACTATGCTGTATACTAACGTAAATCACATAAGACCAGAAAAAATTATCATTATATGCATTATGAATTGATTTGTCGATAATTTATAATTCCTTTGATAATATACGTTTATAGAAAGAAAAAAATGGCAATTTATTATCATTTTTTAATAAATTTGCGAATAGCGAGGTCATTAAAATAAAATTATTGAGTTAAAGAGCCCATGAAATTGTTGCACCTTAACCGAGTTTCCGATTGACTGGCGATAAAATGTCTTAGTTATGAATTAGATAGTACAGTTTTAACATTATTTCTATACTATTTGTATGAGGTCATTTTATTGTGAAAGATAAAACAGTTAAGTATTAATTATATTTATATTCTGAATATATATATATATATATATATATATATATATATATATATATATTGATACACGCTCAGTAATCCCCGTATGACACGGTACTCTTATAATCCGCTTTCATATCCCTCTCATAGCACGTGTTTTCCCCTATAGTATAACACGGAGATTGTCCACGTTATATTTCATTACTGTGAAATTTATAATGATTTGTAGAGTTCACAATCAATTTTGCGTATGTTTGCACATTATGTCCATTGTGTTCTTATGAAATAGGATTAAATTATGTTATTGACCTTTAAACGTTTTTCTAAAAAAAGATGTCGGTGAAAAGTTATTTCAGATAGTTCCTACTATGAATAATCATGTAATACAGTTGTTTTTTTTATTTACTTGAAATTGTTTCTTTAATTACACATATATAAGTCTTTTATTTGAAATGTTCTTAGTTTGATATAACGAGAAAAGTTAAACTGAATCATTTATATATATGCGTTATATGAGGTCAATACGAGCGCCATTTAGGAGGATGCTCGTACGACGAATTTTCCAATAACGTGGAACTAATATACAGTGTTATAAAGGGATTACTATATATATATATATATATATATATATATATATATATATATATATATATATATATATATATATATATATATATATATATATATATATATATAAAATTGTTGACTGACATATATAAATGGAATTTTCAATTTAAACAATAACAAACTTTGGTTGGCCGTAAATGATTTTATACACTTCTGGTTATCTCTTTCAATTGAAAATCAATACAATGGCAAATATTATTTAATATTTTTGAAAGTTTTTTGAGATTCTATCCGTCATAAGAATATTATTATTAATAGTGCAATCTATGGTGCTTTGGCAATTATTTTTTTTTTAATTTTAATTTAAATAATTTTGAAGCTTTGCCACATTTTGCGAGGAATCGTTCCTATTGGTAATATGACAATCAATTCGTGATATATATTCTTACACTTGTCATTATTTATCTTAACTGTATCTTATCATACCTTAGTTAATTTTTAAATTTATACATTTATTAGAAAATGAAAGAAAACATAGCTTCAAATAATACAAAACTATTACATATCACGCAAGTTAATTATGTTGCAATTATAATATTACAAATATTATTAAAATGAGCTTAAGCATGCGGAAATAATAAACTGGCATAAATAATAAGTGGGTATAAATAATAATCCAATGCAACAAAAGAAATAGTAGCTATTGAAATAAACCAATTTTTGTATTACACAGTATATGTGTGGTTATACAAATATTTTGGCGTGAAACTGCTTTCGCAACTCACTGCGCATTACATATGCAAATTTTGTTGCAGTAACCTTACCGCTTCTTAAATTACGTTAATTTTACTTTTCGTTGCTTATTTTTTGAGAGTCTAGTTGACTCTCAATATAGACGGCAATCTAAAATTGTCGAACTGAAAAAGGTCTTGAACGTTCGAAACTGCTCAGTCTAAAGTCCATCCATTGGCTTGAAGTGGAGAGGTACCACCTCTAGTGTCAACCACATCACTTGAATATAGCTAAAAAATTTAAAGTCAGTTGGCTGTGTGCAGCGATTTCACTATGCAGAAATGGGCAGTGAGGAACCCATCAGAAGAATTAAATCTTACGCATAATAGTCTATTGAAAAATGGTGTTCTAAATTTTTGACGAGTTTTGTGAAAAAACTCTATCCTACTCAATGTGAGCTATAAGCCTACGAGCATAAAGCTCCAAAACTGTTTCTGTCATACTACTAAGTAGTCTATTAACTGGTGAACTGACATAAATATTGAATTACTCTGTTATTCTGACTTTGACTGAAGAACAGATTTTCTTCGTTTTTTTTATTTTATTATTGATTTTTCATTTTATTGGTACGTTTAAATATGTACTTCCTGTGGCATAATTAATTGATGAAATAAAATTAAATCAAGTTTATTTATTCTTAAAAAAAAAAAAACGAAATTTACTTTAAACTACATAATTATCTACTGATTTATAAATAATTGGTATCAATATGCTAAGATTTAGATAAAATATTTTTAAGACCTTAACATATATACAAATGGAGCCCTGATGGCTTAGTGGTTGTGTTTCATATTCCCAAAGCACAGGTTCGAGGTTCAATCCTCGGGCTGGACAAGATTTACAAAGCCTTTCATTTCTACAGTGGTATGATAAACTGAGTACCAAGCATGCTTGGGAACTAAACACTGAAGGTTTCACATTAGGCTGACCACCTAATCGGGACATATGCATTGCACCCCAGGACCCTTTGGTCAGGAAAACATAGATGGGCACTATAGGCCTTGGCCAACATGGGTTGCTATGCCACAGTTTAGTTTAGTAATTCATATATACAAACACAAATATATACTTTATTGAAAAATAATTTGGTATCAGAAGTGACACAAAACTTTGTACATTAACGTGATTTAATAAGTAATATATATGTAATTAAAATTTCAAAATCATTAATAAATAGTGCTGGAAGTAAGATTTAAAAAATATTACCCTTAATTTTACTATCAGTTATCACTAAACTACCAATTTTAATATACTGGATTCTAGAGAAATGTGCCTTTAATTGGTATTCGGGATGGCAACTTCATGTGTCGATCTCATCACTTGAATGCGGCGAGAAAATTACGAATCACCTTAGTAAGGGGTTACATCATAAGTTTCAGAAAATCAAGTTGCTCAAAATATGTATCAGATAGGATGTTGATCAATGCGATAATGATACTCGTAGTGTCTTGACAATAGTGAATCAGAGAAGGTATAATCATTTGCTACAGTATCCAGAACAATTGCATGCCACAAATGTATAATACAAAATAATATAGCAATCAGAAGTTGCTCAAGCCACTATCTGCATTTGTGGAAACACAGAAATCAGCAGGTCCTATCCAGCATCTATTTCTGAGTGGAATATAAATGAACCTGATAAAACGTATGTATTAGGAGTAATATGGTGATGCTGTCGATCATTTTTGTCTTTTATTTTCTCCTTTTTTTTAACAACTTTTCCAGTGAGGCAAATAAAAATCAAAAGCACTCTTGTTGCAAGAAAAATAAATACTACTGATATTTCACTCTGTAAAATGAAATGCAATGCTCAAAATGAAAATTTTAAAATTGAGCATAAAACTATTATTTTCAATAAAAATTGGAAAATTATAACTGTATGAGAAACTATATAAACACGCATCAAATCAAATGAATAATAATGTTAATTGAGATTTGTGGTATGAAAAATTTTCTCTTTCTACATCCAGTACATGCATATCCATACCTGCCAACATTGGAGGGGGAAAAATCAGTAGATTCTACTGATTTTGAGGGAAAAATCAGGAGATTCTACAAGTGACAATTTTGCTTGAAATAGAATGTTTAAAACAGCAGTATATATAACCAAAAATTGTAATTTTCATTGTAAACAAGGACAGGCTTTGCTTGAAAATGTATTTCTATTTTGAAATTTAAATCAATAACAGTGTTCCAGGTTAATATTGTTGCACTAGCATGCTTCCCTGTGCCTAGTCTTGAGTTGGGCTCTACCAGTTAGATAGAAGCTGCCGGGTGGTGTCTACGTAATTTCGAAGCAAGGACCAAGCAGAAGACCCCCAATACTTAGCCTGTCACCCCTAGAGGTATTATTTCACTTGGAGGACATTGTGACCACGTCCAATTTTAACGTGCTTCAGCTGCCATTAGCGAACATGACAGATTTTCGGTTGGTCGGGATTCGAACTCACTACTTTCCGATAATGAGAACGACACCCTAAACAACCTAACCACTGTGGCCCGCAGTGTTCCAGGTAAATGTAGGGTTTGATGCTTGTAGATATGTGTTGCCAGTGTGCAAACTGTCATACCAACTTTGAGAATACTGGGTTAGACTGAGCTCCAATATTTAAGATAATAATTTATTATTCAATTAATTTTCTCTTGAGTTAAATTAAAGATGATTTAAAAATAAATGGGTTATTATTTAATCAACCTATTAAGTCTAAAAGATTTAGACATTCTGCACGGGAGCTCCGTCTGATCAACAGAGAACCCCACATACTATTAAACTCAGTACGCACGCCATTTGTTTAATGTTTAAGCTACAAAAACAACTCAATAGACTTTTCACAAGCAAAATTTTGGCTTCTTTTAAGTTTTTCACTGAAATTACCAAAAATCAGTAGATTTTCATACATTATTGGGAAATCGGGAGAAATGATGAAAAACCAAGAATTTCCCAATAAAATCAGTAGTGTTGGTAACAAAGCATATCAGTAAACACACAATTGAGTAAAAAAAAAAAAAGAAAAGGGGTGCTTTTTCATGCACCAAACAAAACTAATTTTGATTAACTCACCTTACTGAAAAATTTCATAGACCTTAGTGTTAATATAAAAAAAGAACCTCTATTTTCATTATTCTATTGGGGAAAAAAAATTCGTTTTTTTTATAAGCACTATTCAAAATTTTAATGAAGCTTCCGAAGGGAAGAATCTTACCTTTTATGAGCAACATGTGCACAACATATTAAAGGTTATATCCACTTAATGTTCCAGGTAAGATTGTTCTGGGCTGCTTTTCCTCAACTGTGGGTTCTAAATTAGTCAAATTAAATGTAAAAGGGTATTACAATGTAAATCGTCCTAAATCTATTTTTTGTTATCATAGATAAAATCCTATTTAATAGGAGTATCTTTTGCAAGGATTAATATTTTCCATTTGTTATAAATGGATGATCATATTTTCTTTTGATTCAAAATTTATCTACAACATTATAGAAAAATTAGCCATTAACATAATACCTAGACTAATCTCAAGGGGCAAACAAAGATTCTTTATTATTTAATTTACTATTATGATGTATTTGCAAAATGTTTAATATCCCTAAATTTCTTTTTCATTTGTTTTTTTCTCAGAGGTAAAAATTGCTTTTGAAACTATTTTTCAAAAATCATAAATGTTGCCAAATGATTACACTTAATTTGATGCATTTAAGTCTTACTGTGAATGAACTCAAAATATATTTTTAACTATACAAATCAACTTTATTAAATACAAGATATGCAATCCCTTAAACTCAAATTAAAGTTATTGATACATGAAGATATATCATTTAAATATACTAATTTTGTAACTCATTTCTAAATCAAACAAATGAATTCTTAAATAATTATTTTTCTTTTATTAAGTTTTATTTTTTATTTTATTAATGTTTTTATTTACATCCATAATTAAAAAACCTGTGAAGAATTTTATCCAATGAGAGCTCTAACATTTGTATGCAATAATAATTATTAATGTTCTAAATTTGCTGACAAAACATTGCAAATAAATTACTGTTTCAATTAGCATTTTTTGAAAATTAATAATTCTGAGTTTTTTAAAAACTCAGTTGATTCTATAGACAGATATTTTTTATTTGTATTTTTCTTAGGAATAAAGAGGATAATCAAAAAACCAGATTTGACTACTTTTTGAATTCTTTAAATAATATTACAATCTCAGTTTTCAATATCAACCATATCATTACAGTTTTTTTATGTACCATTGATTTAGAAATTTTTGTTATGCATAAAACCAGTATAATACAATAGAATAATTTCTTTATTTCTCCCATAACAAGCATATCTGAACACATTTTAAAAATACTTAAATTTAACTATTAAAATAAACGAGATTTTTACACAATTCTTGAATCTGCATTAAAAAAGTGCTTGATTACTTTATCTTGTGGATCAACAAGTATACTATATTTGCTAAGTTTTATTTTATGGTTAAGTTTTATAAAATCTTCGCAATGAAAATTTTATTGTTTACGTTTTTATTTTCTGTCATTCAGTGGTATATTAAACTTTGAAATAGAAACTTGGACTGAGAAATGTTTAAATAGTTACTTTACCATAAGCCCTTTAACTTTTTAGCATCATGATAAAAGTCATTACATAAAGAGAGCAATCAATGATTTACTTTTGTTAGCTTTAATAAAATATATTCCTACATTTTAATCATTGATTCAGATTTATAAAACTAATTCAAATACATGAATTGACAGAATATATAGATATTATTTGACTCAAATAAAGTTATGCTCATTCTCAATAACTGGTTCTAATAGTTTTTTATTTATTCAAAGTATTTTCTTATTCAAAGAATAATATTTTCTACTTTAATTCCACACTTTTAGAATTCAGAATACATAATTTTGTTCTAGAAGGTTGGCAACAACAACATACTTGTAAAAAATTATTCATAGTTCTTAATAACAAGAACCATTAATAAAGTGTGCTACTGAATTTTTTAAATGGCAGTTCAACATTAAAAAGCACTTGTGCATATGACAGGAGGTAGAAGAAACCTTTGTTTTGAGAAGAAAAATAATGAACATTTAAAATATGGGCCAATTTCCCAACTCATATACAGTATGTCTGATATGGATAATTTACTGCAATGTTTTCGATACCATGACAATGACAAAAATGTTATATTTAATCTTAACATTCTAGACATACATTACAAATTGGAAAATATATATATATATATAGTCTTACAAATAAAAGCATATAAACAAAACTTTGTTCAATATGCAAATCTTTTTTATTTTAAGCCTAAACCAGAAGATTCATTTATTATTTAGTCCATTATCACTAATAACATGGTCTGAAAGTTTAGATTTAAATACAACATAAATAAAGCTATTTTAAATTGGCATTCAATGTCATGTTTTATCTCTGGTACCTTGAAAAATCACATATTAATCTTTTCTAAGGATATGTATTTTGGATACTTTTTTTATATCAACAGAAATACTGTAACACATTTTTTTAATAATATATCAAGAGACAGCAATAATGTCCAATGTTTTTGTAATTTCAGTCAAGGTTATCAAATGATTTGCTTAATCAAGATTAAATAATGAAATCTTAGAATCTGAATAGAACATAAGAAAAAATTTTCGGCTTCTTACGAACCATCTAAGGTCGAAACATCTAAATGTCATTAAAAAGAAGCAATTATTTATGTATTTTAAAAGTTTCCTCAAAATTAATTCAAACACTTGGATTGTGATCTGAAAAATTTCCAAATGTTTAAGCAAATTACTATTAAAGATCTGGAGAGATTTGCTTTAGCTTTTTTTGGGTAAGAGGTAGGTGATAATATAATGAGAGTTCAGTAACAAAGCTTAGTTTCCTTTTGTAAGTCAACTTTCCTTCAAATTTAAGTTTAATGAATTTGGAAGTGGATTACCAAATCTATTAGCTTATGACATAAATTATAACTGTGTGATTTGGAATGTATAGAAAATATTATTATAAATATTACTGGCCATGAAAATTTTTTAAAATGAATATTTAAAATAGACAAAAAAAAAAAATTCAGGATACAGACAATGTTAATTTTAAGCATTTTTATTGGATATAGAAAAATTCAAATAAAGCATACTGGAAATAAATAATTAATGTATCTTATAATGTGACTTCTTACATATCCACAACATTCTTAGAAATAATTTTAGACAGATAAAACAATGTTTTTTTTCTTGACAAATCTTGAAAATAAAAATAATTTCAGAAATAATAAATACATAGAAAGGAAGAAATTAGAAAATAATGCATTTCAATAAATGAAGTAAGCTTATGTAGTATATCCATTAACATGCTTTGTCCGAGATGACACAAAAGGTGGCATAATTATTGCAATATACCCATCAGACCAGGGTTTTTCTTTTAATAGCTGAGGATTTTCAATAAGTCTGTCATTGACTTCTACGAGTTTTCCACTAACACAACTATAAAGCTCATATTCTTTACCATTGCTACAGCTTACAGTACACAAAATAGAGTTTTTTTGCAACTTTTGACCGCCTTTTTTTCTTTTACCAGATACTTTATTGGATAATCGACTAACATTGTCATTTGTATAAAACTTAACAGAGTTGACATTAATACTGCTACACAGTATTGGATGATTAGGTGCTAGTGTTATGATACTTAATCTATTAGAATGAAGTAAAGAACACTGATTACTGTTTGGGAAAATTGTTGGTTTGAAATATCTCTCAGTTACACTAGGATGATTTTTATCAACACGGCAGGCATGAAGAAAGGAGTCTGTTGAATCCATTACATCAATGAAGTTCACAAACAAATCTGCACAAAACAAATTTATCAATAATCAAAAATATTAAAATTAAAGAAAAATATATAAAGATGCTTATTAATAAAAATTGGAAAATAAATTTTCCTAAATCTGAACATCAGTTCTAAAAGATTCTTAAACCTTCTGAATGCTTCTTAAAAAAGGATTTGAATTAAAAACAATATTACTTTAAAGTAAAAAACTATAGAACTTGTAAGCAATAATCAATAAAAAATTGAATAATAAAAATACATATATTTACATAGATACAAATGGAACTTTTAATGAAATATATTTTAAATATTATTTAATATATTCATAAAATTAATGTTATTTATTTTGGCAAAAACACCTAAATTTTTTACTATCCAATTATATTCCTTTATTAGCATAAGAAAATCATGATAATTAGAAGACAATTACCAGATTATCTGTAAATTCAAATATATTTTTATTTCATATATCTATGGTGCATAATTATGATACTACACAATGTTACATTAATTAATATTCTATAAGTCTTCACTGTAAGAGAAATTAAACATAAATTTTATATATATATATATATCATAATCTACTGATAAAAGTATCTTATCACAATAATTTTTTGCAGCAATATTCAATTTAGAAGATTTATTTTCAAGTATAAAATACATAATGAGAATCTAAATGAATGAAATTTCAATGACAATGTGTAAGTCTAAAATAACTTATTTACATTAAGAATGTAAAGAAATTGTTTGCAAATATGGAATGAGCATATAAAGCTTACCTTAGAAATTTAAGCATTTTTCTAAATAATTTTTAAATATACTTATACATTTTGTTTCTTAGTAACATAATTTTAATATGTATTACATTTTTCCTATAATAAACTTTTGAAGCAGACAGTAAATATTAATTTCGAAGCAGAGGAAAACATTATTATATTACTGTATATGATAAAGAGCCTATTTTATATATCTATCTGATAACTGTATGAATTTGACATCTATATGATAAAGAGCTTACAAAGGTGAGTACACAGTGGTTTGGAGTAGCAGATAATTTATAATATTTAGATAGCTCTGGAATGTTTTAATACAATTCAATCTACTCTTCCATCACTTTAGCTATGTAGTTATAAGATTGTTGTATTAATTTAAAAAAAAATGATTGTTCTTTTTTATGACATATAAACAAGATAAAAGATAATTCATAAAATAATTTTAAATAAATGGATTATATCAAAATAATTTTATACAATATTGAGGATAACAAGAATCTATTCCTTCAAAATAATTTCCAGTTGCTTCTTGGATAGAGCCGACTTAAGGAAATAAAAATGCAACCCATTTACATTTTATGGAAATTAAATGTTAACTTATAATTTTGTCAATAATATGATAATTAATTCTTGTTGTATTAATCAAAGCAAAATATAAAATATAGGAAATTTAAATTAATACAACTAAACTATTTGTAAAAACTTATAAATTTAAAGCAGAACTTTTAATCCTAAAAACATACAATAAAACAATATAAGATGTTTTTCGATTGATTTTCCTAAGATATAAAATTTAAAAAAGTAAATTAGATTTTAAATTCTTCGAATTTTTAGAATTTAAGAATTTTTTTGTATGAAAAAAAAATTCCACTTGAGCAAAAAATTCTTTTTCAAAAAAAAAAAAAAAAAAAAAAAAAAAAAATAAATAAATAAATAAATAAAAAATAAAAAAAATAATAATAAATAAAAATAAAAAAAAATAATAATAATAAGCTGCAATATAATAATGGAGTGTTTTGAAGACTATATTTAAAATGTAAAAATAAGCAAACTGTATTTTCTGGTGGATTTCTAAAGAATGAAATACATACAAATGAAAGAAAGACAATTTTCAGACATGACTGTGAAAAACACAATTACTGTTAATATTAGTACTTTTGCATGTGATATGAGACCAAACTAAATGAATGGGGAAAAAATACCAGCCATAATTAATAAAAAAAATTTAAATATTTTTATATTAAATGCAATACAAAAGAATTTCATTATGGTTCATTAGCAATCCTCCTGACAATGAACATCAAAAATAGGAAAAATATATGTTTAACAAGATTGTTCTAATATAGATTAAATATATAACACATATAAAACAATATACAGCCACAAGTTGGAAGATACATTGTAGAAACTTAACTAAAAAATAATTATGGTTAAAAAATATTGCATTACAATAATTAAATGTGAAATTTACAGTTTTTTAGATTAATTTGTAATTTTTTTTTATTTATCAAGTATAAGAACTACTTAACCTTACTACAATACATATTAACAATAAATTTATCATTGAAGCCTGAAATAATTGAAACTAGGAATTCCGCATATAGGATCCGAGTGAATTCTCCAAGTTCAAGTGAAGGGATAAAAAAAGGAAAAACTGGAAATTTAAAAAAGATCTATAGGTAAGATTACACAGGCTTCAAATAAATTGATGGAAAATTTATAAAATATTAAAAAAAAGTAAAATTAAAAAATTTTTTTTATAAAAACACTACTTCTAAATTTGTTTATATTATTAGCCAAATTATTTTTAAGTTTTATGTGCAATTATTGTATTATAATTATGCTGTATAGCATATATTATAAAGAAAAAAGTGAAAAGATCTGTGAAAAAACCATTCTTTTAAAAGGGGTCTAGAAGATAACAGTTAATATAAATCCTAGCTACAGACCTTTTTATTAAATCTGACCAACACATCCAAGGGGTCCACCAACACCCTGTAGAAATCCTTGTTCTTGAATATAAATGACACTGAAAATATATTTGGATTAAAATTATAATGCAAAAAATCACAAAGTAAAAATATTTTCTGTCTACACAAACAAATAAAACTTTACCCCAGTAGAATACTTTATAAAATTATCTATATAGGTGAATTTAGATATATTATTATAATTTCTGCATCTTTCAAAACCAATGATTGCCAAAGAAAATAAAAGAAAAATTTTCAGTCATATGATTCAATAAAATAAATGTTAACATGCCTTAAAAATGTCTTTAGATTACTAATTAATAAATCTTTAAAAATTTTTTAGCTTTCACAATCAATTTAATGACATGCATCATATTGAAATTCCTATCAAGGGTCCATGGAAATTTTTATTTTGCAAGAAAAAAGCATTATTTTCAGGTACACATTTAATGTTTTTATAAACAATATTAAAATGTTCAACATTTGCACTTTTAAGAGGTAAATTTCTATTTTTGCACAAGAAATAATTGATAATAAACAAGAAAAATTTAATACATTTGGCACCTCTAATAGCATAATAGAAAAAATAGATTCTTTAATGAGATTAAATGAAATGCTAATCAATGCATATATTTTTCTTTCAAGGCTCAATGGAGCAAGAAAAAATTTTTAAATTAAAAGTTAATTAAAGTATCACAAATTTAAGGGATATTGTAAATAATTAAAAAATAAAAATTAATCTAGTTCATTATTTTCAACCAAGCAAATTTTGTTAATAAATGTTTCCTCACAAAAAAATTGGTTTGTTTGTCGCTCAACGGTCATTTTTTGCACACAAGGGCTAATTAGACCGGGACCTACGGCTTAAAGTGGATTCCGAACCACTACAAACATCCATGCCCAAGTGGGATTCCAACCCACGAACTGTTGAACCGAAGGCAAGAGCGCTAACCATTCGGCTGCCAGCTCAGCCACAAAAAAAAAAAAAAAATGAAACATAGGAAAAAAATGCCTTTTGTTAATCATTTGTAAATATGTTTTCTGTTTTATGTATTACTATAAAATTTTGTTGAATACTTCTATATAATTTAAATTTAGGTTCTAAGCTAACATTCTTATAATAAAATGCATTTAAAATCAACATCATAACAACAATAATTAATTTTGTTATTTCATTAAAGAACAAAAAAGTATTTTTCTACAAACATCCATTTTTCTACAAATAAAACTATGCTGTCAAAATTTATCAATAACTTTATAAATGAAAGAGAATATCTATTTGTATAGCAAAATATATTTATTAATGTTATTTACTTATTAACATCACAAATAATTTTATTTTTTAAATGTAATTAATATTGTGTAATGTAGTAGATATATAATCCTGATAGTATTGCTAGCATAAAAAAAGATCTTTCACAACAATTATAGTGGTTATAGAAATACTTTAAGTAGTTAAACTGTAAGAGTTGTGTGTTATGATATGTGCCTTCCATAGCATACAGCTTAGTTGTTAAATGCATCTAAACAGTTGAAATGAGGAGAGAAATATTCATGAAACAAACAACATTTATAAATAATACTAAATTATTTTTATAGGAGTAAAATTATTAAAAGCTTAATTTTCTTGTCATTTCAAACTGTTAAAGAAAGCAGAGAAAATACTGTATTAGAAGAAAAAAAAGAAAATATAAAATCTTGCTTTATCCAGTTACATTTACTACAAGAATCGAGTGGCTGAAAATATATAACTACTTTGGGAATACGGTATATTAGAATATAAATTGGAGCACTGAATTTGTTTTTACGAATTTAATTTCAGTGTATTTTAATTTTACAAGCAAAAGTATGTAAGAGCAAGCAACAGAGAAAGTTATTTGGAAAAATCAATATCTTTTAATAGCATGAAATTATTTTTTGTTGTCGCAAAAAATTTATAATTATTTAGAAAAATGTTAAGACAAATACTATGTAATGAAAAATAATTTATTGCAGCTATCCTTCTCATCTACGTGCATACATATAACGAAAACAATTTAATTGAGTAGTTTAATATTTATAGTAACTTAACTAGATTTAAAATGGTTAATGTAATATACTCTGAAGAAACTTATCAAACTGACTCATAAATAAATAAAGTTATTGAATTGTTATTAATCATAGGGTCATCAAATTTAGTTAAATTAAGTTTATGATATTAAATTTAATAAAAAACAAGTGTATAAGCAAATTTGAAACATTATCGTAAGCAATAATTAGCCCTTTTTTATATTTTAGCATCTTTTCTTTGGTTTAGAGGATAAATTTATGTGAAAAATATACCTTAGGAGTAATTAATTTGTAAATTAATATTTAAATATATTTAAAATTAATGGTTATGAATTTTTTGTTTACATAATAAAATTTAGGTATTGCCAGTTTTGCGAAATAATTTCTTAACACATTTGTGGCTAACAAATAGAAAATACAATTGCTTTCAAATTTTGTATTAAATAGAAGAGTGTTTAATAAGAATTTCAACAGCAAAAGTGAGCATTAATTCCTGCTAGATTTTCAAAGATATATTTATGATATTGTTTACGTAAATTTATGAAAATATCATTGATGATATTTAAAAAGTAGATTATAGAGGGCGCTTTTCTTTCATTTTCTTTGGCTGCATCGTTCTATTGCTTCATTGTGCAATTCAATTTCATTCGTTTCAAGTGTATACAAACATTTGTCGTGAGGTAGAACGTGTTGTGTTACGTGAGTGGTATTTATGATTGTTTGAAATCTTTTCTATTGGATATGTTAAGATTGTGGAACTTCAGCATTTCCAAATTAAAAACTTATATTAAAAATTATAATGTTATTGAAAGAGCTGAAAAAGTGTTGGAAAACGAAAAACGTGCTCCCCCTCGACACCCGGGCACAGAAGTTAAGTTTCAAGTTTTAATAAAAGGTATTGTGAACCGTTTTATATATAAAATATTTTATGATAATTAAGAATAATTACTTTAAAAATGTTAATGATGTTTATATTTTTTTATGTTTAATCTTTAGTCAAAAATATCATAAATTTTATATGTTCTAAAAGATCTCTTGAATATCTTTTTCAGCTTATGTGAATGTTGTATTTAATAAAATTTTCTTGTGAAACCATTTATAAGTAAATTAAATCACAATTTATAGTTCAAGCGCTAGTGTGATCTATATAATATTTCAACATTATTAGTTACTAAACTAATTAGGTGTCAATATAAGAACATGATTTGATCTTCCCATTTTTTAAAAACAATTTTTGTCGAACATACAACAGCAATGTTCAGATATTTATAGTAAATTATCATTCGTATTAATGTCTTTCATTATTTTAGAGTCAAACATTTAGTTCATAAATGTTCACAAAAAATTCATTATGAAGGATTTTGAAGAACTGAATTTCATTTGTAGTAATAAGTTTATTAAATTCAAAAATTTTGGTAGTCAGAAATATATTTGTAAAAAACTCTTATTTAAATTGAAATTCAGTCGAAATTTTCATAAAAAAAGTCAGATTTGGACTTAAAAATCTGCTGCTACCTTAAACCAGCACTATTTACAGATATATATATATATATATATATATATATATATATATATATATATATATACACACACACACACAATTATTCAAAAATTATATATACAAAAATAAAAAGATAATAACTAGAAGAAACAGATTAGGGAAGTGTTAGAATTATTTTTGCAGCATTTCAAGCTAAAATCAAAGGAATTTTTGTTTAAAAATATAGATAGGAAGATAATATCTAGAAAAATAATCCAAAAAGATTAAGTGTTCAAAATCTTATTTAATAAATTAATATAACTATCTTTGTTGTCCTCATGATTCATAGGAAATCAGTAAAAATATAATTAAGAATAAAGTACAATGATATTAACATTTACTAAATAGAAGAGTGTCAAAAATCTATTCTTGATCATTTGGGGCTACAAGAATAGCAAGTGCTCTCATAAAAGAAATTATCAAATGCAAAGTTAAAATAGAATTTTAGATTAATTTAAATTAAATAGTCTCAACTGTCTATGCATTAAACATAACTATTAATAGTCAATCTAAAATTTTTTATTAATTCACATAATATATAAATTAGTTTCTTGTTAAATGATTTGTCTTTTTAATTTAAGCTGTGGAATGATTAGTATATTGGTCTTTAATGCATAGGTTTGCAAGTTTAATTTACACCTTCAATAGTTTCTGTAATTATTCATTTTAAACTGTCTCTTATTTTAGTTAGGTTTTATGTAGAAAAAGTGATTTTAGAATAACAAACCAAAATAAGCAAGTTTTTCCTTAAAACTGTATACTCAGTCAAAAACTCCATTGATATTTTTAATGTTTTAATTGTTATAGGTAGGGTTATATTAAAGAATATGCATTTGGAAGTATGAAGTGTATTTAACTGGTATTGATGTCAAATAAATGCTATTAGTAATCATTGAAATATTAAAACAATTTTTGAAATTCCCATTTTGATTTCAAAACCTCTCACAAATGTTTCTTTTGTAGCTCTTAATATATAATATTGGATATGCTCTCATTAGACAGACTATGAGGCTTTTAAGTATTTGTTTTATTAGTTACCATGAATGATTAAATTACTTTAATGTAATCAGTTCCTAATAAAAAAAGTTCAATTGATGAGACCAAATACAAGTTTTCTTTGAGCAGTTAGTTTCATTTTTCTATAGATCAATTCCATTTATTGTGAGATAATTTATGAATTCTTGATAAACTCCTTAATAAGACTAACTCCTTAAGTGATTTATATAGAAATTTAAGTCTTCAAAGTGATTTAAACGCCAAGATTCCAGTGAAATTCTTGAGAGAATAGGGAAAAGTTCTTGAATTTGCTTATTTAACGAAAATTTCATTTAATATTCCAGCATATACAATGGTTTTCAATATTTGATTAATGAGAATATATTGAGATAGTATTAATTTGATAAGATTTTGTTAACTCAAAAATTTAAGCATCTTCTATGTATGAATCTGAGTTAGAATAGTGATAATTTTTTATTGGTAGTAAATAAAAAAAAAAAACTTGTAGAGTTGAAATTATGTGGTAGTCAGAGATTTATGAAATACTTATTTGTAACTTTATACTATTTGTTATTTAATACTTATCAAAGTACTAGTGATGGCACATTTTGTTATATGGTGCACAGCTATCTTGTCAATCTAAATTCATTATGCGCAATATCTGGCTGTCAAATGCCGATCTTATTCAAATTTCAACTTTGCAATCATGTGCTATTTTAAATTTAAAATATTTCATTATGATTACTTACTGTTGAAGTATTAAAATATTAATAACTAAAAACCAATTTCCAAAAGATTATATAATAAATAACGAATATAAACTAAGTATCATGAAGATTATAAAAAATCATGTACATGCAATAATGCATGTCTGTAAGGTAAACAAATCGCATTTTTAGTAAAAGACGACTGTACAGGTGTGGCTCCATTTCAAATTTTCTCGACAAGCGCTCTACAGCTATGTCGCCAACCTAAATTACATCACTACACACAATTTCCGGCTACCAATGCCAATTGCGTTCTAACTTCAACTTTGTGTTTTTTTATTTGAATTAATAAAAATTTCGAATATTTCATTATAATTAAGTACTATAGAAATTATATATATTGTTGCAAATTTATTAATAATAACTGTATTTGTCTTAAAATATCTCAGACAAATCGGAAATTCTCACATTATGGGCAAAAATTGTTGTATTTAGATGTGTTGTAGTTTAAAAACAGATTTTCTAATGATTTGATGATTTGGCAAGATTCTTGGCGAGAAATAGATACTTCTGGAAACATCCATCACCCAAGCTCTAGGACCAATATTTAGCGAGATACCCTAAAAGCTTCCAGAACCTAGGCGAAACTGGTAGATTTCTCCGCCAAGTCAGGTATAAATACCGCAGCCCGACATGGAAGAGACAGTTTTGTGAAGACGATTAGTTGTGACTGCTAGTTTTTCTCTGTCTGAGGTATTTGAGACTTGTGATTGGAAGCTGTTTCTTATTATATCTGACGAGTTGTAGCTGTATAATTTTGATTGTTACAGTGGGAATTTCTTATATCTAGTGAAATTTTTACAAAAGTCTTGTGTTCATTAAGAGGTTGCTTTATTCAATTCTCAATCGACGCGAACCCTTGAAGCTCGGTACTACTGGTATCAGAATCAGGGTTGAAGAGTTGATACAGTGTGTCACAAGAAAAATGGATATGGATTTAATGAAAAGTCTTTTCGAAAAATTAGCAGAGCAGATGACTGAGATGAAAGCTGGGCAAGAAGAGATGAAAGCTGGGCAAGAAGAGATGAAAGCTGGACAAGAAGAGATGAAAGCTGGACAAGAAGAGATGAAAGCTGGACAAGAAGAGATGAAAGCTGGACAAGAAGAGATGAAAGCTGGACAAGAAGAGATGAAAGCTGGACAGAAGAGATGAAAGCTGGACAAGAAGAGATGAAAGCTGGACAAGAAGAGATGAAAGCTGGACAAGAAGAGATGAAAGCTGGACAAGAAGAGATGAAAGCTGGACAAGAAGAGATGAAAGCTGGACAAGAAGAGATGAAAGCTGGACAAGAAGAGATGAAAGCTGGACAAGACGAGATGAAAGCTGGACAAGAAGAGATGAAAGCTCGACAAGAAGAGATGAAAGCTGGACAAGAAGAGATGAAAGCTAGACAAGAAGAGATGAAAGCTAGACAAGAAGAGATGAAAGCTAGACAAGAAGAGATTAAAATCGAGATGATGGAAGAGATAAAATCTGGACAGGAGGAGCTTATATTGGAACTTAAAAAGGACATTGTAAGTGTTAAAGAAGAATTCTCCAACATCATTCAGAAGAAGATGAATGCAATGGAAGATAAGGTAACTTCAGTTGAAACTAAAATTTTGGAGATAGAAGAAAACGTTAAAGAAGCATTAGACAATACGAATAAGGAGATTGAAAGCTTGAAGAAACAAATGTCAAACAGACATGAGGAACCCAACGTGGCATTTATGCCTTCCCTAGCAGCGATTAAACTCTCAACATTCGATGGGAAGTCATCCTGGCAAGTATACAAGACCCAGTTTTTGATGGTAGCGGAAGCTAATGGATGAAATCCCCGACCCCACGCTTTTCACCTGGCAGCTTCTTTAAGAGGAGAGGTGGCCGACATCCTCAAGATGCTTCCGGAAGAGCAGATGCACGATTTCCAAGCTCTATCGAGTGCGCCTGAGCTGCAATTTGGAGAAAAGTGCACTAAAGAATATAAGAGACTACAGTTAAAGTCCTGCTATCAAATAGCAGGTGAAAGTCTGCAAGAATTGGCTGCCGATATTCAGCGACTTTCCCATCTAGCATTTTCGGACTGCCCAGCTGAGATACATCACAAGATCTGGCTCTCCATCACTTCATCGGCAGGCCGCACACTGAGGGAGCATGTCTTCAACGCGCACCTATTGCTTCCTGATAGTGCTGCGAAACGCGAGCGGCATGTCGGAAAGTACCACACGCTGAAGCGATGGAAGCAAAATCTCACGCATGCGCAGTATATCGGAGCGGATATTGTTTACATTTCTACTCTTCTATTCCGGGGTTTACTTGTTGTTTCGTTGTCTTCTGCGTTTGCCCGAGAACTTATGTGGCCTCTAAATTGTTGACATTGTTATTAAATATTAAAAGTTTGAAAAAGGAAAGAAAAAATCCCAAATGATATATTTTATTATAAAATGATATTAATATGACTTTTATACTGTAAACACAAAACATAATTTCATTTTATCTCACATTTGAAAAATAAAATTATCTCAATAGGCAAGATATAAAACTTAAGAAAATGTCTGATTGTTATTTGATATCACAACTGTTTTCTATTAAATGTTATTTACTGTACTTTCAGAACAAAGGCACATTCTTCCAATTTATTAATTAACACAACACAAAATTTACACTGTTTTCTTCAGGTTTAAGTCCAACTAAAGTGGCATTAAATACTCAAATTAAAATTTTTTTTTATAAAAAAATAGGTAAATTTGTTTAGGTGATAAATTTATTGTATAAATTGAATATTTAAGTATAAATTGAAATTAAGTATCATTTCTTTATGTAACATTAATATAAAAAACTAAATAAGATGTATTTTCCAGTACTTCTATTGTGAATAAGATTGTAATAATCTCTTGCTGGGACATGTTAATTATAAATGCTAATAACTTTAAATGCTTTTAAAACTAAAAATCATAAGTATTAAATACTAACTAAAGAATAATAAGTTTTTTAAAAGAGCAAAAAATATTCTCTTTACTTGGTAATTTTTTGATATTACTGCCCAGTTCACAATAGGTGTTATTTTAAAGTTTCTTCAATTCATGGACTAAAAAATGACATTAGAAATATTTTTTTAAGTTATTTTAAATATATTAGAATTTTTTAAATATATTTTAGTTACTTTTTGTTGATATGTTACCTCAGTATAAATTTATACATATTTATGCATTATAATAATCAAGTTCAATATGAATAAGTTCAAAACTAAAAGTAATTAAGAATAATATATGTCAATGGAAATAATTAAAAAAATTATACTAAAAGCATTTTAATGTAAAATAACTCAGCAATCCAAATGGTAAATCTTATAATTTTTTATGTTAGTGAAAAATTAGTTTGAACAATATTATAATGTACAAGAAGATATGTGAATACTAAAGTCCATAACAACTCATAAGGATAGAGGTTCTTAATTATACTATAGTATTTAAACTAGTTTTTTAATAAGATTATTTTAATTATATAATTTTTTAAAATTTAGAAACTAATAGTTCAGAAACATCTACGCATTTAAACAAGAAATTTAGAAAAACTTATATAAAATTTACTTCATAAGATGATATATTTCAACTGCAAATACTTATCGATTAAAGATGTTTTGCAAGGGAAACATTAATTTTATCTAAATTTCGTAAAATTTTTAAATTACATATTTTAAATTTACATATAAGTAAACTACACACACAAATCATTAAAAATTAGAATAAAAATTACCGGAAAATTTCATTTCAATAGATATTTCCATCTAAGGTTTATTATTAGAATAATCTTCGCTAAAAACATATAATGCAGGAAATTTTTTTTTACAAAATTAATGAAACTGGTTAAATGCAGCATATTCTCTCATTTGTGAAAAATGGAAATTCACTTTTGAAGAAATGAAATCAAACACAAAGATATTTACATGCAAGCGACAAGCGATAAAAATAGCGCAAGTCACAAATGGTAGACACCTGTCACTTAAGTGACGCTGACGCGCTCTCGATAAATACTGCTCCAATGTGCGTGCGCAGCATAGGGAAAACCAGTTTTAACGGCGTGATGTTGTGCTGCTCGTCTGCTGTCGCCTCAATGTGCGGGATCTGGAAATGCAGAAAACACTTAGACCTGCCGATGTCAAATATAACGAATCTGCCCTAGCCTATGCACATAAGATAGAGGCTGTCCAGCAGGCCGATCGTAACGACCGGCACTCGATCAGAGCCATCTCTTCTAATGATACAGACTATTATCTAAGAAAGCAAATCGAAGATCTGCGGCCAAAAATCCGTAACTTAGAATTGAGTAAAGGTGGCAGAAACATGAAAATTCAGTGTTGGACTTGTGGTGCAGTCGGACACGTCCGTAGAAACTGCCTGAAACCAAAAGATGGTGGAAATGATCTTCCACCACAGCAGGAGTTAGACTTTGAAATACGTTATCGCAAAGGAACTCTTGATGGAAATGCTGATGCATTATCAAGGGAACTGTGTAATGAAAGTTGCCGATATTGTTCTAGAGTAGAGAAGAACTATCAATTAGTAAATCCTTCGGTAAGCCAAGTTACTGTTTCACTGCCATCGAAACCAGACCTATGGAGTGATAAAGGACTTAGAGAAGCCCAAAAAGAAGACCTAGATATAAATCCAATTTTTGAATTAAAAGAATCTTCCAGTATGAGACCAAGTTGGCAGGATATCACCACCAACAGTCCTGCTACTAAGCAATATTGGGCTCTTTGGGACTCACTCCATATAAGAAATGGTGTGTTATACAGGAAATGGGAGTATAATGATAGATGCAATTTCAAATGGCAGCTTGTTCTTCTAAAATCAAGAATTTCAGATGTTTTGAAAGAATTGCGTAGTAGCTTAACTGGAAACCACTTCGGAGTAATGAAAACCCTACAGAAAGTTTGAGACTGCTTCTATTGGAGCAAAACTAGACAAGATGTAGAGAAATGGTGTCAATCTTGTGATGACTGTGTGGCACATAAGGGACCTAAGAAGCGTAGCTGAGGAAGGTTGCAGCGGTACTACATAGGAGCACCTTTTGAGGGGATAGCATTAGACATTTTGGGTCAATTACCACGATCTTCAAATGGCAACAAATACATACTAGTTGTCATGGACTACTTTACTAAGTGGCCTGAAGCATTTTCAATCCCTGATCAAAAGGCGACTACTGTAGCCGAGGTTAAAGTGCAGCAATGGGTTTCCAGATTTGGCACACCCTTACAAATTCATTCAGATTAAGGGACAAATTTCACCTCTGTTGTGTTTAAAGGAATGTGTCAAATTCTCAGAATAGACAAGATGCAGACCACGCTATTACACCTGCGATTAGACGGCATGGTAGAGAGGTTTAACAGAACCATCTTGAATAATCTCTCACTTATGGTTTCCAGAAATCAGCAAGATTGGGATTTGAAGCTACTGCTGTTTCTGCTTGCATATTGCAGTGCTGTCCATTAGACTACCGGATATACTCCCATCACTAATGCTCTTTGTTCGCCAACTTTGTCTCCCTTGTGATCTTCAGTTTGGTCGTCCGCCGGATACATCTTCATCGCCAGAGGAATACCTTCAAGACCTTCAGGCATGTCTTGAAGATGTCCATAACTTCGTTCGAGACCGAATCAGCCTGACGACCGAAAGAATGAAGACAAGGTATGACAAAAAAGCGACAGGACATGAATTTCAAGAAGGTGACAAAGTTTGGTTGTGGAACCCAATTCGACGCAAAGGACTTTCTCCAAAGTTGCAAGCCAACTGGGAAGGTCCCTACACAGTCCTAAAAAGACTGAACGACGTTGTGGTTTGTTTAAGGAAATCTTCTCTCTAAGAATTGGGCAATTTTTCATTTATTAAGGGCTCTTGCCTTTATAAAGTTGATTATTTTTATTGCAACTGACATTACATTGGAAAATATTTTTAAACCATACTTCACACATAAATCTTGCTGGTATATTATTCAATGAAATTCTATCACAAAATGTGAAATATTTTGCTTAAGGTACTGAGTAAATTCAATGTTTTTTCCTTACCATACCAGGTGCACTGTTTGTTGTTACAGAAACTATTATCTGAAAGTCAATAAACATTTCTTAAAATGCACTGTATATCAAATTCTTTATAAATATAAAGACCAGTATATTTCCCTTTCAACATTATTAGTTTTATTAGAACTTTCATTTTTTTCCCCCTGTCTTATACTGAGCAAAAATTGCTTATATTGTGAATAACCATTTACATCATTACTCTCATCTGAAACAATTGAATATGTTGTATACAAATGCTATGGAAGTCTCTTTCTAAAACATAATTGAACATATCCTTATATAAGTGAATTTTATCTGAAGAAAGTGCTTTAAATATGGTTATTTGCTTTGGCTTGTTAATTTTTTTCATAAAATGAAATTTGATTAAAATTATAAATTTTATTTAATATTTTAATAACTTTTTTGCTTTATTTCAAATACTACAAACATATTTGTTATTTGAGAGAACTGTAATGATCAAACGGAAGGAATTTGACAGTATTTAAATTGCATTTGTGTCAATGCAGTGCTTGAAAAATTACAAATAAAATATAAATTATCCACACAAATTAGAAAATCTAATTAAACCTGTGTAAATAAATGGTTGCCTAACAATCATGGATCAGTTAGAAAGCTTGCGCCTGACCCATGGGTCATAGGTTCGCCATTACTGCTGTAGTGAGTTTCTAGAAGCATACAAAGATACGTAGGTTGGTTTTATGTTGAAGAACGGTATCCATCCAACCAAGAGAAAATTTATTTGCAAGAATAGTATGAGATCCATCATACCAATATACACCTAAATGGCAGAACTTTTCTCCCAATCTTATTCTCAGATTTATTTGATATACATCAAGATTTGTCCCTAAGCAAAAATGCAATTTTTTTTCTTTATTTAGAGTGCTCCAATCATTCTGCAAAATCAGAAAATGTTTGCATTTATAACTTAATATGGTAGGCACTTGTTTTTATGAACATGTAGGAAGCAGTAAAATAGTTCTTAAAATAAAAATTCATTAAATAGAAAAAAATTTTGTTGGATTAATAAGAACTGATTATTTTCATCTAACTATTTTTTTTTTTACAAATAAAATTCTATTAAGAATTATTAAAAATATACTGTAAATAAACATGTGCAAAATAAGATTCTTACTTAAAAGCAACACTTTCATTTTATTTGTTCCACTTTCTGAAACAAACACAGTGGCACAACAGCCTCCATGGGGCCAAGACTTGCAGTGGCTGTATCTGTTTTCTTGTTTGAGGGCTTTAGGGTGCGAAGCATATCTTGATTAGGTGGTCCACTTAACATAAAACCCACAATGTTTAGTTTCCAAGCATTTTTAGCACTCAGTTTTATCGATCCACTGAAGAAATGAAAGGCTGATATTCCACTTTCACCATAAAATTTTCTAAAGCTCAAACTGTCTGATTTTAAATTTTCGGAGCTAACCGTCTTTATGTTCAGCTTCATAGCACAATAGTTGAAGTTCTCTTTAATGACATTAATATCAACAAGAATGTTCATTCCTCACATTTTTCTTAGCCAAGCAGGCAAAAAATTTTTCAGTTCAGATGTTTTGCCTCTACAATATTTTTGTGAGGTTTCTACAACCTTTTGAAACCTTTTTCTACAACCTCTACAACCTTTTGAAGATACTTTTTTAAGGACTTTTTTTATGAATTTTTAATGTTGTTGAAAGGCTGTTCTAAATTCAATATTTTTGGTATCTTTTGTTTTTTAATATTTCTTTATTTTTAAGAATTGAATTTTGTCTTCAACTGATAAACTTGTTTGTTTTTCAACTGCAATAAATCTTAAATGAAACTGATTCATTCTCTCTCTCACTCAACAAACAAAACTTCATAAGTTAAGTTGTTCAAAGGAAGCTAAACCAATTATGGAAGAACATAACTTGAACTTTTATAGAGTTTTTCTCCTTTTTATAAATTAATGTTCCGGAAGGATAGGAGTCTAATTAAGCAATACTGTTCTTTCCCATCAAATGTGTGATATCTATGTGTCTTCGACTATGGTTTTGTCTATTTCTAATTGATCTAATTACCACTTCTGCTTTGATCTGATTACCTCTTCATAGCTTAAGAATAAGTTCTCCGGTAGGAAATAAAAAATTAATAAAAAAGGAAATAAAAAATTAGAAAAATATCAAAGCATAAACTATTTTTTGAAACAAAAGTTTGCAAAATTTTAATTCATAAATGGGAGTCATTAGTTCATAGGAACATGAGTGTTCATAAATTAGAGGTTTGTGAAAACAAGCATCTGCTTTATTAGTAAGAATCTCTAATATTCTTACTCTTTAAATTAGAGGTTTGAAATCATCATTCAAATGTCTACTATTGAAATACTTCTTAAGTAATGTCAGTATCCTATGAATGACAATAGTTGACTCTAACATTCTAAGCTTGTATGTTTCAAGTGATTTGCAATCTATCTAAAATTATAGGTCTGGGTCAAATTTGCTTGCATATGTGAAAAGTAACTATAGAATGAGAAATTAATCAATTAACTAATATTGTTTATATCAATTCTTGAAAAAAAAATTTATGAATCTTTTAATATAAGATTAAGACCATTTAGAAAAGTTTCATGAGTTGAGCTTTTTCAGACTGCAGTGTATTGGAATCTTTTAGTTTGAATCTCATAGTAAAATCTTGTATTCTAATAATGAAAGAATTTTTCTAAAATAAAAGACTAAATTACTTTTGATAAAACAATGAATCAAGCTTTAAGTTTTATGCAACAAAATAATTTCTTTTGCATATGAAGACCTATAATACTACTTTTCTGTTTATATTCTTAAATTGTATCTGTATTAATTTTGTGCATATATTGATAACCATTTTGTTTTATTAAAATTATAATGAAGAATTATATACTTATCAACATTTCTCTAAATGATTTAATCATTTAGGTTTTGCTATATTAAACTTATAAATATATATTTTTTAATTTTATCTTGTAACAATTTGTTTAGCAATAAAAATGCTACTTAAAATTATACCTTTATTTTAAGTACCACTTAAAGTTATAATTGTTGTTTCTGTCTTGTCACATTTTTAAAGCCATTTTAGTACTTTCTTCCTGGAATTAAAATAAAATACAATGAAATTTATGTAACTACATCGAAATTTGTAAGAAGTTTTCTAAAATTTTGTGAAGTGTTAACTAATTATCATATGCACAGATATATATTTTAAAATGAAATTCATTTGTTTCAACATTAATTTGTCTAATAATTAAAGTAAAACTGATATTTTGTTTTAAATTATGAATGTTTTGATATAATAGATTATAAAATTATAAATATTAAATTTAGTAATACTTTTTTTATCAAGTATAAATAAACTTGAATATAAAGAAAGGAATTATATTTTGGTTATCAAGATCTGAGCTCTTCAGTTTTAGCCTTGAAAGAAGGTTCGATTTGCAAAGTGAAACACATTTTAATATATTATCAAGAAAAAAGCCATGTGATACAAAAGTTTTTTATTAACTAACTGTTCCATGTGTCTCATATTTTTAGATGTATATGATCCTATAGATGTTGTGATTTTTATTTTTATGATAATATATTTGAGAGATCACCAGAAAATATTTTTATAGAACATGCTGTGTGGGAAATGAACTACTTAGTTTTTGTGAAAAAATGTTAATTTGCAATTTTATTTGAAGTAATCTACTATGAATAATTAATGTGATTTGCAGATGTACAAAATATTGCTTTAACTAGACAGTATTGTGCTATGTAAACTGTGATTAAATTATACTACACTTTTTATAATTTACTTTATAATTAAATAAATTTTTGTGTATTATGGATTAAATGGTGAAATAAGATTAATTAGAATAATTTAAAAGTTTTTTTAACTGAAAAAGTAGAGTCCTTTAATTACCTTTATCAGATGGGCAGGATCATCAATGTATGTTCTGCATGTTCTCAATTGTTAATGGATATTCATAGTTAAATTACAAAATAAGAAATTGTTTCCATTTTGATTGAGAAAAAATGCAAAGAATTAAATAATGCTCAATTTAGGAATAGCTTGATTTATTTTTTTGTTAGATTCTTTTTTACTACAGGTAGTGCAGAAATTTCAAAATGAGCTCTAATGATATTTAACTCCTTATACTCAATTCTATTAGATATCAAATCTACTGCTTTTTGTTGATCAGTAATTTTCGACATAGTTTCACTCAGATCCCACTTCTGGCTTCAAACTAATGAATTATAGGAATAAAAACGACTGAGAGAAAACGGCAAAGCATATCATTTACGAATGCGAGGCTCTTGCCCTCCCTAGATTAACTTCTTTAGGCATCATTCATACTAGAGAGTTACACCTTGACTCCATTAAAGGGTTATCAGACTTTATTAATAAAGTGGGTGACCCGAGCAAATGGAACTAGGAAACATTGGGTTTGGAGTTAATAGTACAAAATGCTGATAAAAGCAGAGGTGCCCAATATAATACAAACCCAACTCTAAGAAGAAGAAGAAAACGGCTGAGATTGCTCAGTTTATAGCAAATCGAGTATAGAATAAATGCATTATTCTTTTGAATTTTATTCTATTGCTAGTGATCAGTTTTATAGATATGTTTTACAATTCTTATTTAAATGATTTTATTACCAGTTATGCAGTCTGTAATTCTCCAATACTATATATATATATACACACACACACACACACTACTGGTCATTAAAATTGCTACACCAGGAAAGCGGCACACCACACATGTGAAATTTGCCTGACAGGTAGAACTTGCTGCGATAATGCAAATGATTAGATTTTCAGCGCATTCATACAAAGCAGGCGACAGTAGCAACATCTACAATGTGTATAAAACCAGAGATTTGACAGCAGTTTTCTCATTCTCAATTTCCGTTTCAATGTTGTTTTCGGCAAAGAAAGATGTTGTAATGCCTCGTGTAAGAAGAAGAAATGCCTATCATCACGTGTCTGACTTTGATCGAGGAAGGATTATAGCATACCATGATTGCGTTTTATCGTATCGCAATATTGCTGCTCGCGTCGGTCGAGACCCCATGACTGTTAGCAGAATATGGAATCGATGGGTTCAGGACAATCATACAGAACGTCATGCAGGATCTCAGCAACTACCCATCACTAACAGCAGAGAAGAGAGACACCTTATCCGCATGGTCACAAGGGATCGTACAGCCACGTCACGAACCCTGAGTCGCGAAATGGAGTCATTTGCAAGGTAACAAGTTTCTGCTCGAACAGTTCAACGACGTTTGCAGCAGCATGGATTGTCTGCACGACGACTATGGCTTCAGCTACCATTGACGCTGTGTCACAGACTGGAGCGCCTTCAATGGTGTGATCAGCGACGAACCTGGACGAGGGAATGGCATCACGTCATCTTTACAGATGAATCTCGGTTCTGTATACAGTACCATGATGGCCGCATCTGTGTTTGGAGGCATCGTGGAGAACGCGCATTGACAGCTTGCATTGGACATCGCCATGCTGGCCCATCTGCTGGAGTGATGGTATGGGGTGCCATTGGATACACATCTTGATCACCTCTTGTTCGCATTACTGGAACTTTGAACAGCAACCGTTACATTTCTGATGTGTTAAGGCCTGTGGCTCTGCCCTATCTTCGAGGCCTCCCTAATGCTTTGTTTCAACAGTATAATGCACGACCGCATGTTGCCTGTACTGTTCTGAATTTCCTTGATACAGAACAGGTTCGACTGTTACCCTGGCCAGCACGTTCTCCTGATTTTGAATTGAGAACGTGCTAAGCACGCCATCGCTCACCATTCACTACTGTCGATGAACTGTGGCATAGTGTTGAAGCTGCATGGACTGAAATCCCCGTACATGCCATACAATCTCTGTTTGACTTTATGCCTAGGTGGATAAATGCTGTTATTGCAGCCAGAGGTGGCTGCTCTGGGTACTGATTTCTCAAGATCTATACATCCTAATTTCCTGTAAATCTAATCACTTGTTCTTTGCACTATAATGTATGTGTCCCATAAATATCGTTCTGTTATTTGCATTCCTTCTTTGTGTACTTGGTGTAGCAATTTTAATGGCCAGTAGTGTATATATATATAAAGTATTGCAAAATTTTGAAGTTAAGTATGAAATTTCTTTTTTTAATATCTTTTATGTTTAGAAACTAATGTTATGAATAAAAACTTATTGATTACAAAAAAAATTTTTGTTTGTATCTGGTTAAAGGAGGGGGGAAACAGCTCTGGGAACATAGTTTGAGAAATAAACTTCATTGACTTCTGCTTTCTCATCATAATAAAATGGTAAGTGAATTTCGTGTTTTGCTTTTAATACTTTAATACAAATATCTCTAGGCTTTATTAAAGTCTCTGAGTTCAGTTTTATTTATTTCATTTCTTTGATATTTATTTTTATTGAAATTTCTTTCCGAGTTTAAAGGTAAATTACTTAAATACCAGCTTTATAGTTAATGTATTTATTTTTCTGGTATCTTCTCAGTTTTCTTCTTTCAACTTGATCATGAAGATATAAACTGAGTATTGTAAGTAACACTGTACTATTCTCTATTTTCTAAAAAACTAATATTATCAAATGTGCTGCAATGCTTTTTAATAGAAATGTTCTGCTTTATAAATGCAGGGTTGTAAATCAACTCCTGTTGCATATTCATTAATAAGGAAGATCATTTTTTTAATAATTTAAATATAGCATAAAAGTAAATTTCTGTGAAAAAGTTCATGTAGATTAATAAAATTTGTAAAATTATATTTTTTAGCTTTCTATAAATCTTAAGAAATTATATCATTAAAAATTTTAACACTAGATACAAAATACTTTTATTAACCCAGATAAGCCTACTGTCCTATATTTAGGACAGTAGAATATAGGACAGTAGGCTTATCTGGGTTAAGTCTCAGGCATTCATTTATAAAACCCATATTGACCTGTAATAAAGCCATTGATTCATGGGACTCCATTCACAAATTAACCCAGATAAGCCTACTGTCCTATATTCTACTGTCCTAAATATAGGACAGTAGGCTTATCTGGGTTAAGGAGAATGATTTAAGTTGAATAAACATTTATGCTTTCATTCACTCTGAAATCAGTTTTACCATTATTTTAGATGAATTGCTTTTTGCGGTGGCTGAGTTAAATCTATTTTTAAAAAGGCATAGAGATACTTTATATTGAGTGATTTAGTAATCCATTTGCTTATTGTAACTCAATAGTAGATGTAAACAGCATGTTGAATAATTAATTGGTTCTTGAAAAAGTAATGTAGCTTTTATCTATAGTGGTCCACAAATATTTTGGAGGA
Organism: Latrodectus hesperus; assembly: GCA_037975125.1. Lineage (NCBI taxonomy): Eukaryota > Metazoa > Arthropoda > Arachnida > Araneae > Theridiidae > Latrodectus > Latrodectus hesperus. The sequence goes on from CM075855.1 coordinate 59,088,786, forward strand.
TTTATGATTTAATAATAATTATAATGAAAAAAATCAATTTATATTTAAATAGGTGCCTTACACAGTGGCATGATTATCATTTCTGTAATTATCAAGAATCTACGTAAATATATTATAAGAATTTAAATTGTCTATGGACTAGAAATTTAAAATTATTTTTTATGAAAAAATGAAAAACTGGAAAACTTTGGAATAAAAGTAATAGAACATTTTTGTGTAAATTTTGAATATCAGTTAATAAAAATAAAACTTTAAAATGGTTTACCGTTTTAGAATTCATAAAGTACATTTAATTTATTTTGATTTTCTAGTGATAACAAAATAAATAAAGTAACTAAATTCTTGTCTAATCTGAAGTATAAAAAATTATGGGAAGTTTTTAATTATAGAAAGGATAATCTTTTGTTAAAAGGTAATCCTTTTTATTATTAAAAATCAAATCATTTAGGTTAAGATAAAAGTATTCAGTGTTGTCGGACTATAAAAATTGATATAGAGCAATAAAATTTGTCTTAAAAGATTGTGTTGATGCTTTGAAATTGCAGTTAATACTTTGATATTATCTTTAAAAATGGTAAAATAAATATTATCTGGAAGTTTGTATAAATATTGTAATAATCAGTTTATATAAATATAGGAAATAATGAGAAAACATGCATTTTTTTTTCACAATGAAATCAAATGTTTATAATTTGCAAAATTTACAAGTCAAGAATTTTCTTTATGGTAAAATGCTATAATTCTTATTAAATTTAATATATATTCTTACTGATTTGATTCCCCCTTTTGGTCCTTGATTTCCTTAGGGTCAGCAAACTGATGGACATTTGGAGGATAAGCCTGATTTTATCAAAATAATCTGAAGTCATTAAATATTCTTGTAACTACACAATTTCTCAAATGCAAAAACATTTCATGTTTATTTATGCCCGTGTTTACTATAAATTCCACAAGTTCTTTCTAAAACAAGTTTTTCTCAATAGTTGAAAACAGTCTATCAACAAAATTGCAATAAAATCAAATGTATAAAATTAATTGTTTTATGTCAAAAAGAAAAAAGTATAATTGAATTAAAAGCTAAAATAAATCATTTCTAAGTAAAATTTTTATTTCAAGTGATTTTATTTTATGTAATTGATATAAAATAAATTTTGTAAAATGATGTAAAATAAAAAAATCATATGTATGAAAGAAAGGAAAGATCTCTTTAAATATATTGATTTGTCAACAAATAAAAAATTCTTTTTTAAAATTCTATAAAGACATGGAGATATTTTGTGTTTTTATATGTACTGGTCATTTTTAGAACCAAGTATGTTATAAGAATGTACTAGAATGATTTTGGTTTCATTTAATATCCCATAAATTTACTTTATTATTTAAATTTATTAATAAAAATTAATAGAGGATGGCCATTTTTCTATTTTTTAATTCTAAAATTTCCTTCCCATCAGTATTTTAAAATAATTCAGTTAATCATGCCAGTTAAAAATTATTTGAAATTTTTAACTGGTCTTCATATTTAAGTTTATTATCCTGATCACATAGTTTGGGTACTACTGTGATAAGAGACTGGTTGTGACATCACCCTTAGAAAACTGAAAATTTATGTGATCAAGCTACTAAACACAAATTTTTAAGAGTATTAAATCATTATATTTATTGGTGAAAACTTTTGAATAGTACTTTACTTTGCCTAAAGAAATTTTTTTTCACAATCAACTTTTCTTTAATGTACCAAATGCTAATTCCAGACATTATCGATGAACATTAAAATATAAAGGAAAAAGTTATCAAATTTTGATTTTAATGTGTAATATGTATTGGTGCAAAGGTACGTTAATGAAAAGTTGCAATATATTTTTCAAAAAACACAAGTTTATAGTGCAAGTGAATTTTGTGTTAAAAAGACATAAAATGGTCAGTGTTTTACTTTAAAATTTTCTATCTTAGCATTTTTTAAAATTGGCACTCAATATAATTGGTTAAAATGAGAAATTGAATACTTAATTGTAAATGTTTGTGAGAAGTTTTTACTACAAGTGTTGCTGGACTAAATGTAAACTTTGTTATTTTACATGTTTCAAATACTTAATTTAATGTGATGGCTATGACTGAATATTTGAAGTTATTGATTTTATGTTGGGCTTAAGATTCGTTGTGGCAATACTAAAACAGAAGAAAGGATCCTATTTCTTATTTTTGATTTGTTTAAATTCATTAAAGAAAAAGTTTGCTCACAAATGTAAAATATTTATTCTGATGTAGAATCGTTTTCCTATCAGATTTTTTCTTTTGTTTATTTGAAAGAGTCTCATTTCTTTTTAAATTAGTCTTATTTTATTAACAACATTCGTGGGCCAACTTTAAAGGCGACGCGGGCCAATTTTCACCCGCGGGCCATAGGTTGTGCATCCCTGCTCTAAATCAGATTCAATCAATCAGAGCCAATGTGCTCAAAATACAATTTTAATATTTTACAGTTTTTGTTATAATGACATATTCTTGCCAAAGTTCAAAGTATTGGGCTAAATAAATTATGGACAATATCATAAGTGTTATTTGTAGAATATACCTTTTAATTCATTAGATGTTAAGCTTAGGCAAATTAAATGCCCATATCGAATACTCTGTTAGTTAAATGATTACTTTTGTTTTATAGAAATTTTCTTCTACTTTTTAATTTTTTCTATAGATATCCAACCGACATCAGAATAAATTGACCTTTTGACTTATAGTGTCACAATACCAAGTTGAATTGTAGTTTAGCAGTATTGTATCAGTATTATATTTACTGTGTACCAATAAATTTAACTCATTAACAATTTCAAATATTAAAATTTGATGTTTATAAGTTTATGAAACTTAATTTTTAGCTTAATAAAGTAAAGACAGACACATTTTATCAGTCTTTCTTTTAAGACATTTTAAATCTTTATGTAACTGTAATATCCTATGTTTTAAGTACATTTATGTTTGTATTATATCTTAATAATAGTTACAGATTTACTTTAAAATTCCCCATAATAAAATTTATGTGTGTATAGGCATTACTTAAATTAAAAAAATTGATTTTGTTTGAAAAATTGGTTTCATGTTATATGGTTTATTTTCTTTGGAAATATACTGAATGATAAATTACTTCACTGTATTTTTAATTCTTGAGCTTGAAGTAAGTGAAAAAAAAATTTGTGTATTAGGAAATGGTCCCATGTGAATATTTATATATTTTAAACCCAAAGAAAATATGGAGTTTTCTCTTGTTAGCCATGAGTATACTTTTTATTTTGCATATTATTGTTATGCTTTAAAGAAGGAAGTGGAAGAAAATGTTTGATTTAAATATGAAAATATTAATAAATTGTTTCTTTATTTAGTTTTTTTAATTTAAAAAGCTGTTTTTTAAATGATTCTTCTTTAATTTGTAATTTTGAAATTAGAATATATGAAAAATTAACAACACAGATACAAACTATTAAGCATTACAAATTTGATCAACTCATTATAATGAGGTACATAAATTGAATTGTATATTTTTGATATTGGACCTAATTGCATTTTTGAGCTTCAATCACTATTTTAATTAAAAAATTTCAAAATGAATAAATAATATATAAATATATTTTTTAATACTTTGTACCAAATTTTTCATTAAGTTTTATTTACTAATTCCTTAGTTTGAATTCATTAGGTATGATTTTACTGTCATTAGTTATTTGATTTCCAGTTTTAACTGAACTTAGACATCATCTAGAAGCATGTATCTGGGATATCAATTAAATCAATCTATGGAAAATAGGATTAATAAAACTTCATTAAGTAATAAAAATACATTACATTAGATAAAATGTCTAATGTATTAATAACAAGTTCATTGTGGTGCTAATTCTAAAAGAAAATTTTTGAAAAAATTAGGGGAAAAAATCTTTTTAATTTATTTTCTTTATTTTTCTGTTCTTTATAATCATTAAAGTAAATATGAAGTATAAAATTTTCAAAAAATAAAATTGTTAATTTGTAAAATGTTTATATGTGTGACAGTTTATATCTTTAACAATTAATACAAAAATAAAATAAGTATTCATTAGTATGTTATATTGATATGATTTATATAAAAATGTTATTAGATATAAAGTCAGTGTCATATTTACTTTTTTTTTTACTTAGTTTGGGAAAATTTCAGGTTTGCTTTTTTATTAAAAATTTGCAAAGTAAAAAACTGTAAATTTATTATATTAATAAATGTTTGCTACTTAAATTTACACTAAGTGTTTAATTAAATTACTATATAAATAATGGTTATTTTTAAAATTTTGTTGGGTGTGTTATAGATATTAGTTATAAGCTATTATTTAAAAAAATTGTTATGAAAAAATTCAAAGCTATGTAAATTTGTTATTCAAAAATTAAACAATATATAAATTGTTATTTGAGTTAGTCAGTATTTTATGGTATGAATACCCATCACAAATAAAGAATTTGAGAATTCTGAAAAAAAAAATTAAAATTGAGCTGAGTTAAAAGTTTTCATTCTTTCTTTAAAAAAATATATGCTGGAAGATGTATATGAATTAATCTTCAAATATTTGTGAGTATTACATTTTACAGAACAGCTGCACAATATTATTTAACTTCTAAAAATTGATGCTGAAAACATAAGTAAATTATAGAACTATTGAATGTGGAAATTAAAATTAATATGTTAGTAATTTTAAATTTTTAATTCTCAGAATTGTTATTGGTTTTACACTGATGTGAAAACCATAATTCCTTTGATTACTTTTTTGTCATTGCTTATTGCTCTTCTCTCTCAATATTCATAATGATACTTTATTTTATTTCAATTAATCTTGTACATCTACTAATAAATATTTGCTTATTCAAGCACTCATTAAAATGTTCAAATATATGAAGTTTTTATTTATTTTTCATTATGTATAATACTATGATATCTGCTTTTATGCTTTACTGGTAATTAATATTTGCTACTAGTGAATGTTAAATTTGATTTTTAGTTTAATAGATTTTGCTCCTTTTTTATAGATAGATGCCTTCACTACAGAAAAAGAAATATGTAGGGTTCTTGCAATGATTGAAAGGAATGGAAGATGAATATGAAAGTTTTGATGGCTCTGAGCCTAAATCTCCATCAGCCATTGACTATTATGATTTTAGTGAGGCATTGTCTGATGAAGAGGAAAATGCAGTTAAGACTTCTACTGATGAGAACCTTTCTTCATCAAATATTGAGTATTCTCGTTTTTGCTCTAATGAAGAAGTTGATGCTGCAGCTCTTAATATTAATGGAATTACCTCTGATAAGCCTCTTGCTGGAGTATTACCAGTCAAATATCAGGAAGCTGATGTTAAATCTTTTTTTCCTGACTATCATCCTCATAAAAAGTTAAGATTTCAAAGATTATTTGGTTGTAGAAAGCAATCAAACAAACCTGATATTTGGCGTAGTGTTAGAAAAAGGCAACAAGAAGAAAAGGCTCTGCAAAAATTTCTTAAAGATCCACCCAAAGAATGTGAAGTTGAATCTGATGAAGAGATAAAATTTATGCAAGATAAATCATATCCTCAACAAACAGTCGACCTAGAAAATACAGTAAATGGTAAGCCATTGAACAATCGATGGCGGCATGGTCCTTCAAAAATGTGGTATGATATGGTGGAAGTGCCAGATTCTGTTGAAACTTATGATTATGGCTTTAAGTTGAAAAAACCAAAATTAAGTGGTGAAGAATCTCCTGTTGACGATGTTCCTGATAATGCTTTATTAATGGTGAATCAAAATACTTGGGAAGATGATGTTATATGGGATGGAAATGTTGTAAAAGAAGAAGTTGAGAAGAGATTTATCAGTTCAAGTAAAGCTTGTGGTTGGGTCCCTTATGGTCATTTTCGGACAATAGCTAAGTTTCGTGAAAATATAGATCGTTTTCCTTCTTTAACAGAAAATTTGTCTAAAACTTCTTATAATAATAGCATATCTCTTACAAAAATTAATTTTACAGAATGTATGTTTCCAGCAGAAAACTATAAACTTCTCTATGATAAATGGGAGGAAGATGTAATCTGGGATGTAGAAGGTATGTCAAGAATATCATTTCCTAAAGAATTAGAAATTAATGATCCTGATATTATTGTAGAAATTCCAGATGATAAACCTCCAGATACTGAACCAGTTGAACAGTTAAAAGACCGTAAAGATAAGAAAGTTCGTCCAAATTTAAAAAAAGAGAATGAGGAAGAGGATACTAGTTCTTCTATTAGTAAAACAGATTTTTATAATATTTCTAATGATGAATATTATAATCCAAGAATGACCAAAGAAAATGCATTAAAACTAAACTGTGGTGGTTGTCTATTACAGCATTCAATTCCTGCTCTTGAATTAAGACCACCTTATTTTCCTACAACTTTAGGCATAACTACCTTGCAGCGTTATCATCGACCAACTTTAAAAATATATTCTCGTGGTCCATTTGCATATTTTGGAGATTTTCATGGTGTTTATTCTCTTTCAAAACACATTAAACATAAAGCCAAAGAAAGGCAAAGAGAACTTGAAGAATCTGGTGGAGGAGAAATGTTCTTTATGCGTACTCCAGCTGATTTAAGTGGACAAGATGGAGAAATAGTACTATTTGAATTTTCAGAGGAATTTCCTCCATTGATGAGCCAGATTGGAATGGCATCAAAAGTAAGGAATTACTTTCGAAGAAAACCCGATAAAGAAACATCAATAGTTAACTATAAATTTGGTGAAATGGCATATGCTCATACTTCTCCATTTCTGGGCTCTCTGCAACCAGGTCACAGTCTTCAAGCTTATGAAAATAATATGTTCCGTGCACCCATATATGAACATGAACTACCATCTACAGATTTCTTAATAATACGAACAAGATATAATTACTTCATTCGAGAAGTAGAAACTATTTATACTGTGGGCCAAGAGCTTCCTCTCACTGAAGTTCCTACTCCCAAATCTGAAAAAGCAAAGAACTTAGTGAGAAGTTTTTTAAACGTTTTTCTTTATCGATCATTTTTGGAAAGTAAAGAAGATCCCCCCAAAATTAGAATGGATGTAATAAAAAAAGCATTTCCAGAAATTCAAGAATTTAGTGCAAGAAAGTGTTTGAACCAGTGTGCATCATTTCAAAGAACTGGTTCTGACACCAAATATTGGGTCTTAAATGAAAATTTTAGACTTCCTTCTGAAGAAGAAATCCGTAAAATTATGACACCAGAGCAGTATTGCACCTATTATAGCATGCTTTGTGCAATTCAGAGACTAAAAGATGCAGGTTATGGGGACAAATATGGAGTTTTGCCTGAAGAAGAAAATGAATATTTCCAAAATAAAATAGATGATGAAATAAAAGCTGCACCCTGGAATACTACACAGTCTTTTATATCTTCTCTTGAAAATAAATGTTTATTAGAGTTGATTGGAGCTGCTGATCCCACTGGTTGTGGTGAAGGCTTTTCATATGTTAAAGTTCCTAATAAACCTCAATGGTCCAAAGAGGAAAATAATCAGAATCCTACAAAACGACTTGTGAGAGGAACTGATGCTGATCTTAGAAGACTTTCTGTTTCTAATGCTAAAAAATTGTTACGAAGCTATAATGTACCAGATAAAGAAATTAAAAATCTCACACGGTGGCAAATTATAGATATCGTTCGTACTATGTCAACTGAGCAAGCTAAATCAGGAGAAGTTGGTGTTGTACCTAAATTTGCAAGAGGAAACTTTTACAGTCAAGCAGAGAATATAAGGCGATATAAGGAAGAATGTCAGCGTATATTTGATTTGCAGAACTCTGTTTTATGTTCTAAGGAAGTTTTATCAACTGATGAAGATTCCAGTTCAGAAAATGACTCAGATATAGAAGAAATGGGAAAACATATTGAAAATATAATCTCAAATAAAAAAACTGCTGAAGAACTTTCACATGAGTCTGAAGAAGCTGAAAGAAAAGAATTAAAAAAATTAATAGCTTCAAAACAACCATTGAAAGACCCTCAGAAAAATAAAGAGGAAAAATTGCCTGGCACTGAAGGAAAAATCTTGAAGATTTATCGAACATATCGACACAGCAATGGAACCAAATATATACGAGTAGAAACTGTTAGACGTCCAGCAGTTATCCAGTTGTACACAAAAATAAGGGAAGAAAAAGATGAAGATTTTGTCAAAAGCTATTCTTTAGATGCAGAACAAAAAGAAGCTATTCGAAAAGAACGTAGGCGTATCCAAGATCAGTTAAGAAGAATTAAGAAAAATGAATCAAAAGAAAAAGGAAAGATAAATGAACCATTTAAGAAGAAAAATAAAATAGAAACTTCATTAAAAGTAAAGTGTGGTGCTTGTGGAGCCAGTGGTCATATGCGAACAAATAGAACTTGCCCATTATATCAAAGCACTCCATCATTACCTCCTGTACAAGTTGCGATGACAGAAGAACAGGAAGAAGAAGCTGCTGAACAAACCACTCTAAATGATCAGAATCTTGTTAAAGTTGATGAAACAAAAATTTATTTCTCGAAACGGCTCCTCAAACAAGCAGATGAAGTTCGAAGAAAATCTTTAGTGTTGAAAATTCCTAAGGATACTCTGGTAGCTGCTAGAAAAAAACGATCCTATGAAATGGCTAATACAGATTATTTAAATACATCTAAATCAACTAACCGTAAGAGAACAAATCCGATTGTTTCTATCAGTTGCATATTTGAAAAACTCATTGGTCAACTTAAAGCATTACCAAACACCAAACTTTTCTGGCTTCCAGTCAATCCTAAGGAAGCTCCTAATTATTATAAAATCATTGACAAACCAATGGACTTAAGTACCATGAAAGAAAAAGTTCGTCAGTATAAGTACAAAAGTCGTGAAGATTTCATCAAAGATTTGCAACAGATTATTGATAACAGTACCAAGTACAATGGTGCTCATAGTCTTCTCACTATGAATGCAACTTCAATGTTAGAACATTGTATTAAAGTATTTTCTGAAGAAGAAGAGAAATTGATGGATTTAGAAAAAGCTATTAATCCTCTTTTGGATAATGATCAGGTTGCATTTTCTTTTATTCTTGAAACTATTGTTACTGACCAATTACAATCAGTACCTAAATCATATCCATTCCATAAACCAGTCAATAAACGAACAAAAGGCTATTATGATGTGGTGAAAAAGCCTATTGATTTAAGTACTATTATAAGTTATTGTAAAGCTCACAAATATAAAACTAGACAAACATTTTTAGATGATGTTGAACTAATTTTATCAAACAGTGTACTTTTTAATGGATCTGATAGCCCCTACACTGCTATTGCTGAAGAAATTGTAAAGACATGTCATATTTCTTTAGATATCTACAAAGAGCAGCTGCAAAAACTGGAAGGAGGCTTACAGGGCTCTAACAATACTGATTCTCTTGTAAATAGTTCATCTTTTGTACCAAAGAAAATTAAAACTGATAAAAAGGAAAAAATTGACATAGATAAAACAGCTCATTCTTCAAAGTACAATGGTTCGCTTGATGCAGATTCATTTGTGGATGTGGAATCATTTGATAGCATTCCATACACTCGTGGTAAAGAATTAATGTTGTCTGATAATAGTGATATTGAAGGAGGCAGTGTTAAAAATTCACAACAATCAAATTCATATGCAGATGACTTGAATCTTTCTGAAAAGAGTGAAGAAGAAGATGCAAATCCTACCTTATCAACCTCATTTTTAGATGACTTTAATATATCTGATAGTGATGAGGAGGAAAACATGAATAATATAAATCCTTCTAATGAAAGCCTTGACTTGAATAATAGTGATTTTGCTAGTCCCTCAGTGTCATCTAAAATTCAGAGCTTAATACCTTTAAATGGCTTTCTTGAAACGGAAGGTACTGGTATTGAAACCAGTATTGATGTTCAGCAGCCTTATTCTCAGAATACCTGTGATAATATATGTGATGATTTACTTTTAAGTGAGAGTGATTCTGATGAAGAAATGCCAACTGAAAATGTATTACAATTTTAAGTTTCTCTTTCTAATTTATGTATAATTGGCTCTACATTGCTCATAATAATTCTTTATTGAAAGTTAGTGATTATTAAGTTTTTCATATCCATAAATTATGGTGATAATTTTTTTGAACTCTGACTCAATAATCTTTTTTTTTAAGTTGATATTTATAATGTGGTGCTTATTAATGAAATAAACAGATAAAAAATATTTTTTACCTTTAGAATGAGATCAATATTTTTTAATAAAATATATAGGGGTGTCATAAATTCTAACTAAAAGTAATTCTGTTATGGTACATCCATACTATCCAAATTTAATTAATTTTGGTTTCAGTTTTATTGAAACACATTGTAGTAATATTCTATTAACCTATCCATATATATAATGAAATATTACTTATACGTAAATTTTGTTAAACATTTCTTTCCTTTAAAAAATGTGTCAGATAAAATTAAATTGCTTGGCATTATTTATCCTTTTTTAATTTAAATTATATGCTTAATTTATTTTGGTGAGGAAATGTGTACTTCAAAATATGATATTGTTTCTAAATGTGAATTCAAAATTTTATTTCGTATGTAACATGATTTTATTTAGATTTTGCTGTGCATATGGTAATTAGAACTCCATTAGTGCATATAAAAAGTTAATTTCCTTCTTTTTTTCCATCCCTAATACATAATGCATTATACACATAATATTTTTTAATGAGCTGTAATTCAACCTATGTGAAAAGTTTTAAGTTTAAATCTGAATGAATTTTTGAAATTCATCAGCCTTATGAATTAGTGCCTATAATTATAGTTATATTTTTTGTACCTCTTGTAAATGTCTTCATGTATCAAATGTGTTCCTGAATTCATGTGGTGCTCAAGTTCATTGTTGTGAAAGTTATGTGCATAATGCCATAAAATTATGCTAATAGTTTCATGTGTCATTTCACAGATTCTCCTATTTATTTTATCATTCCATTAAGTGCATATTTTTATTTTAAATGAAATCATCTGTTATATAAAAATATTAAATTTGTTCCAAAAATATTTAAAATATAAGCTTATTTTCCTTTCAAAAATCGTTATTTTTTTCATTCTCAAGGTAGATTGAATGAGTCATGCCAAGTACAAAATATCTGAATATTTAAAATAAATAAAAATTTCAGAATTATGTAATTGTTTAATATATGTTACTTTATAACTAAATTTTTTTTATCTCCTTTTCCTCATTTTTTATTTCTACTAAATTAAATATTAAGATTTATAAAATCAAACAAGATGTTACATTTTTATATTATAGATTTCCAATTTAAATTTCCTTTTAATATGAGTTTCTTAATGATTTGATTATTTCCTTAAAAATGAATTTGAAGTAAATGAACAACTTTGTTATGATTAATACTGAGTGATACTGCAGTAAATCATTTTATGATTATTTTTCTTTTAAACTATAAGCACACCTGCATTTATCAAAAAGAGGAATATGATAAAAAAATTAATGAAACTATGAATAATATTTATTTGAATACTTTTTGAGAGTTATTATGATTTTGAGTAAATGTGCTACATTAGCATTCTCTAAAGTGAAAAGTACAAAATCTATAATAAAATTTTTATATTATGGTATTGGTAACATTAAAAGTGTATTACTCTTATATAAAATTTTGCTTCTATTTAATTCATGTGAGATTTAAAAAGTTTTAAATTCTAAAATCATCCAGTTGTATTCTGTTTCATAATATCATATCAAAATTATCAGGTTTATAAATTTCTAAAAAAAATTTCCATGTATGTGTTTTATATTCATGAAGTATTAAAATAGTATTTATTTCCTTTACCTAATTTTTATGAAAAACTTAAGACATTTTTTGTGTTACTCAAAGGCATTTTTGTGCAAATGATCCGAATACATATGCATATAAAAGTTCATTGTAATATAGTTCCTTTTTATGTTATCCATAATATGATGTAAGATTATGTGAAGTAAGATTATTTTTGATATGCGCACAAAATCTCATGATTTTAAAAATGAAATATATATAGTTGCTTAAATTAGCAATAAATACATAAAACAGGTTTGTGTCTCATATGTTTTGTAATAACCATAGGAAATGTAAAATGCATTTTGGTTTCATTTTTCTTCATTGAATATTGTATATTTTTGTTCATTTGTAATTATGCATATAAAGTTGAGTTTTTGTTTTTAATAAAATGGAAGTACAAATTAAAATTGGTAAATTTTTTTTGCTGTCTATTCATATTATATTTTTTATTCATTTAGGAATATTTTTGTTTTTCATTTTTAATTATATTGAGGGTTATATTTTCAACATCCTTTTTAATTATAAAGCTACATTTTTTTCTTGTTACCTATGTTTCATTACATTACTACATTTCATTGTATTTAAGTATGTTGCTGAATTAAATGAAAATCTAAATTCTGTAATGGTTCTTAATAGGTATCAATGTTTGATAATCTTATTTAGCTGCAAGGCAATATTGCAATCTGTAGGATCTCTAAAATTCTCTGAAGAATGCTATTACTTATATAAAAAATTTCTTTCAAATATTTTAATTGTATTTTATTATTAAAAGTTAAACTTTTTCTATATGTATATTTACTGTAAATAAGTAATCTGGTTAATAAAAAAGTGATTCACATATTTTCTAATGTGATAATAATCAATGGTTACATTTTTAATTTAAATAATCCTTATATAGCATTTTCATTTTCTTTCCTAACTATTCTTCCCGCTTTTTTTTTTACATATCTTTGATCTTAGAAGCAATAAGTTTGCTCTATTTTGTTCTTGAATTGCAAATATCGAAAAAAAATTAGTTTTCAAAGCAGCAGTAAAATGATTTACTTAATAATTCTTATAGTATCAATTTGTAACCAAGCAAACTGGTCGCTTGTTGATTAGTTTGCTGTTTTCCTCTTCAATACTTTGAGTTTCTCTCCTCTGTTGTGATTGTATAATAGATTTAAACTGGAATAAAACCAAAATACTGTATAATTAGTTTTTGTTTGTAAAAAGTCTGTATGATTACAAATTAACATAATATTTTTCAGTATAAAATTATTATATCCTTTTTTCTAAACAAAGTTATATATTTCTTTAAGACAAAAGTATAAAATTAGAGACATATACATAAAAATATGTAATGATATAGGCATAAAATATATGGGATAAGTAAAAAATCCTTTCAGAATGAACAACAAAACTAAAATAAAAAGTTTTTATAGTTAAAGTATATTTTGTCACTGTTTTTTTAAGACTCTTATATAAATGATAAATCATAGTTCATTAAAAGAAGGTAAACTCAATTTCTTTTCAAGCATTAAATACTATATATTTAAACATTGCAAATTTGTGGCTGAAGTTGAATAATTAATCTGTAGGTTCTAAGCCACAAACTGATTTTAAAATTCCCATAGTATTTGTCTAGTGTGCATTTCTGTCTTTGAGATATTAACCCATATTTATAATCTGCCCATAACCCAAATCTGGACAAAGAATTTTGCTATTATACCAAAAAGTTTTACCCTGTGAATTTTTTTAAAAAGTTCTAGAAATCGGTTTATTATGAGTCATCAGTTTTATTTATATTT